>CM071936.1:97347470-97947470 GCA_016081115.2 Rehmannia glutinosa | reverse complement strand
TTGAAAAGTATTAGTATTCCCCTAAAAAAGTATTAGTTATAACCCCTTGAGCAGTTTTTTAGTAATCATCATGAAAAATATTGATTTTTTCCCGCAAAAGTATTAGTATTCCCACTAAAACATAGTAATAATCTTATTGAAAAGTATTAGATTTTTCGATTATAGGTATTTTAGTAATTCTTATTAAAAAGTATTAGTAGACCTCCCAAAAAGTATTAGTATCCCTCCTAAAACGTATTAGAAGCGACCAACAAATGTTGTTATTGTGGTGTTAGTCGTTGTGCAGTCAATAGGCAGATTGATCGCAGTCTGGATACCCGTCTAATGAATTAGATCCGTCAAATGGTCTAACAAGAGACTAACCCTTGTAGAAAAAACACTTACAAAATTAACTTTTGGGTAGAAAGATAAAAAAAACTCATACATGATTGATATGTGTATTTAGGAAGTGAAAATACATTGTTGGACTATGACAAAACCCGAGGATAAGAATGTCAAAAACAAATTTCTTCTTATTTATAAAAATACTAAAGTATTTTTCCAAATAAGAACTACTCCCAATTTTTAGATTTTGATTAAATGAAATATAAGTAAAAACAAAAGGTGACATTAATTACAAACATTAATTTTTTCTGGTTTTAAAAAAATAACTTTTTTATAGTGTTTGCAAACACTCTAGATATTGGCATCTGTAACAAGACTTAAGTAATTAATGACTCAAATCTAAAGTTAATGCTTTCAAGCTTAATAATTGAAGATTTGACTAGCTATGGGTGGTAATCCCTGATCCGACACGATAATTCGACATGAACCCGATCTAAAGTTATATTGAGAGAAACCTGCATATGAGCATGAGAAACCCGAACACAAAAACAACTAACACGAATTTGATACGATGTTAGCAATTTGACTAAAATGTAGTTATTTTTTTATTATTCTTTGATGTATTCTAAATATAACCCGAAATCAACGCGAAACCAAATATGAACCCGATGTGATGACCTGAATTGCCATCGCCAAATTTGACTCACAAATCAAAAAGATGAAGAATTCAACTTGATTAGGTTTCCTGTATTTGAAAAGCAGGATTAGCGTAATTAAAACTCCTTAAGCACATGGCTTACCTGCAAATTAAATGCTTTGTGTCCAGACATTTGGTTTTTAACTAATTCTTAAGGTGGAATATAGGCTCCTTACTTCAAGGCCACATTTCCATTGTGTACTTCTTCATAATCAAACCAATTAAACACATGACATCATATGAGGTACGGAATATCACATTAATTCAACAACTTATATGATCTTAATTTCCATGTTTTTATGTTACTTAAGCTCGAAAATCACACCTGTACTACAGCTCCTAATTTATTTAATTTATTTATTTTCACACTTGACCATCCCGCAAATTTCGTTAAGCAATTCAATGAGTTCAAGCTATCTTATGAAAAAAAAAAATCATTAGTCCCTTCGTCCTAAATAATTCTAGTTTGACTTCGATATAAAATACGGTTTTAAGATTGAAATAGGGTTCAAATTACATATGGCAATCATGCTTGCTTAAATTTGTAAATTATAATTACCCATTGAGAATTTTCAAATATAGCATTGAGGCCAAACAAAAAAAAAATAGGAAAAATACATTTTAATGATGATATGTAGTGGGTGCAATTTATAAAATCAACACAAATTTTAATGGGTACGTGTAGTTTACCAAATTTAGTAGCACAATTTATGTAGTTAGATATAATAACTTCAAGTATGAGTTTTGTAATTAATACATTGATATTAGGGCCATAAACGAATCGAGCTCTGACGAACGAGGACTGTTCGTATTCTTTATTTATCATTTATTTATTTTAAATGATTGTTTGTGTTGTTTGTTTAATAATCGAACATGTTCATGAACATGCTAATTAATTGTTGATGAACAACTGTATGAACTTGTTTATTATGAAAAAAGTTAAATAAACTTGTTCATGAATACTCAACTAAAAAAAATGAATATTATGATATTTGCAAAAGTAAATGGGTTGTAATATTAACCTAAAATAAGCTTATTTTTCATCATAAGTAATGAATGTTAAGCAATAAATATATAATTAATAATTAAAAATAAATAATAAACAAACGTCAAACCAAAACTAAATAAACATGTTCGAAAAACAAACATATTTCCTTGTCCGTTTATGTTCATTAATTAAAGTTAATAAATGAACATAAATGAATGTTAATTGAGCTCGTTCACGATTTGTTAATTTAAAAATCTTTGTTTATTTACAGACATTATTGATATATACATTCCTTAACTAAAATAACTAATATAATAGAGATGAATTTATTTTTTTTATTTATTGAGAAAAATTGAGAAAACAATAGATTTGAGACTAATAAAATTAGCATACAATACATACATTTATTTCTTACACGATATCATTGGAAGACTTTCTGAATAGATTCCCACCAATTTCCAACAAATTAATGCTATCTTCAACTTTGTTCTAATCAATCAATGGCTCTTGACACGATGATACGGCAAATTAACTCTCTCTAAAATACATCCCACCTTGAGTGTAATGGCCGTGATCCATGAAACAAGGATCTCGTCATTTTAAAGTTAGTTAGAATTTCAACTTTGAATTTCATGCAATTTATTTAAGGGATAATTACAAAACTACCCTAAGATTTTGGTTAATTACATAAAAATCCGCAGGTTCTTGATAATTAAGAAAAACATGAGGTTTGATCTATATTGCAATTAACCCTTCATACAACAAACATTTCAAACATCCTTCATGGGGTTGTTTGGAAACCTATTCCAAATGGAGTTTTAGTTATAAAAGTCCATTTGTGGAATTTGTATGATTGATAGTTATTTTTAAATAGCCTTATAGAAAAGTAACTTATTCTATAAGTCCATTGTGGAGAAGTGCAAGTTAGTAAATTTTGGATTTTCTTTTTCTACCGCTTCTATCAAATAGTCATTAAAATGTGATATTACCATATTAGAAAAGTCCATTTTACCAATGAACTTTCATTCCAAAAGTACTCTCAAACATGCACATTGTAATTACCTCTTACATTTAACACATAATTAAATCTCGAGTTTTTTTTTGTAATTTTCAAATATTTCTGATTATTTTTTGCAAATAACCAAAACCTAAGGGTAGTTTTGTAATTATCCCTTTAATTAATTCTTTCCATTTCCCTCCATTTTAGACAATCCAACTGTCAAATTCTTTCTACAAACAGATAAAAAACCCTTGAACAAATTCAGACCTCTTTAAATCCCCCTATATCATGATACTACCACTTTAAACTCCTCATAAAAGAAAAGAACAAAAAAAAAAAACATGGCTAAATTTGCCTCATTCTTCTTCTTTTCTTTCTTCTTATGTTCATATCAAGTATTTGCAAATAATAATGAAACTACCAATAAAACCATCGACTGGTGGTGCAACACCACCCCTCATCCCGGGCCATGTAACTACTTCATGGCCCGGGACCCAGTCCAATTCAGTCCGAAATCCATCGAAGATTTCCGGACCATGACCATTCTCGCCGCCCTTGAACGGGCCGTCGACGCCCAATCCAAAGCCCGCGAGCTCCCCAGCCGTTGCCGGAGCAAACGCAAAAGGATCGTATACAGAGACTGCAACAACCTCATCGACAACACAATTCTCCAATTGAATATAACACTACAGAGCATCCAAACAAACGCGAGCTTCACCGATTTCGACGCGCAGACATGGCTGAGCACCGCGCTGACCAACATCGAGATCTGTCGATCGGGGTCACACGATCTCAACGTCACGAAGTTCAGCTCCCCGATTCTATCGGGGAACGTGTCGGAGCTGATAAGCAACAGCCTCGCGACGAACGGGGCTCTCTTGGACAATTCGTCGAACACCTATGGTGGTAAGAGTAAAAAACAGGGGTTTCCGGGGTGGGTCACGAACAGGGATAGGAAATTGTTGCAGGATCTGGAGCTGGCGACGAGGGCGAACGTCGTCGTTTCGAAGGACGGGAGGGGGCATTTTAGGTCGATTCAGGCGGCGATTAATTACGCGACGGGGAGGCGCGTGGGGAATGGGAGAGTGGTTGTTTATGTGAAGAGAGGGGTTTATAGGGAGAATATATTGATAAGCAGGACGATGAATAAGGTGATGCTGGTCGGAGATGGGTTGAGGTATACGGTGATTACCGGCAGCCGGAGCGTGTCGTCGGGTTTTACGACTTACAGTTCTGCAACTGTCGGTAAGTCTTGCCGGCCACTTTTTTTAGTTTCAGGGTTTTAGTTGATTCTTTTTTTAAAAAAAATTTGATGGTTTATTTTGTGCATTGCATGCATGTTGTCATGTATATAAAATATTTTTTAGAATATTAAATTTATGTTAATTGTGTAGGGGCTATAATTTTTCTTTTTTAAGTAAAAATCCTAGAGAATCCAACTTCAAACCTCTAACCTAAACTTGAAAGTCTTTAACAATGTACTACTATTAGATTCTCAATACTTACTATTAATTGATTACATGAAAGCAAAAGTAAGTATATTATCTCAAATTTTGAGAATTTAAAAAGGTTTCCCCAATGACTTTCAATTTTGATTTCACCTTGAAAGCTATATGTTTGGACATTAAATTTCAGTGACAAAAATTATCTATTTTTAAAGCTCAAAATGACACATTTCTTTTGGAGTATAATGGAAGAAATTAGGAAAAGGAATACACACTCACATGCAATGGCGAAGCTAGGAGACGCTAGCAGCACCGGCGAACCGAGGGGGGGACAAGCGGCGACTATTACCCCCAAAATTTTCCAAAAGTTCATTCTTCCCTCGTAAAGTTCTCCAAAACAAAATTGTAGTTAAAATATATGAATTTGCCTCCCCCCAAAATTTTGATAAAAACTTCAAACTGTTTTTCGCCCCCACAGAGTTAAAAATCCTGCGTCCGCCGCTGCTTAGCAGAGTGGGTCGATACACGAAAATGGGGTGAGCCGGATAGAAAATCCCAAAAAAAGAATACAAATTATAACTAATTTTTTTAAAAAATAAAATTTTCTCACTAAGTTTTTTCTTTAAAAAAAAAAAAAAGAGGGTTGGGCCAGGGCCCAGGTTGGCCTAGCCCTAAATCCGCCAGTGCTCACATGGATCAAACCCAGATCAGTCACCCTAGTAGCACAAGGTTAATCCCAAATTGATACAAGTTTATATATTTTTCTTTAAAGTGAAAACCAAGAATAAGATTATTTTCCTATAATGGTAATAATCCCAAAATCACATTTCAAAATGTATTTTATTATAATTAATTTTCTATGGACTCATCGTAGGAGCACCGTGCTTGAATTGAATAAAACAGGTTCATTCAGGTCACAATAAGGATATATAATCCAATTTTTTTTTTTTTTATTTTGTGTAGTTTTATGTTGCATCTAAATATAATATCTATATATCTAAAATTAATCATGTACACAGTACGTGCATGTACAATATGCAACAGTTCAACACTAATAAATACCTTAGAAAAAAATCTTTGAAAGGGAATATTAATTTTAGCCGCATAATTATATATCATAGAATTGTAAGATTAATTTGAAGTCATGATGATGCATTCACTGCCTCTCACGTGCAATATTCTCTTCATATTTTTAAATTAAAGGTAGGAAATTTAATGAGCTCAGAAGAGCAATTCTTGAATCAGAACACTAACTATTTTAGTATTTTTGTTGGTCATTTTTTTCCCATTAACATGTTACGCTTACAAATGAACATGAGATGTTAATTAATAAGTTAGAGGAATCATAAATATATAGTTGACTTTTGAGTAGTAATTCAATGAAAATATTCTCTAGTGTGACAACTTGGTAGTCAGGCTAGCTCTGATCGAAAACATTTTTTAATCTCAATCAAAATGACGTATTAATTGCAATATTTTTTAGGGATTAATTGGAAATATTTTAAGTACGTACTAAAGTTTGAAAGATTGGTTATTTATGATTTTCAAATGCAAAAAAAAAAAAAAAAAAAAAAAAAGAAGCTAATTTGAAGAGGAAAAAAAAAAGGGTATATTACTTATCTTGATGCGCAAGATTTTTGTTCCAGCAAAAGAAGTGTTTTGCATTTGAATCAATCAATTGCATGAAGTTATTATCTAGCTTAAGGGTTTGGTTAAAATGTTCATTTTTGATGATTCTAATCAACCTATCCCTTAAATTTCAAATTATTTAACGCTTTATTTGACTAATATCTTTTCACACCACAAATTAATACAACCCTTTCCATAATTAATGTGCAAATAGCTTTTTTAATCAATCAACTTGACAATACTCGTATTGCAAAAGGAAAACAATAATCTTAAAGTATATGGTGTGCAATCGAAAAACCAAAATTAGACATAATTGATACAATTAGATAGTTTTGAGTCTAATTGTTTTTTTATAAATCCTAATGTTTTCATATCAAATTAAGAATTATATCATGCACTATATATATTGCACCTTGTTATGAAATATTTTAAAATGTATGCATGTTCAGCAGATACTAATTTTTCTTAATTCAAACCTTTTAATTTTATATATTATTATTTATAGTAATAAATTAAGCATTAATTTGTATATAGATAACATAATATTTACGAATGTAATACAAAATTTAACGTCAAATTAGAATATTAGATCGAAAAAGTAATTCATTAATTTTTTTTAAATACAAAATCTTGGGAAATGAGTAATGATGGAAACTGAACCCCGTACTTTTGGTCTGGACATTTTTTCTTTTTTTTTAGTAAGCTTAAAACTCGAATTTGATTTAATTCAGGTATCGACGGCATCGGATTCATAGCCCGAGGCATCACATTCCGCAACACCGCAGGTCCACAGCGTGGACAGGCGGTGGCGCTCCGGTCCGCCTCCGATCTCTCGGTCTTCTACGCCTGTGGTTTCGAAGGCTACCAAGACACTCTCTTCGTCCACGCCCAACGCCAATTCTACAAATCATGCTACATCTACGGCACAATCGACTTCATCTTCGGTAACGCCGCCGTCGTCTTCCAGAACTGCATCATCTACGTCCGCAAACCCCTGGTCGGTCAGGCTAAAACACACACACAGGCATACAAACAAAAGAGACAGTTGTATGAACCTAAAACCCCCAAGCAATTTGCCAAAGTGAATTATGATTATGGCACAGATAGATGGCAACCCCTTAGAGTCAAATCATTTGGCTATAGGTTGGTCGGTTCATCTTACAGCACTAACCCCTCAGGACCCAGACAAGTATGGGTACCTAAAAACTAAGTTCCTTTATTGCAGGTTCAAATAACAGCTGAGTGCCAAGGAACCTGGTACATGGATAGTGCCTGTTCCAGACACATGACAGGAAACAAGAAAAATCTGTCAAAATTCAAGGAGATTAGAGGTGCAAAAGTCATATTTGAAGGAAATGAAGCTCCAAGGGAAATAAGAGGCACTGGATCCATTAAGAAAAATGGATTAGAAATTACAGATGTTGCATACATTGAAGGCCTTAATTTCAACTTGTTAAGCATCAATCAACTCTGTGACAAGGGCTATAATGTTGGATTCAATATGGGAGTATGCCAAATCAAGGACACTAAATCAAATGAAATAGTGTTACAAGGATCAAGACAAAAGAACATGTATGTGGTAGATTGATCGACTGCCACACCAAGCACTTGTCTGCTAGCAAAGAGTACAGCAGAATCAAGTTGGCTGTGGCACAAGAAGCTGAGTCACCTGAACTTCAAGACAATTAATAAGCTTGCAAGGAGTAATCTTGTAGAAGGATTACCAGACTCAGTGTACAAGAAAGAACGTGTTTGTGATGAATGTCAGATGGGAAAGTAGATCAAATCATCATTCAAAGAGAAGTCAAGTCCATCTTCCACAAGAATATTGCATTTATTGCATATGGATCTATTTGGTCCAGTTGAGCCAGCCAACATAAGTGGAAAGAAATACACTCTAGTAGTGGTGGATGATTATTCAAGATATACATGGACAATCTTCATGTGCAAAAAGAAGGAAACCTTGCAGAAGTTACCACATCTGATGAAAAGAGTTCAAAATGAGAAGAGTCAAACCATTATAAAAATAAGACCTGACAGAGGAACTGAGTTTGTCAATGGAATAATTACTCAGTATTGTATTGAAAATGGTATAGCTCATGAATTATCTGCAGCAAGGACTCCACAGCAGAATGGAGTTGCAGAAAGAAGGAACAGAACTCTCAAGGAAGCTGCAAGAACCATGTTAGCTGAAGTTGGATTGCCAAAAAGATTTTGGGCTGAAGCTATAAACACTGCATGCTATACTCAAAATAGATGCATGATTAATAGACAGCTGGCAAAGACTCCCTATGAAATTTGGAAAGGGAGAAAGCCAAATGTTGGATATTTTAGAATATTTGGATGTAAATGCTTCATCCACAATAATGGCAAGGATAATCTGAAGGCTTTTGATGCTAAAGCTGATGAAGGTATCTTCTTGGGATACTCAGATGAAAGCAAAGCATATAGAGTGCTGAACAAAAGGACAATGGTCACAGAAGAGTCTATCCATGTGGTTTTTGATGAACCTAATGTAAATGGAGAAGACATTGAGGAGTTAGTTGATAAGCTAAATCAGCCAACTACGTAGAAGAGTCCCTATGTTGAAGCTGAAGCTGGAGCAATTAATCAAGGTGAAGATGAGATAGCTGAATCTCAAAGACAGCTGGAATATCTGCAACTAAGTGATGATGAAAGAGCTGCTCAAGATAACACAGCTACAAGAAGATGGCTGAGAGATGGCTGAGAGACCATCCACCAGAGCTAGTCATTGGAGATGTAAGAGACGGTGTAAGAACCAGATCCAGAGCTCAACAAGAAGCAATGTTCACTTGTTTTATTTCCCAAATAGAACCAAAAGATGTGTCCCAAGCATTGGATGACACATAATGGATTCAAGCCATGCAAGAAGAACTGAATCAATTTGAAAGAAACAAAGTATGGGAATTGGTGCAAAGACCAACTCATCAAAATGTTATTGGCACAAAATGGGTTTTCAGAAACAAGATGAATGAAGACGGTTCTGTGGTAAGAAACAAAGCAAGATTAGTAGCCAAAGGATATTGCCAAGAGGAAGGAATAGATTTTGATGAAACATTTGCTCCTGTTGCAAGATTAGAAGCAATAAGGATATTTCTTGCCTATGTTGCACACAAGAACTTCGTTGTATACCAAATGGATGTAAAAAGTGCATTCTTGAATGGATTATTGGAAGAAGAAGTTTATGTTGAACAACCTCCAGGATTTGAGCAGAAGACTCTTGGAGATAAGGTGTACAAGTTCAAGAAAGCTCTATATGGATTGAAACAGGCACCTAGAGCATGGTATGATACATTATCTCAATTTCTGACAGATAATGGATTCACCAAAGGTAAAGTGGACAGAACACTCTCTTGTAATTCAAGATAGAGAGAGTATCTTTGCTTGTTCAAATATATGTGGATGACATTATTTTTGGATCCACAAACAAAGAGCTGTGTGATAAGTTCTCAAATCTCATGCAAGGCAAATTTGAAATGAGCATGATGGGAGAGCTGACATTCTTTCTAGGACTTCAAGTTAAACAGTTGAAGGATGGAACCTTCATAAGTCAAACAAAATATACCAGAGATTTAATGAAGAAATTTGGTATGGAAGAGAAATCTTCTGTGAAAATACCAATGAATACATCAGTTAAGATGGATATGGATGCAGATGGCAAGCATGTGGATCAAACAAGATACAGAGCACTCATTGGATCACTGTTCTATCTCACAGCAAGTAGGCCAGACATCACCTTTGTTGTAGGTGTATGTGCAAGATTTCAATCAGCACCAAAAGAAAGCCATATGATCGCATGACTAAGAGAATCCTAAGATATTTGAAAGGATGCCAGGAAGTCAGCTTATGGTATCCAAAGGAAGGAGGATTCAAGCTTATTGGTTACTCAGACTCTGACTATGTTGGATGTAGAGTTGACAGAAAGAGTACTTCAGGTACATGTCAAATGCTTGGAAACAGATTGGTTTCCTGGTTTAGCAAGAAGCAAAATTCAATAGCCACATCCACAAATTGGTTCGAGTACATAGTTGTGGGCAACTGTTGTGCCCAAGTCTTATGGATGAGACAACAACTGAGAGATTATGAAATTGAAGAAAAAGAGATTCCAATTATGTGTGATAACACAAGTGCTATTGCAATCACTCAAAATCCCGTGTTGCACTCAAGAACAAAGCACATTGATGTTAGATATCATTTTATTAGAGATCATGCTGAAAAGAAGGACATCACCTTGGAATACATCTCAACTGATAAACAGTTAGCTGACATATTCACAAAGCCACTATGTGAATCAAGATTTGAAGAGCTTAAGCATGAGTTAGGGTTAATTGAGCTAAGTTGACACTCAGAAGACTCAAGGAGAAGAGATGAAACAAGAAAAGATGAAAACAGAGCTGAGCTCATGAATCAGCTAAGTAAATAACCGGCCGATCGGAAAATCAGATCGAGTTACCGACAATTTTGTGTCACTTTGTGGATAGAGAGAAGAAGAGTTGAATCAGCTAAGGAGTAAGCTGAATCCCTTATGAGCTAAGTGACAAAAACGCAGCCGTTTTTAATAAGCGGGAATGTTTTTAAGGATGACGTCAGCGCAATAATGACAAGTACAGTCAAAAGCTGCACGACCAAGCCTATGATTGGATATAAATGCTGCCGCATTAAATGCGAGAAATTAAATGCTAACCGGCGTGCTAAATCTGAGTCGTTGATCTTGATCAAATTTCAAAAACCATATGCACGTCCTTTCATAACCCATACATATACCATTTCGTCCATTTTCTTTCTCACATTACTCAAACTGTTCATCTCTCCAAAAGCAAAGAAAGCTCTTTTCTCTCAAAAACCCTACAAATATTCTAAGCAAATTTCTAAGGTTACGTTCGGTAAAATTCCAAAATGGCAACTACCTATGATTTCGCTAAGTTGGGAAAGCAAATCCACACTGGTTCTACCGTGGATTTTGAAGGAATGATCAAACAGGGTTCCGATGAAACCCTCGTGAAGAAGATAGCCAGCAAAATCGAGAAGTCTGGACTGAAACCCTTTCTCACAATGGAGTTTCAGATGACTTACGTTGAGGAGGTAACACAGTTCTACGTGAACGCTGAGGTTCACGATGAGGGCATCAAGTCCTCTGTTCACGGAAAGGAGCTTATCATCACTGCTGAAGACCTTGTGGAGCATTGCTTGCTACCATCGGAAGGTGTACCGGAAATACTCGAAGCTGATGTAAACCTGGCTGCTGCATGGAAGAAAGTGTCCAAACCTAAATGTGCTGCGAAGGTGGTCTACACAGCAGATAAGAAGCTGCTGGAGGAAGACTATCATAAGTTATTGGATATTGTTGCCAAATGTGTAGACATAAAATTTGGAAGCTTTAATCAGCTGTCCAAAACCAAGCTGATTGTCATGTCTGCGATCATGGAAGAGAAGAAAATAAACTGGGCTCAGTTTGTATACAACAGACTCTGCCAGAATGTTGGAAATAAGTCTTTCAAGGAAGATGGATCGTTCGGAGGATCCTTGGGGTATGGCCTTGTGATTGGCCGGTTGATGGAGGTGAAAGGAGTTCCACTCCGACATGGAAAGGCGTTCCTTGTCAATAAGAAAATGTTCCGATCAAATCTCTCCGGAGCGTAGAAGAGAGCTTATGCCAAGAGGGCGGATACCAGTGAGGGGGAATCAGCTGACCCTGAAGAAACAGTTATTGCCTCCCCTCCCATGAAGAAAGCTGCTTCCGCAGCTGCAAAGAAGAAGACTGCCCTTGCAGCAAAGAAAGAAAACAATCGTACTTCCCCTGCACTGAGTCACTGTCTCTGCACTCGTGTGTCTCCCCCTGCAGCCGCAGCTGAGAAGGAATCTCAAATACCTTCTCCAGTTGTCAAGAAAAAGAGGACTGACAAGCCAAGAAAGCCAACTCCTCAAACCAAGAAAATGGCACCGGCCCCCGCCGCCCAAGACTCTGAAGAAACCAAATCCGAACTAGAAATTCCTCTGGTGAGGACCAAAAAAGAAGACTCTTCAAGCGTTGAGCTTGAGAAAACGATTAGTCGCCACTCACCGAACAGATCAAAAACAAATTTGGAGAAGTAGAGTCTCCGTAAATTATTGATGAAACCGCCAAGTCTGCTAGAGGCCGATCAAGAGGCACGTCGAAGACCCAGATTGTGGATGAGCGAAGTGAGGAACAAGTAATGTGAGACAAGCTAAGTCTCCTGTTGTGGTCGTGTGTCCACCCACGGCAGATCTTCTTTGAGAGTGAAGAGCAGCAAGCTCTGATACCTTCTATTCCTGAGAAAGAAGTACAGTAGGAAGATGATGACGATGATGTGATCATGTTATCTCCACCATACCCAGACATCCAGAATCGTCTGCGTGAATGGAGAAAGTGGAAGTCGAGTCGATCAAGGAACAGTTCAAAGACTGCGTTTATTGAAGAAGAAGAAGAAGAACTAATGAATTTCCTTGGGTTGACAAATGATGGTTCAAGCACTTGATGAATAGAACTGCCTGGATATATTGACTATTTTCAAAGAAAAGGAGAAAGAAAGGTTGGCAGAAGAGGCTGAAGCTCGTGAAAAGGCCAACATCTGTCCCTTCACTAGAACCACTGATCATACTCATCCCCACCTTGATGTTCTCTCAGGAAGTGATGAGGATCTGGAGCCAGCTGCTGCAACAGAAGAGCTAGAAACGCAGCAAGCCATGCGAGAATCTAGAATGATGCATGAGCAACAGCTGATGGAAGGACCAGGAGAGTCTTCCAAATCTCAGCTAGAAATTGATCCATTGGGAGTGGTGCACCAAATTGCCACTGTTATTGCTGCAACCACTTCCCCAGCTCACTCAGATGATGGATCTAGGGGACATGGCGATGAAACTGGGAACTTGGGGACCCAAGTCGAGCCAACCCTATTGAAGGTGTCTTACCACCTGCCTCCACGGCTGAACACTCAAAGGACACAGTCGGGAGTTTGGAGAAGAGTGATCCCAACCCAAGTCACTCAGCTGGTATGCCAGCTGAGGGGGAAACTCCCTCCACTACAGCTAGGTCGGAGGATGCTGCAGATGACTCCACAAAGAATCTAGGAGGCGAAGTGGCGAAGGAATGACAAAAAGGAACACAGGAGGTTGTCACTGACGAAGCTCGGACAGTTGAGACTGTCTCAGCTGAAGTGCTAACTACTCTGCAGGCTGAGGACGCTGCTGATGCAGTCGAGGCACAAAATGGTTCTGCCCTGGGAGTTAACACTATGGGCAATGAAAGTGCAATCCACAGAGTTGAGACTCCTGTGGATGCCATTGTAGAAGACCCTAAGACAGCTAAGTCTGTCGAAGAGAATGTTCAAGGCCTTGCTGCAGTTGAGACTGCAGGAGGTACTGAAGGCCTACGGGAGATTGAGACTTCCCGAGGTAAAGCAACAAAAGTATAGAACATTCCTCCTGTTATCATTGATGCAACTGAGAAGGAGATAAGTGCCCTTCACGATTCCCAAGACAACCATGTTGTAACTTTTTTGGGATCTGAAGGTGAAGATGAAGCTGAGTCATCCCCTGTTGCAAGTCCAAAAAACTCAGCTGAGGATGTTCTTCCTAGCATGAGTAAACCAGAATTCAAGGTTACTCGTCAAAAGTTTAATTTTGATGATGAGCCAAGTCTTCAAGGACTCATCATCGTCCGATGATGCTTATGGTGCAACAGAGGACATGCAAATTTATTTAGAGGCAACCACTGAGGCCGAAGAAGCTGTTCAGATAGCTGAGGCTCAGTAAGCTGGCCAACCCCCACACCAAGGCCCAATGCGACCGAGTCATCTGCGCAGGCTCCCAACATTGCAGCAGAATCGACTCAACCAGGCACATCACGGCCACGAGTCACTGTTGAAAATATTCCCTATGTCTGTGATGATACATTTGAAGAAACGTTCCTTTTCTCACTGGAGCTACCTGACCTGGATGAAGAATCAGCTAGAGAGCAGAGACGCTTCCACAAACCTGATCCAGTCATTCCCACAGATACCATCGTCCCAGCAAATTGTGATTTTGATACTGCTTGACAGCCAGCTGAGACAGAGGTGACAACTGAGGTTCGAGAAGTCTTCAAGGCAATCTTTGTAGAGATCGAGAAGATGGAAAGGCACCAGGCCTCACTGGATATGCGGCTGGATAACAGAGATGCAAATCTTACAGCTAATCTGCGTGGAATAATAGTCAGAATCCGGGAATGGTGGCAATAGCAACAGATAATGTGTGTGGAACAGGTTCGATATTTCAAAGCATTGTACAATAAAATGCTAGTCTGGAGCGCTGATAATGTTGACATGAAGACGAGGATGCAAGAAAATATTGATAGGATGCATGCCTCTCATACCACTGAAATGGAACTGCTGCGAGAATTTCATCGCAAAGAACTTCTGCGCGTGGAGGAAAACATGAATGAAAAGTTCAGCCTTCCTATGGCTGAAATGGTGGCAGCCGAATCCAAAGCCACCCGCTTAGAATTCCGTGCAGCATACTCCGCAGCAGACTCCAAGCAAAACTCAGCTATCAGTCGCCTAGACTTCATGCTTGCTGGTATGTTCCCTGGAGTTCCTCTCTCATTTGATGATGCCAAAAAGGGGGAAGAGGAATCCCAGAAGATACTCAAAGGAAAGTTGGTAAGAAGGAAAAGGAAACAGCTGTCGTAGAAGGGCAAGATACAGCTGTCGAGAAGAAGAAGGAGAAGGGAAAAGCAGTTGAGGGGGAAGGTTCAAAAGACATGACCTTAATGGTTGCTAGAACCCCTCAACAAGGACTTGTCACAACTGACATCATCAGCAAACTTCCAGTAACTCTGCCGCTCCAACACTCTGTTGTGCCCATGTCCGAGAAAAGAAAAATAGTGGAAACAGGGATGAAGGAGGTCGAAGGAAAGATGGATGCCCGTGTGATGGACATATTAAAACAATACGGAGGCATTCCGGCAGGAAGAGACAGATGCCATTTCAGACGTCGGAAACGAGCCTAGATCTATTGATGAATTCAAAACACTCGAATCCGAAGGATACTTCGAAGGCATGTCCATAGCCCAAGCATGGGATTTGTATTGGGAAAAAGGCCTCAAGCTATGTGAAGAAGCTGACAGACAGCAGACTACTGGTAGTCACTCTGCTGGTCACTCAACTGGGAAGAAGAAGGCCCCAATACAATACACGCCCAGAGGAAGAGGAAGAAGCAGTGGAGGAAGAGGTTTTAGACCTAGACCTCTACCCAAAAATATCGAATATATAGATCCAGGAAAGAAATGAGGGATCTACTGGGCTGGATATGATGAAGTAGCCAACCGGGAAGTGGCTAGGAAGAATGCTGACTATGTCAAAAGGATCGAAGAGGAAAATAAGAGACAAACTCAGCTGTGGGAAGAAAGACAAGAAAGAAGAAGAAAAGATGAAGCTGCCAGAAGAGCCTACGAGAAAAAGAAAGCAGCTGAAGAAGAAAAGAAAAGAAAGAGACCAGAGGACGACAGAGCTGAAGAGGAAAGAAGGAGGCAACGAACACGATGAAGTGTTGCTGTCCACCCCTTCATGTACTTTACTATTGTAAATACATATTGTGTAAGTCTTCTGTACAATAAATAAAAGTTATGCAATTTCTATATTTTTTTTCGTAGATATAGAACGCCATGATGCTCTGATACACTTTGTAAACAGCTGTGTAAAGGACAAGAATGTTATGATCAATAAAAGGATCAATTCTACGCATACATTCTCTGTTTCTACATTGTCTATATGTATCTTTGCTTTTTACATTCTGTATGTATGCTTTAAGTTTTGGCATCATCAAAAAGGGGGAAATTGTTGGGAAATTTATTGTTTAGATTTTGATGAATGCCACGTAAAACTTAGACTAGAAAGTTTGCACCCCATTTTCTTTGTAATTTGTATTGTAATAGATAGGGTTGTACTAGTTGAGTCAAGACAGCTACGCCTGGACATACAAGAAGTCAACTGAAGACTGGGATGAAGACTCTGCTGTGAAGCAGCTGAGTATAGCAAGGTAGAGAAGACAAGAACTCGACTGAAGGAGTAGCAGCTATGATACAACTGTGGGAAGTGTCAGTCAAGTCAACTCAAGATAACCAAGTCTCAAGTTGAAGACACAGATGAGTCATCAAATGATTGGGAGCTGACTCGAAGTCACCTGGGGAAGTTAAGGAACTGCAGTCAAGTCAAGACAACTGAAAAGAATCCGTTGCACAGAAGTCAAGAAGGTTACTTAAATAAGTAATACTTCCATGCTACAATGTCTTAAAGTGCTCAGTCCCAAAAGCGTGCAAAAAGAATAAACCAATGGGAAGCTCTGCACCTGTGTTAGACTCTGAAAAGCTGAAGGTTTATTTAATACGAGGAAATGTCAATTTCAAGGACTGCAATAAGACAAGCCAACGAACACAAGTGACTTTTAAAATCAGCCTATCTCTTCAACGGGCAGATTTTTAAAAACTCACTATAAGAGGCTGAGGAATCACTTTGAGAAGAGGTTACCTGAACCACGAACATTCAAGTTATCATTCGAACTGTAACCTGCGAAATATTCTCAAGTTATTCAAGAAATTCCTCAAGCCTAAATCTGAAGGAAATCAATCCAACACCAAGCTGTGAAGGAAAGACAACTTCAAATTGTTGAAGAGGAAACTTTTGTAGAATTAAAAGGGGTCTACATTCCAAGAAGGATTGTAGAAAGGTTAAAGGTCGAACCAGTCTCAAGTTATTGGAGGGCTTCGTGATCAAATCCAAGAAGCTTGAGCAAGTGAGCAGTAAGCAAAGCAAAGCGGTACGCTACTGTGAAGAAGCTTCTCGAGTCGTCACGAGAAGCCGGTTGTGTGACCAAGGCATCTCCGGACCGAGTCCCAAAGAATCAAGTCATTTGTGTGATCAAGACTTGCATCCTGGGTGATAACCACTCGACTCGATCAATACTTAGTGGATTTCTCCAGGAGTTGGAGAAGAGACGATTAGAAGAATTACCCCATCTTCGAACCTCTATAAAATTTATTGTGTTATTTACATTTCAATATTTACTTTCTGCTTATCATCTAATATCTGCTGATAATTTGCTACCCAATTAATATTTAACAAAGTGCTAAAACCAAGTGTTAAAACTAACTTAAACCAAATTCAAGGGTGTAAAGTCTTCCGCTGAAAATTCATCTCAGCCAAGTTAAGTATTAGACTAAACAGCTAAGTTATTCTATCAACAACTCAGTCAAGTCTGTTGAGTGGCTAACTCTGCTGGTTAACTAACTTAGCTGTCCATCAAGGATATAGTTGTGATATTAACTCTGAACTAATTTTAAAAGGACTAAAATCAAAAAGTTTGTAAGGTTTATTCAACCCTCTCTTCTAAACCTTACTCACACCCCTTGGGACCTACATACATTCTATAGTCCACGTTATTTTAGGACTCTAAAAATCTGATATTAACTCCCTCAAGCCCCATCTGCTACACGATCTCAACAGAAAAGAAAAAAAGAACTCTCTTCAAAGCCTTAAGCTTTTTAGTTCGTTGCAAGTGTTCACTATTTCTCTTATCTTCACAGAGAAAGGTAAATGCCCTGTATTCTTTTCATTCAATCGAATTTCCAGCCCAACTCCTTCAACCACCATCCGAACCACCACCAGTCACCAGCCCCGAAACCCAATTTCATCAGCCCAAACCCAGCAAACTCCGAGAAGCAAACCCAAAAATCTCCAACCCGTAGGCCCGGAACCATGTCACCGGAAAGTCCCAAAGTCAATTTTTCCACAAAATTCCAGAAACTTCAAAACTCTTCGAAAACCATCGGGAAAATTTCGAAAAACCCATCGGAAATACCCGAAACCCAGAAATTTCCCAAGGCCCGAAAACCAAAAAACTCAAAACCCAGTAAAAAAAATAGAAACATACCTAAACCCCGCTGCCTCCCGTCGTTCACCGCTGCCCTCCCCGGCGTTGCCCGCTACGACTTGGAGTGAGAGGTTGTGAGAATTTGAGGGAGAGAGAGAGACCGACAGAAATGAGATTGAGAGGGAGAGGGAGACGAGTGAGACAAAGAATAGGGCGAGACTGAAATTGGGCCTGAGAAAAAAAAAGAAGAGGAAAATGGCGAGAGAGAGAGAGAGAGAGAGAGAGACATGGCGTGAGAGAGAACATAGAAGCAAACGTTGGTGAAGATGAGAGTTGGGAGAATAGATAGGGGCTGGGGTGGGTTTGCTTTATGAGGGATTTTAGTACATGAATTATGAAAAATTCCAACACCACCCATATTTTCTTCTATTCTTGTTCAAAAGCCCAATTTCATTTTTCTAAGCCAACCCTCTGATTTCATATTCAAGCCTCTATTTCATATTCAAGCCAATTTTCAATCTCACATTTGATATAAACTGTTGAGCCGAATTTATTATTTAAATATATTTTTCTTTCTTTATTTATTTAAGCTAAAAATTTCCTAAAAATTATTTAAGTTATTTTATTTTATTTTAATTGTAGGAAATTATTCTTACGAGGTCAAAATTTTCAATCGAGCACGCATTTGGTACTTTCTGCACTTTATTTGAGGTGGGGTTTATTGCTTTTGTTTATTTTAAATATCGTGTTTTAACTGTTAGTTGCATATTCATGATAAATATGTGCGTGATGTTGAGACTATTTGTACTTAATTGTACGTGAGACTTTGAGACTATTATTACTTAATTGAACTCAAGACTTTGAGACTATTGGTACTTAATTGTACGCGAGACTTTGAGACTATTCGTACTTAAATGTACATGAGACTTTGAGACTATTTGTACTTAACTGTACTTGAGACTATGATATATTTCCGTGAAAGTTTGTGCTAACTGTTATGCATGCGTATTTAACTTGAACAATTGCTTCCCCACTGAGTTGACGATAACTCACCCCAATAAATTTACCCCTTTCAGGTTGAGGAGTCCGACGTGGCGCGTGGCGGGTGAATTGATCATGACCGTTGCTTTGTCAAATTTTTATTAGTAGTAGAATTTCTTGAACGATGTTGGTCTTTTAATCTTTTTCGTATTTATAAAACAAACAGTGTACTGGTTTTATTTCAATTGATGGATGATGCAATTTATATTTAAGTTAGTTACTTTATTCTTTGAAAAAAAAATGGTTGACTCGTTTCCGTCAGATTCTTAATCACTTTGTGGATATTATTATGCGTAGTTGAAATTTCCAAAACTAGGATGTTACACGAAATTACATAAGCACAATATAAAATTAGCCCGAATCGTGTGTTGAACAGACTATCCTTAAAACAGATTCGTCCCCTATTCTGGACGTCTGTTTCTCAGGATAAAACGGGAAAAACCGGATTACCTCAATTCTGGCGAACTGAAAGTTATGCTTGGAAATCAGCACCAAAATGCAATTGTAAGCCAAAGAATACAAGAGCAATATGCAAAGACTTTTGTTATGCAAGTGTAGGAGTTGAGTTTTTTAGATTGTGAAAACCATGTACCTCCTTTTTATAGGCTTCAAGATCAAGCCACTACCCCATGACTTGGGGCATTCACTTCCCACTCCTCCATGACTTGGGAGTTTCAAGTGTCATCACTCTCCCACTACTCCAAGAGTTGAGAGTTTTAGGTGTTACAAAATTAGACACCATTGGAGTTAAATATTGTCCAAGAAAATTATGCCAAAAGCACAATTTTCATTTAACTTTTCCAACAATCCCCACATGAATGGAAATTCGAAGATACAAAGATTTGGTGATAAAATCCAGCAGTTGAACTCTGCATAGGATAGGTAGGTGTTACCCTTTGAACCTTCCCTTGTGAAAATATATTTACTTTACTAGCTGATCAGTAGACGCGATGTCTTTGAATTGTTCTGCCTTTTGTGTAAACGATGATATATCTCACACATGATTCTTCCTAACATACTTCAGTTCTCATTGTTATGTTCATTCATGGCCCTGAACATACGCCTGGTTCTGCAAGAGGTTCTAAGAATTGAGCCTCACACAATTCTCTTCAAAGCGGCCCCATTTCTCGCTCACATAGCTAATTCTTCTTTAAGAGTAGCCCGCACTACCTAGCTCGACTTACCGACGCACAAGAATCATTAAAATCCAAATGTTTATCCTTTTCTTTCCACGATTTTCACTGTTAAGGAATGGACAAGGGAAAAATCCCCCACAGTGATCCTAGAGTCTTTTTACAATTAGGTTGTCCTATTGAACCTAGATCTTGGGATCTCCAGTCAACTAGGTTGGGTTTTCATTGTATCAACTCATTTTTCTAGAGGCTTAAGTCCCATTCCTCTTGATGATTTCGCAACTAACTCTTGATTTAACCCTTTGGTTAACGGATCCGCTAAATTATCCTTAGACTTCACATAGTCAATAGAGATAACACCAGTTGAGAGTAGTTGTCTAATGGTATTATTTCTACGACGTATATGTCTAGACTTACCATTGTACATATTGCTCTGTGCCCTGCCAATTGCAGATTGACTATCACAATGTATACAAATTGCTGGCACAGGCTTTGGCCATCTTGGAATATCTTCTAAGAAGTTTCGGAGCCATTCAGCTTCTTCTCCACTCTTGTCTAAAACTATAAACTCGGACTCCATTGTGGATCTAGCTATGATTGTCTGCTTAGAAGATTTCCACGATATGGCTGCACCACCTAAAGTGAATACAAATCCACTTGTAGACTTAGAGTCTTTAATATCAGATATCCAATTAGCATCGTTGTATCCTTCAATAACAGCAGAATATCTTGTATAGTGCAGTCCAAAATCACGAGTGTATCTTAAATACCTTAGTATTCTCACTATACCTTTCCAGTGGTCATGCCCTGGATTACTCGTGTATCTGCTCAATTTACTCACTGCATAAGCAATGTCTTGTCTTGTACAACTCATTAAGTACATCAGACTTCCTATGACTCGTGAGTATTCCAATTGAGATACAATCTCACCTCTATTCTTTGATAGATGTTGACTCGTGTCTATAGGAGTTCTAGCTAATGACGTGTCTTTCTTACTAAATATTTCTAGAATCCTGTCCACATAATGTGACTGATCAAGTGTCAATCCATTTGAAGTTCTAGAAATTTTTATTCCGAGGATCACGTCAGCTAAACCCATATCTTTCATGTCAAACCTCGAGTTCAACATATCTTTTGTGGATTTAATTATTTTATCATTACTTCCAATGATAAGCATGTCGTCAACATAAAGACACAAAATGACATAGCCATTTTCAGTGTCTTTAATATAAGCACATTTATCGCATTCATTTATTTCAAGTCCACATTCTTTCATGGCATTATCAAATTTTTCATGCCAATGTTTTAGTGCCTATTTCAAGCCATATAATGACTTGATCAGTTTACAAATTTTGTTCTCTTGCCCAGGTGCAGAGAATCCTTCAGGTTGTTCCATGTAAATCTCCTCTTCTAAATCTCCATTTAGAAAATCAGTTTTTACGTCCATTTGATGTACTTCAAGATTTCGCAAAGCAGCAATTGCAAGTACTAATATAATGGAGGTTATTCTCGTAATTGGAGAATACATATCAAAGTAATCAAGGCCCTCTTTTTGTCTGTAACCTTTAATTACAAGTATAGCCTTGTACTTATCAATTGTTCCATCCGCTTTCAATTTCTTCTTGAAAATCCATTTATAACCTAGTGGTTTACTTTCTTCAGGAAGATCCACTAGTTCCCAGGTATGATTTTGCAAGATGGAATCAATTTCACTTTTTATGGCCTCTTTCCATAATGGTGCTTCAGAAGAAGTTATAGCTTCTCTGTAGCTTTGAGGTTCACTTTTCAGCATGTAGGTTAGAAAATCTGGACCAAAAGATTTTTCTATCCTAGCTCGTTTGATGCGTCTAAGTTCTACCTCTTCTTCTTTATTTCCTTGCTCTTGTTCTATTGAATCATGTATCCGGTTAGAAGAGCTTGCTTCTTCTCTCGATCTGTACGGAAATATATTTTCAAAGAGTGAGAAATTTCTCGATTCAGTTATCGTGTTTTTGTGTATATATTCAACTTTAGATTCATGCACAAGAAACCAATAAGTAGCACTGCTATGTGCATATCCAATAATTATGCAGTCAACAGTTTTGGGACCTATCTTCACCTTTTTTGGTGTAGGTATAACAACCTTAGCAAGACACCCCCACACTCGTAAGTATTTGTAGGATGGCATTCTTCCATGCCATAGCTCGTAAGGGCTTTTGTCTAATTTCTTACGGGGTACTTTATTTAAAAAGTAATTAGTTGTCAAGACAACTTCCCCTCACATGTTCTGAGGCAAGCCAGAACTTAATAACATGGCATTCATCATTTCTTTAAGTGTACGGTTTTTCCGTTCTGGATTGCCATTCTGTTGAGGTGAATAAGGTGTTGTTGTTTCGTGTCTAATTCTGTGTTGGGCACATAATTCAGCATGGTGATTCATATTCACCTCCACGATCACTTCTTAACACCTTAATTTTCTTATTGAGTTGATTCTCAACTTCATTTTTATAGAAAATAAATTTCTCTATTGCTTCATCTTTACTTGTAAGAAGATACACATAACAAAACTTTATGTTATCATCTATAAAAGTAGTGAAGTACTTGTTGCCACCACGTGTCTGTATTGATTTTAAATCACATACATCTGTGTGAATTAAATCAATATGTTCATTATATCTTTCAATATTTTTAAATGATGTCCTTGTTAACTTTGCCTTAACACAAGTTTCACACTTGTGCTTGGAATCAATATGGAATGTTGGTATACAATTCAAGTTAATTAATTTACGTAGAGTATCAGAGTTATTGAACAAGCTCATTCAAATGGGTGCGGAGGTAACATGTCCTAGTCTACCATGCCACAAATTGGAAGACTCAAGCAAGTAAACAGAAGAGTTATTCATTTCATTAATTTTTGGTTTAAAAACCATTGCATTGAGCTTACACAGCCCATCAGAAGCATAACCCTTGCCTACAAACATCCCATTTTTCATCAAAGTTACATCCACTGACTCAAAAACAATGCAAAAACCATGCTTATCTAAAAGCGAACCAGACACCAGATTTTTTCGAATATCTGGGACATACAACACATTGTTGAGAGTCAGTTCCTTCCCGGACGTCATCTTCAAAACCACTTTTCCTTTCCCTTTGATCTCAAGTGTTGTTGAATTCCCCATGTACATCTTCTCGCCGTCTTTAGCTGGCTTAAAGGAATAAAACATTTCTTTGATAGAGCACACGTGTCTTGTAGCACCAGAGTCAATCCACCACTGTTTAGGGTTTGAGCATACCAAGTTCACCTCAGAGACCACTGCAGCCAGGTTTATATCTGACACCTCTTGAGAAATTTCCTCAACCATGTTAGCCTCTCTGTTCCTTTTTGGTTTCTTGTAGTCAGAAGCCTTGTGACCCTTACCGCCACAATTAAAGCATTTTCCTTCGAACTTCTTCTTGGAAATGCCTCCTTTGGGTCCCAACTTAACCCCTTTTCCCGCTGGCCTAGATTTATTCTTGCCTTTGGAACTTTGCCCATGTTCAATAACATTGGCTTTAGCCACCTCAGGATTGAACCACTTCTTTTTAGAACTTTTGTTGTCTTCTTCAATGCGAAGTCTAACAACAAGTTTTCGACGTTCATTTCCTTTCGCTTATGTTTCAAATAGTTCTTGAAGTCTTTTCAAGTTGGTGGCAATTTCTCAATGATTGCAGCCACTTGGAAAGTCTCACTAAGAACCATTCCTTCGGCATGAATATCATGTATGATAACCTGAAGCTTTGCACTTGACAGATAACCGTTATTGAGTCCACCATTTTATAATCCAAGAAGCGGCCAACGATGAATTTTTTCGCACCCACATCCTCGGTCTTATCCTTATGGTCCAAAGACTCCCATAGTTCCTTCACAGTTTTCTTAGTGCTATACACATTGTAAAGCGGATCTGCAAGGTCATTCATGACATAATTTCTATACAAGAAATCAGCATGATTCCAAGCATCCAAAGCGTTAACCGCTTGTGCATCAGTCTCATCCTCACTATTCTGTGGAGGATCTTCAGCAAGAACCGCGCCAAGTTCAAAGTGGTCAAGTAGAAGAGCATCTTCTGCTGCCACCATTTAAAGTTCAAACCGTTAAATTTTTCTGGTTTTTCGCCATGATTAACCGGCACATTAAGCGTAGGGTTGGCTACAAAAGCCGGAGTTGGTGCCACGGGGTTAGACCCACCACTGTTTGAATCAGATGCCATTTCTGAAACAAATAACAAAAGAAGTTTAGCACTTCAATCTATCTGAACAACACCGATAATAACAAATTTATTAAGAATTTGTTCAAGCTTTATTAAGAAGTCCAAAATTTCAATTTCTTTCCACTCTGAATAAACACAAGGTATTATTCCTATTAGTCCAAAATAATAAATTTCGGACCAATTTAATCAAGACAACGACAAAAGTCAGATATATATGCAGATTGTATATAGTAAATTAATTACTGAATCCAGAATATAAACCACAATTGAATTTTAATTTTAAAAGTCAACCAAACTGATCATGCATTTCCAGAGTTCAAGTTGCATATCCAAACTAATCTTAATTATACTATCATATCAAAAATTACAAATGCAAAAATTCCAATTTTAACTACGGAATGTGAGATCAGTTCAAGCCAAATAGTAAGTTATTATTATTATTAAAGTAGAACAATCAACATTCAATAATTTACTTACTACCATTAAAAGAGTTACAATTAAACAAATATATGTTGACTTCGTATTCCAAAGAAGCTGTTAGATAAATGTTTTTATCATGATTTTGATGATTTTGTTCAAATGAGTTTTTAAACCAAAACTATGTCCCTAAATGTTGTCTAAATACTTCCGATCGATTTAAAATGTTTTTACTATTTTTCGGAGTATTTCTTAGAATTTATTTTCGATAAAAAATTGGACAACACATTTGTTTCAGGCTCGACCGGTCGCCCTATAGGGCAACCCGTACCTGAGTTAAGCTGAGAAACAGAAAAATGAGGCGTAAGAAAAAAAGGGGCAGGCGACCGGCCGTCGGCCGGTGGGGCTTAATTGCACTGGGAGTTGTTTTTTTGTTCCTTCTTTGTTTTGAAATTTCTTGAGTCCAACCGGTCATAGCTAAGGCGACGATCGCACCACCCTCCGACCGGCCCCCGTGTAAAAATTCGCAGAATTCAATTTCAATCTTATCTCGGCGCGACCGGTTGAACCCTTTGTTTATCAAAGAAACTATTGCGTTTTGCATGACTTTTCCCTATTTTGTGGGATTGATTTCTAACAGCTATATTGATCATTTTAAATGGTTTCTTTTGCAAAGAAATCACTCCCCAAGGAGGAGCCAATGTCGGAAATGAAAGCCAAGTCCTCTCCTATAAATAGAGGCTTCATTCAAGCAACAAGATACAACACTCCATACAAGCAAAGAGCAAACAAAGCAAACACTTTCATATATCTTGTTGTATTAGCCTAAGAACTTTCACTTGCACAAATTTGAGGCCTAGGCTTTCAATTCTTGATTACACTTGTACTCATATTGTTTCAATCATTATTGAGTTGTAATCTTGATCTTTGGTCATCATTCAACACAAGACATCCTTGTGAGTATTCTTGTGGAAAGAATACACTTGGGTGATCTAGGTGATAGGTGTTTGAAGGTTGTGGTAATCTTCAAAGGTGTTGTAAGAGGGTTGTGGTAATCCTCAAGGTGTTGTAAGAGGGTTGTGGTAATCCTCAAGGTGGTGAAAGAGGGTTGTGGTAATCCTCAAGGTGTTGTATTAATTTTTGGTAAATTAATAAAATCTTTTTTTTTCTTTTTGAAATCCATCCCGGATATATTGGGGTGGTAGTAGATTAGGCCCTAGGTGGGTTGAACTACTATAAATCGACGTGTGCTATTTACTTTCCGCATTTAGCATTTCATCTTTGATTGAGTTTTTCGAAAAAGAGGGCAAAATCTGAAAAACCGGGATAATCTATTCACCCCCCCTCTAGATTATTGTAGCCACTTGGACTAACAAGTGGTATCAGAGCCAAACTCTTTGGCTAGCTTGTTCTGAGTAAAGAGGAAAGATCCATGGCTACACATGATGCTCATCTCACCACCGGGGCCTCCACCAACAAGCCACCACTATTCGACGCCAACAACTACGCATTTTGGAAAGACCGTATGGAGTGCTTTCTACAAGGGTGCGGGTTCGATATTTGGAATGTGGTCATTGAAGGAGTTGATCAACCAACCAAGAAATCGGAGGATGGCACCTTGACTCCTAAACCTTTCAAGGAGTTCGATGAAAACGACAAAAAGGCTTTCTCTCTAAACGGTAAGGCCTTAAATATTTTGCATTGTTCTCTTACGGCTACCGAGTATAATCGCATAAGAGGCATAAGGTCGGCACATGAGGTTTGGGAAAAATTGGAGACAATCTATGAAGGGACTAAGAAAGTCAAGCAAGCAAGAAAGACCATGCTTGTTAAAGACTTCGAAAACTTTAACATGTATGATGGCGAAAGCATCTCCAAGATGGTGGAAAGGCTTGACAATATTGTCAATCCTCTTGTGGCCCTCGGCAAAGTCATTTCCGAAGAAGACAAGGTGACCAAGGTATTGAATGCTCTTCCCGGCTCATGGTCCGAAAAAGTAACGGCAATCACGGAGGCACAAAATCTTGAGACACTCAAGTTTGACGAGCTTATTGGAAATTTACTCATCTATGAAGTCTATCTCAAGGAGAGGAAAAATTCCAAACCATCCACAAATCAATCGGGTATGCAAATTATTCCTAAAGGTCTTGCTTCTTCCTCTAATAATGCATACTATGATAATGATGATGATGAGGAGGAGACGGCCGCACTTGTTCGAAAATTTGCAAAATTTGTGAATAAAAATAAAGCAAGAAAACCAAGAGATAATGCTTGCTTTAAATGCGGAAAACCCGGACACTTCATTGCCGATTGCCCAAAGCTCGATGAAGAGGAGCAAAAGAAAAAGAAGCCTTTCACAAAAAAGAAGGCTCTAAACGCGGAGGTCAAACCATGGGATGAACTACTCGAAACAACCGATGAGGAAGGAGAAACCGAACACGGTCTCATGGCCATAGACGATGAAAACAATGAGGTACACTCTAATTCCTCTACTTCCTCCATAGTTGATGACTTGCAATGTGATTTTGATGAATTGCAAATTGAGTTTCAAAATTTAATTGTTAAATACAAAAATTTGAAAAAGGAGCATAAGGAGCTTAAGGTTGAAAAAGAAAAATTATTCACCTCTTATGAATCTCTAGACAAAGCTCATGCTCTTACTCTTACTAGAGTTCATTCTCTTGAAACCGAAAAGGAATCGCTCACAAAAGATATTGAATGTTTGAAAAATGATGTGCATCGTTTCAACATAAGCACGGATAAAGTCACAAAAATTTTAGATGCACAAAGAGGTGAGCATTCCAAATTGGGACTTAGTTACAAGCCATTTCAAAGTGTTTTTAAGAAAAATAACCAAGGTCCGACTTTTGTACGTGCTAATAATTATAATACTCCTACTTGTTTTTATTGTGGCAAAATTGGACATTATGCTAATAATTGCAAATTGGGAAATAGATCAAGACATGTTTGGAGATCTAAAGGTCTCAAGACTAACCCCCCATAGACCCCAAAATTATAGGGTACCTAAAAGAAATTCTTTTGTAGGTAATAGGGGCTATAACAACAATGGAAGATTCAAAATGGCTCGTGGACAGCGGATGTTCACGCCATATGACCGGGAGGAGAGAACTTTTTACCAACATCAAGCTCCAAGAAGAGGGTATGGTCATGTTCGGCAATGGCAAAGGAAAAATTCTTGGAAATGGAGAAATTGGTAACTTTTCTTTCTCTCTTAGTAATGTTCTTTTAGTTGAAGGGCTTAAGTTTAATTTGATAAGTGTTAGCCAACTTTGTGATTCAAATTATGATGTTTCCTTTAATAAAGAAAAATGTCTTATACTTAAAAATGGTGAAATTATTTGTGAAGCAAATAGAAAAGGCAATCTTTACAAAATTTGTACAAGTGATTTGGTTAGTCAAAATGTTTCTTGTTTAGTCGCCAATAATGATTTAACTAGTTTATGGCATAGGCGACTTGGACATGTTGGATACAAGAATTTGAAAAATATTTACAAAAACCAACATGTGAAAGGACTACCCAAATTGAATTTTGAAAATCTTGGCTTATGTGACACTTGTCAAAAGAACAAATTAGTTAAAAGTAGTTTTAAGCCCAAAAACGATATTTCCACAACCAAACCCCTACAAATGCTTCACCTTGATTTGTATGGGGATATTGGTACGGCTAGTCTAAGTGGAAAACATTACACTTTTGTTATCGTCGATGATTTTTCTAGATATACTTGGGCTCTTTTTCTTACCAATAAAAGCGATGTCGTTAATGAGTTTGTTAAGTTGTGTAGACTCATTGAAAATGAAAAGGAAGACACTATTAAGTCTATTCGAAGCGATCGAGGCGGAGAATTTGATGGTGAATTTAGAGTCTTTTGTGAAACCAAAGGATATGCTCATAATTTCTCGGCTCCAAGGACACCTCAACAAAATGGAGTAGCCGAAAGGAAAAATCGGACATTACAAGAGATGAGTCGGTCCATGCTCAATGAATTTTCACTTCCAAAATATTTTTGGGCCGAAGCCGTGAGTACCGCTTGCTATGTCATTAATCGAGTTTATATTCGTCCTAAAATGAATAGAACTCCATATGAGCTTTGGAAAGGTAGAACTCCAAATATTAGTTATTTCAAGATATTTGGTTGTAAATGCTTTATTTTGAATACCAAGGATCAATTGGACAAACTTGATCCTAAGGCCGATGAAGGGATATTTATGGGATATTCAACAAAAAGCAAAGCATATCGGGTTTACAATAAGACTAGTGGAGTTGTTGAAGAATCCATCCATGTTAAATTCAATGAAGCTTCGGGAGTTGAAATAATACCTAATGATGAAAGTGATGAAGAGGATATTATTGAACAAATTGTTCAAATTGATGATCAACCGTCTACATCAAATGATCAACCATCCACTTCAAATGGTCCTCAAGAAGATAGAGGTGATATCTCGGATCTTCTCGTTGCATTGAAATTTAAGGGAGATCACCCAAAAGATCTTATTATTGGTGATCCCCTTGACAAAGTGATGACCCGGAGAAAATTTGCCGAGAAAGCTCTTATTTCTCAAAAAGAGCCTAAAAATGCTAAAGAGGCCATTGAGGATGAGGATTGGTTCTTAGAAATGCAAGAGGAGTTAAATCAATTTGAAAGAAATGATGTATGGGAATTAGTACTTTGTCCTCCATCTCAAACTATTATTGGTACAAAATGGGTATTCAGGAACAAACTTGATGATCAAGGCAACATTGTTCGAAATAAGGCAAGGTTAGTAGCTCAAGGGTATTGTCAAGAAAAAGGTATTGACTATGATGAAACTTTTGCACCCGTGGCACGTTTAGAAGCTATTCGTATTTTACTTGCCTATTCTTGTTTAAAAATTTCAAACTTTACCAAATGGATGTTAAATCCGCTTTCTTAAATGGTATTATTCAAGAAGAAGTCTATGTAAAACAACCTCCGGGGTTTGAAATTTTTTTTAGGCCTAATGATGTTTATAAACTTAAAAAGGCCTTGTATGGTTTGAAACAAGCACCCCGTGCATGGTATGATAGACTTAGCTCTTTTCTTTTGCAAAATGGTTTTACAAGAGGTAAAGTTGATACTACTCTCTTTGTTTTTGAAAAAGGGCAAGATTGCTTATTAGTGCAAATTTATGTTGATGATATTATTTTTGGTGCTACTAATGAATCATTGTGCAAGAAATTTTCTAAGTTAATGCAAGGTGAATTTGAAATGAGCATGATGGGGGAGCTCAACTTCTTCCTTGGACTTCGAATTAAGCAATGTCAAGAAGGGATATACATTTCCCAATCAAAGTATACAAAGGAACTTCTAAAGAAGTTCGGTATTGAAGAAGGAAGAACCGTATCTACACCAATGGCAACCAATGTCAAGATTGACAAAGATGAAAAAGGCAAGTCGGTTGATGAATCCAAATATCGAGGTATGATTGGTAGTTTACTTTATTTAACCGCAAGTAGACCGGATATTTTTCATGCCGTATGCCTATGTGCTCGTTTTCAAAGCAATCCCAAAGAAACTCATATGAGTGCCGTTAAAAGGATTTTTCGATATTTGAAAGGCACCATTCAATATGGTTTATTTTATCCAAAGAATGAAAATTTTCTCTTAAAGGTTATAGTGATTCGGATTATGCGAGAAATATTGACGATCGGAAAAGTACTTCCGGATCATGTCAATTTTTAGGCGATTGCCTAGTTTCTTGGTTTTCAAAGAAGCAAAACTGTGTTTCTCTTTCAACGGCCGAGGCCGAATATATTTCCGCCGCATTTTGTTGTACTCAACTTCTTTGGATGAAACAAACCTTAGCGGATTACAAATGCTCTTTTGAAAACGTACCTATCTTTTGTGATAATATATCCGCTATAAATATTGCTCAAAACCCGGTTCATCATAACCGTACTAAACATATTGAGATTCGACATCATTTTCTAAGGGATTGTGTTTCAAAACGTAAAATTGAGATATCTTTTGTACCATCTCAAGATCAATTAGCGGACATTTTTACAAAACCGCTATCTCCCGAGACTTTTCATCAATACGAGCTCGGTTAGGCATAATGCATATTGAATGACGCTTACGTTTGCATTTTGCACGTTTTTAAAACTTAGGCGCGAAAAATCGGATTTTTGGTTGAAAATTCGGATTTTGGAAAAACGACGACGATGGGTGAAAGGGTTGAGGGCAACCGGTCGCCCTCAACCTCGACCAGTCGCCCTAAGCCATTTCTTGGATTAAAATGGTTCTGTCTTCAGCATTCGCAACTTTAACATATTTTGGCCATTTTTCGTCCCCTTTGCCAAATTTTCACATATTTCATTCAAAAATGGTTTTCATGCAATTTTTTTTTCATGGACATTATATATCATGATCATCATCATTATGGCTCATCTTTTCCGATCAAATGGTAAGAATTTCTCTTCTTTTGCTCAATTGGGTTGAACCCGTGAGTTTATGACCTTATGGTATATTTCTTGATATTTTTTGCATATGATTTTGATGAGCTTATTTATTATGATTGAATTGTATAATGATTGAGGTGAATTGGTGATAAAAATTTTTGGCTTGTAACATTTACAAAGGTTATATACAACCTCTTTTATTTTTCACGCACACAAGGTGTTCGATGAAATGTCGCAATGAAAATTTCAACTTCTACATGATTCTCTTCCTTTCAAAAGTCTTCTATACTTATTGAGATCATGATTTGGCAAACAAAACGAGAGTATGAACCCTTCATATTACATTTCTCCCATTTCCCTTGGATTTTACGCTTTAATTGCTCAATGGTTAATAAACCGTCCTTTTGGCGCACTTTGATATTATTGTATGGTGTTTTCACCATTCTAACATTCTTTTTGATGATTCCAAAGGGGGAGAAACAGGAAATTGGCTCGTTATCTCAAGAAAAGCTTATAAAAGCTCGCAATAAAAAGCTATGGCTTCCTAAAGCCAAGAATACCTAGTCCATGGCTTGAATTTTGGACTCAAATGAAATAGATTATAAGTATTGTGACAGGGGGAGCTTCTTAGCTCATGATGCATCTTATATAAGCTTGTTATAGCTTGTGCTTCTAACTTATAATAATCGTTTGTTGATATGCTCATAGATAGGGAGAGATTTGTATGAAATACTTCTAACGGATAGTTTACTTGTAAAACCGGAAAATTTATTTGTTTTTCAAATCGTCCTCAAGAAAATTGTTTTGGTTTGTAATCATCAAAAAGGGGGAGTTTGTTAGATAAATGTTTTTATCATGATTTTGATGATTTTGTTCAAATGAGTTTTTAAACCAAAACTATGTCCCTAAATGTTGTCTAAATACTTCCAATCGATTTAAAATATTTTTACTATTTTTCGGAGTATTTCTTAGAATTTATTTTCGATAAAAAATTGGACAACACATTTGTTTCAGGCTCGACTATGGCTTCCTAAAGCCAAGAATACCTAGTCCATGGCTTGAATTTTGGACTCAAATGAAATAGATTATAAGTATTGTGACAGGGGGAGCTTCTTAGCTCATGATGCATCTTATATAAGCTTGTTATAGCTTGTGCTTCTAACTTATAATAATCGTTTGTTGATATGCTCATAGATAGGGGGAGCTTTGTATGAAATACTTCTAACGGATAGTTTACTTGTAAAACCGGAAAATTTATTTGTTTTTCAAATCGTCCTCAAGAAAATTGTTTTGGTTTGTAATCATCAAAAAGGGGGAGTTTATTAGATAAATGTTTTTATCATGATTTTGATGATTTTGTTCAAATGAGTTTTTAAACCAAAACTATGTCCCTAAATGTTGTCTAAATACTTCCGATTGATTTAAAATGTTTTTACTATTTTTCGGAGTATTTCTTAGAATTTATTTTCGATAAAAAATTGGACAACACATTTGTTTCAGGCTCGACTATGGCTTCCTAAAGCCAAGAATACCTAGTCCATGGCTTGAATTTTGGACTCAAATGAAATAGATTATAAGTATTGTGACAGGGGGAGCTTCTTAGCTCATGATGCATCTTATATAAGCTTGTTATAGCTTGTGCTTCTAACTTATAATAATCGTTTGTTGATATGCTCATAGATAGGGGGAGCTTTGTATGAAATACTTCTAACGGATAGTTTACTTGTAAAACCGGAAAATTTATTTGTTTTTCAAATCGTCCTCAAGAAAATTGTTTTGGTTTGTAATCATCAAAAAGGGGGAGTTTATTAGATAAATGTTTTTATCATGATTTTGATGATTTTGTTCAAATGAGTTTTTAAACCAAAACTATGTCCCTAAATGTTGTCTAAATACTTCCGATCGATTTAAAATGTTTTTACTATTTTTCGGAGTATTTCTTAGAATTTATTTTCGATAAAAAATTGGACAACACATTTGTTTCAGGCTCGACTATGGCTTCCTAAAGCCAAGAATACCTAGTCCATGGCTTGAATTTTGGACTCAAATGAAATAGATTATAAGTATTGTGACAGGGGGAGCTTCTTAGCTCATGATGCATCTTATATAAGCTTGTTATAGCTTGTGCTTCTAACTTATAATAATCGTTTGTTGATATGCTCATAGATAGGGGGAGCTTTGTATGAAATACTTCTAACGGATAGTTTACTTGTAAAACCGGAAAATTTATTTGTTTTTCAAATCGTCCTCAAGAAAATTGTTTTGGTTTGTAATCATCAAAAAGGGGGAGTTTATTAGATAAATGTTTTTATCATGATTTTGATGATTTTGTTCAAATGAGTTTTTAAACCAAAACTATGTCCCTAAATGTTGTCTAAATACTTCCGATCGATTTAAAATGTTTTTACTATTTTTCGGAGTATTTCTTAGAATTTATTTTCGATAAAAAATTGGACAACACATTTGTTTCAGGATCGACTATGGCTTCCTAAAGCCAAGAATACCTAGTCCATGGCTTGAATTTTGGACTCAAATGAAATAGATTATAAGTATTGTGACAGGGGGAGCTTCTTAGCTCATGATGCATCTTATATAAGCTTGTTATAGCTTGTGCTTCTAACTTATAATAATCGTTTGTTGATATGCTCATAGATAGGGGGAGCTTTGTATGAAATACTTCTAATGCATAGTTTACTTGTAAAACCGGAAAATTTATTTGTTTTTCAAATCGTCCTCAAGAAAATTGTTTTGGTTTGTAATCATCAAAAAGGGGGAGTTTATTAGATAAATGTTTTTATCATGATTTTGATTATTTTGTTCAAATGAGTTTTTAAACCAAAACTATGTCCCTAAATGTTGTCTAAATACTTCCGATCGATTTAAAATGTTTTTACTATTTTTGGAGTATTTCTTAAAATTTATTTTCGATAAAAAATTGGACAACACATTTGTTTGTTTCGACTATGGCTTCCTAAAGCCAAGAATACCTAGTCCAAATTTTGGACTCAAATGAAATAGATTATAAGTATTGTGAAAGGGGAAAATGATGCATCTTATATAAGCTTGTTATAGCTTTGCTTCTAACTTGTAATAATCGTTTGTTGATAAAGGGAGCTTTGTAAGAAATACTTCTAATGCATAGTTTACTTGTAAAACGAGGAAAATTTATTTGTTTTTCAAATCGTCCTCAAGAAAATTGTTTTGGTTTGTAATCATCAAAAAGGGGAGTTTATTGATAAATGTTTTTATCATGATTTTTGTTCAAATGAGTTTTTAAACCAAAACTATGTCCCTAAATTTCTTAAATACTTCCGATCGATTTAAAATGTTTTTACTATTTTTCTGAGTATTTCTTAAAATTTATTTTCGATAAAAATTGGACAACACATTTGTTTCAGTTTCGACCGCCCCTCCGGCCGGACTGAGTTGGTGAGAAATAGAAAAATGAGGTGTAAGAAAAAAATTCGGCCGATCGGCGGGCGACAGCACTGGGAGTTGGTTTTTGTTCAATTTCAATCTTATCTGACTGCTTGCGACTTGGCCGAACCCTCCGACCCCCTGTGTAAAAATTTGTAGAATTCAATTTCAATCTTATCTCTCTGCACGGCCGAATCGAACCCGCATTTATCAAGAAACTATACATTGCGTTTTCAGATAGCTTTTCCCTATTTTGTGGGATTGATTTCTAACAGCTATATTGATCATTTTAAATGGTTTCTTTTGCAGCAAATCACTCCCCAAGGAGGAGCCAATGTCTGGAAATGAAAGCCAAGTCCTCTCCTATAAATAGAGGCTTCATTCAAGCAACAAGATACAACACTCCATACAAGCAAAGAGCAAACAAAGCAAACACTTTCATATATCTTGTTGTATTAGCCTAAGCACTTTCACTTGCACAAATTTGAGGTCTAGGCTTTCAATTCTTGATTACACTTGTACTCATATTGTTTCAATCATTATTGAGTTGTAATCTTGATCTTTGGTCATCATTCAACACAAGACATCCTTGTGAGTATTCTTGTGGAAAGAATACACTTGGTTGATCTAGGTGATAGGTGTTTGAAGGTTGTGGTAATCTTCAAAGGTGTTGTAAGAGGGTTGTGGTAATCCTCAAGGTGTTGTAAGAGGGTTGTGGTAATCCTCAAGGTGGTGAAAGAGGGTTGTGGTAATCCTCAAGGTGTTGTATTAATTTTTGGTAAATTAATAAAATCTTTTTTTCTTTTTGAAATCCATCCCGGATATACTGGGGTGGTAGTAGATTAGGCCCTAGGTGGGTTGAACTACTATAAATCAACGTGTGCTATTTACTTTCCGCATTTAGCATTTCATCTTTGATTGAGTTTTTCGAAAAAGAGGGCAAAATCTGAAAAATCGGAATAATCTATTCACACCCCCTCTAGATTATTGTAGCTACTTGGACTAACAGAAGCAACACCGCAAAATTACAATTGCCAATAGAAAATATTAAACTGCAATTGCCAATCAGAATGGATGCTAATGATTTTAACTGCCAAATGTTAACATCGAGCAAAGCATTAGAAATTAACTATATGAATTAGCAACAAAAATCGATTCTAACTAAGGTGTTATTATACAGATTATTAATAGTACAGAAATGATAAACTATAATTATTAATCAAATTTTCTACCTTAGGCGAGATATACAATTTTTTTTATATATACCAATATCCAAACTGTACTAGAACTTTAAAATCATCTGTTTTAAGTTTGTAGGCAAAATACGAAGAATATTTCTAGTACAATTTGTATTACACAATGGAAAATGGAATTACAAATTACAGAACATCAACAGAAATTTGTAATAGACGAAATTACATAAGCACAATATAAAATTGGCTCGAATCATGTGTTGAACACACTATCCTTAAAAAATCGTCCGCCCCTTATTCTGGACGTCTGTTTCCCAGGATAAAACGAGAAAAATTGGATTACCTCAATTCCAGCGAATTGAAAGTTATGCTTGGAAATCACCACCAAAATGCAATTGGGAGCCAAAGAATACAAGAGCAATATGCAAGGACTTTTGTTATGCACGTGTAGGAGTTGAGTTTTTTAGATTGTGAAAACCATGGACCTCCTTTTTATAGGCTTCAAGATCAAGGCACATTAACTCCCCACTACCCCATGACTTGGGGCATTCACTTCCCACTCCTCTATGACTTGGGAGTTTCAAGTGACATCACTTTCCCACTACTCCATGAGTTGGGAGTTTCAAGTGTCATCACTCTCCCACTACTCCATGAGTTGGGAGTTTTAAGTGTTACAAAATTAAACACAATTGGAGTTAAATATTGTCCAAGAAAATTTGCCAAAAGCACAATTTCCATTTATCTTTTCCTACAAGAATTTGGTGTCTGGTTCGCTTTTAGATAAGCATGGTCTTCGCATTGTTTTCGAGTCATTAGTTGTTACTTTGTTGAAAAATGGGATGTTTGTAGGCAAGGGTTATGCTTTTGATGGGTTGTTTAAGCTCAATGCAATGGTTGTTAAACCAAAAGCTAATGAAATAAAAAACTCTTCTGTTTACTTGTTTGAGTCTTCTAATTTGTGGCATGGTAGACTAGGACACATTAATTATGATACTTTACGTAGATTAATTAACTTGAATTTATATACCAACATTCATATTGATTCCAAGCACAAGTGTGAAACTTGTGTTGAGGCAAAGTTAACAAGGACATCATTTAAAAATATTGAAAGAAACAATGAACCACTTGATTTAATTCACACCGATGTATGTGATTTAAAATCGATACAAACACGTGGTGGAAACAAGTATTTCATTACTTTTATAGATGATAACACAAAGTTTTGTTATGTGTATCTTCTTAAAAGTAAAGATGAAGCTATAGAGAAATTTATTCTCTATAAAAATGAAGTTGAGAATCAACTCAATAAGAAAATTAAGGTGTTAAGAAGTGATCGTGGAGGTGAATATGAATCACCATTTGTTGAATTTTGTGCCCAACATGGAATTAGACACGAAACAACAGCACCTTATTCACCTCAACAGAATGGCATTGCAGAACAGAAAAACCGTACACTTAAAGAAATGATGAATGCCATGTTATTAAGTTATGGCTTACCTCAGAACATGTGGGGGGAAGCTATCTTGACAGTTAATTACCTTTTAAATAAGGTACCCCATAAGAAATTAGACAAAAGCCCTTATGAGCTATGGCATAGAAGAATGACATCCTACAAATAATTACGAGTGTGGGGGTGTCTTGCTAAGGTTGCTATACCTACACCAAAGAAGGTGAAGGTAGGTCCCAAAAAAATGCATTGATCGCATATTTATTGGATATGCACATAATAAGATCTTTGCTTATCGGTTTCTTGTGCATGAATCTAAAGTTGAAGATATACACAAGAACACGATAATTGAATCGAGAAATGTCTCATTCTTTGAAAATGTGTTTTCGTGCAGATCGACAGAAGAAGCAAGTTGTTCTAAACGGATACATGATTCAATAGAATAGGAGCAAGGAAATAAAGAAGAAGAGGTAGAACTTAGACGCGGGAAACGAGCTAGGATAGAAAAATCTTTTGGTCCAGATTTTCTAACTTACATGTTGGAAAGTGAACCTCAAAGCTACAGAGAAGCTATAACTTCTTCTGAATGACCATTATGGAAAGAGGCCATAAAAAGTGAAACTGATTCCATCTTGCAAAACCATACCTGGGAACTAGTGGATCTTCCTGAAGAAAGTAAACCACTAGGTTATAAATGGATTTTCAAGAAGAAAATGCGGATGGAACAATTGATAAGTATAAGACTAGACTTGTAATTAAAGGTTACAGACAAAAAGAGGGCCTTGATTACTTTGATACGTATTCTCCAGTTACGAGAATAACCTCCATTAGATTGGTACTTGCAATTGCCGCATTACAAAATCTTGAAGTATATCAAATGGACGTAAAAACTGCTTTTCTAAATGGAGATTTAGAAGATGAGATTTACATGGAACAACCTGAGGGATTCTCTGCATCTGGGCAAGAGAACAAGGTTTTTAAACTGGTCAAGTCATTATATGGCTTGAAACATGCACCAAAACAATGGGATGAGAAATTTGATAATGCCATGAAAGAGTGTGGATTTAAAATAAATGAATGCGATAAATGTGTTTATGTTAAAGACACTGAAAATGGCTATGTCATTTTTGTCTTTAGGTAGACGACATGCTTATAATTGGAAGTAATGATAAAATAATTAAATCCACTAAAGATATGTTGAACTCGAGGTTTGACATGAAAGATTTGGGTTTAGCCGACGTGATCCTCGGAATAAAGATTTTTAGAACTTCGAATGGACTAACACTTGATCAGTCACATTATGTGGATAAGATTCTATCAAAATTTAGTAAGGATGACACGTCGTTAGCTAGAACTCCTATAGACATGAGTCAACATCTATCAAAGAATAGAGGTGATGTTGTATCTTAGTTGGAATACTCACGAGTCATAGGAAGTCTGATGTACTTAATGAGTTGTACTAGACCAGACATTACTTATGCAGTGAGTAAATTGAGCAGATACATGAGTAATCCAGCGCATGAACACTGGAAAGGTATAGTGAGAACACTAAGGTATTTAAGATACACTCGTGATTTTGGACTGCACTATACAAGATATGTTGTTGTTATTGAAGCCTTGAAAGATACAGCGATGCTAATTGGATATCTGATATTAAAGACTCTAAGTCTACAAGTGGATTTGTATTCACTTTAGGTGGTGCAGCCATACGTGGAAATCTTCTAAGCAAACGGTTATAGCTAGATCCACAATGGAGTCTGAGTTTATAGCTTTAGACAAGAGTGGAGAAGAAGTTGAGTGGCTCCGAAACTTCTTAGAAGATATTCCAAGATGGCCAAAGCCTGTGCCAGCAATTTGTATACATTGTGATAGTCAATCTGCAATTGGCAGGGCACAGAGCAATATGTACAATGGTAAGTCTAGACATATACGTCGTAGACACAATACCATTAGACAACTACTCTCAGTTGGTGTTATCTCTATTGACTATGTGAAGTCAAAGGATAATTTAGTGGATTTGTTAACCAAAAGGTTAAATCGAGAGTTAGTTGCAAAATCATCAAGAGGAATGGGACTTAAGCCTCTAGAAAAATGAGTTGATACAATGGAAACCCAACCTAGTTGACTGGAGATCCCAAGATCTAGGTTCAATGGGACAACCTAATTGTAAAGAGACTCTAGGATCACTGTGGGGGATTTTTCCCTTGTCCATTCCTTAACAGTGAAGCCCGTGGAAAGAAGAGGATAAGTATTTGGCTTTTAATGATTCTTGTGCATCGGTAAGCCGAGCTGGGTAGTACGGGCTATTCTTAAAGAAGAATCACCTATGTGAGAGAGAAGTGGGGCCGCTTCGAAGAGGATTGTGTGAGGCTCAATTCTTAGAACCTCTTGCAGAACCACGTATATGTTCAGGGCCATGAATGAACATAACAATGAGAATTGAAGTATGTTAGGAAGAATCATGTGTGAGGTATATCATCTTTTACACAAAAGGCAGAAAAGTTCAAAGACATCGCGTCTATTGATCAACTAGTAAAGTAAATATATTTTCACAAGGGAAGGTTCAAAGGGTAACACCTACCTATCTTATGCAGGATTCAACTGTTTGACTTTATGATCACCAAATCTTTGTATCCTAGAAAGTTCTTTCATGTGGGGGATTGTTGGAAAAGTTGTGAAGGAAATTGCACTTTTGGGTTGCGATTTTCTTGGGACCTCGATTGTCTAATGACAAAAGTAAAAGTCAATTCTTGTTCTACTCCGTAAGAATATTAAAATTGAATATTTATTTGTCCAAAATGGTATTTGGATGAAGGAGAAATTAAAGCTTAAAGATGAAGTATTGGAATTAATTTAAAAGAAGAAACCATGTGGATTTGTCTTCTTTTAAAGGTGGGTTTGTCCCACATAGGAAAACAATGGCTTTGTTGACTAGTTTATATAATGCTTCCTTTTAGTAAGGTGTAAGATTATATTGCATAGAGGCTCTCTCTACACGCGCGCCCACAGGGAGGGTGCAAATCATGGTCCGGTTCAGGCTCTGAACCACTGACTTGTGCGCGAGCGCGACCTGTGGACACGAATATCGCACCGAAATCGAGCCACATAATCTAGCCTATGTTTTGCAGATTTTTTTTATTTTCGAAATTATATTTTTTTACAGTTTTTAATTTCGAATTTAAAATTATCTGTAACAGTTAAAATTAATTCCTCAGGTGTAATTTTCGAATTAAAACCTGTAACATCATATTTGATTTGAAATTTAAATATGTAACATCAAATTTTATTGTTGTTTAACAGCTATGGAGCTTTAATGGTCATGTCATTCTTTCAGCTATATAAGTAGCTGGTTTTCTAGCAATCAAAACCACACTCTCAACATCCGCACTTTGATAATTTCTCTGCATATTGTTCTTAAAATTTCTTTGGCCTCCTGCATATTTTGGTGATAATTTCCAGGCGTAAATTCAGTTCGCCGGATAGAAAGGTAATCCAGTTTTCCCGTCTTATCCTGGGAAGCAGACGTCCAGAATAGGGGATGAATCTGTTTTAAGGATAGTGTGTCAAACACACGATTTGGGCCATTTCTACATTCTGTAATTTTATTTATTCAAAGATGTAATTCTGAAATATTATTTAAATTCAGTTTTCGATTATTCCAGATTATATAAACTGTACTGCGATTTTTACTAACATTATCATGTCGAATATGTCTAAGTTTGAGTTTGATTCATTTAATTTAACGAGTGTCGTTAGACGAATAGAAACGAACTTTTATCGAATCGATTAACTCACGAGCAGCTTGATTCATTTGCAGACTTGTCAGATCCGAATAAGGGTCAACCTTTATTTTTTTTTTTCTCTTTTGGTTTTAATAAGGAACTATTGTCAAGGTCATTGTGGATCCGAATATCTTTTGCTGCATAATTAATAATATGATACTCTACTGGTTGTGAGAAAATGATATGCTTTAACTTTTTCTCGGATTTAATTAAAACAACTATTTGTGTCATGGAAATTAATGTTGGATTAAAGGAGTGAATTAATGTTGGATATTGTTAAATATATATGTCTTGTTAATATTGTTAATTGCAGTTAGTGTGAGACACTTTTTGAAGTCTAAATATGTTGTTGATGTTTTCTTGATATAATTAATGGAAAATATATAATATTGTTGTGTTTTCTGAAGTGATAATAATTTAGAAGTATTTTCCATTTTGCGAGAAGGAAAATGCTCCTAGCTTTAATTTCTTTCCAACTATTGTCTTTTTTCTAAAAATCAACAAATAATTAATTCGCTTGACTATTTACCTACTCATTAAAGTTGATGAACTAATTTTGGTGACCTTTGGTGTTAAATTTAAGAAAAATATTTATGGTAATTTAAGAAAAATATTTTCTCACCAGCCTCAGCCTTGAAAATATCAAAATGTTATTTTCTTTGAAGAATTTTTTATGAAAAAGTCACTTATTTTGAATAGGAAAGAGTACATATTAAGGTATTGTGGAATTTGAAATGATAAAAAGGCCTTTAAATAATATGGATCCTTTGATCGAACCCATCTCATAGCCAAGTATTACTTATAGATATATTTGTTAGAATCGACTTAATAATATCGATTCAAACATTAATATAAAAAAAAGGTTGGATATCAATATATTTCTTTGAGAATGCAAAATAATATGAGTTGATGCATCATCTACATAAGTTGGCTCGATTAAGAGGATGTTTGACTGAACTTAAAAATTCTTTGAAATATCTTATAACATTTATGAGAGTTCATAACATCACCTAAAGTATCTGATAAGCTTTTTTTTTTTTAAAAAAAGTTTATAAACTCTCAAAATAAAATATTACGATTTTATAAATTAGTTCTAAGAAATATAAGGAGAACCTGGCTTATTCTTAAAATAAGATCAAAGATTCTTCGATCCCGTATAATTTTGATAATTATAAGGGATAATTACAAAAAGAAAACACTTGAGTTTCAGTCTAATTACAAAAAATCTAGAGATTTTCGAAAACTACAAAAAGATCCTTAAGATTTGATTTCGTCTTATATTTTTTACTTCATAAGCAAAAAATATTTCTAAATCACCTTAATTACAATTACAAATAGTCATAACTGGCATCTTAAAAGTTACCTGATCTTATTTTAATAAAATTTATTTTTAAAAAAAGATTTAATATCTTTAAACTAAAAAATATATTATATAATGTAGGAGTTTGCAAGATATATTATGTAAACCAAACATATTCTTCTAAGAGCTTATAAGTTAGCCAAGCTCAAACTAAAATTTAGAGCTCGCAAGTTGATTTGTAAAGGTTTTAAATTTTTATAGCATGTATCATGTAATATATAGATGTTACATCATAATAAATTATGTTAGAAAGTTAATAATTGCATACTAAAATACTCATATATAAGCTTAAGCTTGACTCGCTAATTTATTGTGTTTGTAAGTATTTCCTTAGTTAAAACTTATAAAGAGAAAGAAAAAATCTATGGTCTAAGTCTATAAAAGTAGTCTTCCACGACACATTTGTCGTCCGAACTAGCTCACTAATAGGGAGTTTGGCAGAGCTTATAAGCTCTTTAAATTTGTTTGGTAAATATTTTAAAAAAGATCTTATAAGCTCTCAAAATAAGATGTTAGGAGCTTATAAGCTGTTTTTTAAAAAGTAGGGGAACCCCAACGTTTTTTTAAAATAAGATCTTATTTCAACAACCTCCTTTAATTTGACTATTTTAATTACAAAATTGCCATTATTGATATTTTAAAAGATCTACTATCTTATTTTATCCAAACACTTAAACAACTCATTTTAAAAATAAGATATAACATCTTATAAGCTCTAAAAATATCTTATAAGATATAGGGGCTCATAAGATGTTTTAAATAAGCATAGCCAAACACCCTCTAAATTAAAATCTAACTTTTAAATTTTTATTTGGAAGTAATAACTGAATAAATTCTAATTCAAAGTCAGTATTAGACCAAAGCATTTGACAAATTCATCAGACCAACTCAATTAGCTTGATACCTTTTACTTTTGAGTAGATCTTCTGTCAGATCAGACGATCTAATGGATCTAATTTGTTTGATGGATCTAATTTGATCCGATCCAGTGATCTAACTCCCCAAACCCGGTACAATTAAAAAAAAACAAGACAAAAATCCCCCATACTCTAATTCTTGGGCTTGACAAGTTCTCAAGCCCAAGAAAATGCTTATGGAGGTAATGCAACCACCCGTCGAGTCCAAGGACGAAGGCACATTGGGATCAAGGGGGTCACTGGCCCCCCTGGAATTTTGAAAAAATCTAGGGGTATTTTGTGTAGGTCCCAAGGGGTGTGAGTGTAAGGTTTAGAAAAGGGGGGGTTGAATAAACCTTACCAACTTTTCAAATTAGTCCTTTTAAATATTCGAGTTAATACTTCACGATTTGTGTCCTTGATGGACAACTAAGTTAGTTAATCAAACAGAGTTAGTCACTCGCACTGATCGATTTGTTGATAGAGTAACTCAAATTGTTTTGACTAAAGACTTAACTCTACCGTGATTTGTTTTATTGGAAGACTTAACACCCTTGAATTTGGTTAAGTTTGTTTTAATACTTGGTTTTAGCACTCAGTTGATTATCAATTGATAGCAAATTTATCGTGAGATAAAATAAGATACGTAAATTAAAGTGTTGAAATGTAAGTGACACAATAAGTTTTTATAGAGGTTCGAAGATGGGGTAATTCTTCTACTCCTCTCTTCTCCAACTCCCTGGGGGAATCCACTAAGTATTGATCAATATACAGAGTGGTTAATACCCGATACAAGTCTTGATCACACAAATGGTGACTTGATCCTTTGGGAGATGCCTGAGATGCCTTGGTCACGCAATGGCTTCTCGTGACGACTCAGCCTTTCTTCACAGGCAAACTTTGCTTTGCTACTACTCTGACCCACTTGCTCAAGCGTTTTGGATTTGATCACGAAGCCCTCCAAAACTTGAGACTGGTTCGACCTTGAACCTTCCTACAATCCTCCGTGGAATGTAGACCCCTTGATTCTTCAAAAATTTCCTCTTCAACTGATTGAGGTTATCTTTCCTTCACAAAGTGAGTGTTGGATTGATTTCTTCGTAATGTAGCTTGAGGATTGATCTAGAATGATTTGAGAATACATTAGGTTGATTCAAATGTTTGCTTGAATGTTCGTGGTTCGTAATCTTCTCTAGAGTTATTCCTCGGCCTTTTATAGTGATCTTTCAAAAATCGCCGTTGAAGAGATAGCTTATTTTTGTAAGTCACTTGTGGTCGTGGCTTGTCTTGTTGCGATCCTTGAAATTGCCACTTCCTCGTATGAATGATTCTTCCAGACTTTTCGAGTTCGACCCAAGTGCGATGCTTCCCATTGGTTTATTCCTTTTGCACGCTTAAGGACCGAGCACTTCAAGAAAGCGCAAAGATGGAGGTATTACTTGTTTAAGTAATTCTCTTGATTTACGGCAACGGATCTCTTTCGATTGTCTTGACTTGATCGCATTTTCTTATCATCCCCAGGTGACTTGAGTCGCCTTCCAATCATTTGATGACTCTTCTATCACTTCAACCTTGAGACTTGGTCGTCTTGAGTTGACTTGATCGATACTTCACTCAATTGAATCTCACCGCACCTTCAATCGAGTTCGTCTTTGCCATACTCACCGCCTCGACGGAGTCTTCCTTCTAGTCTCCAATTGTCTTCTTGCATGTTTAGGCACGGTGACTTAACTCACTCGACCGAGCCCTATCTATCTATTACAATGCGTTTACAACAAAAATGGGGTGCCAACTTCCTATTCTAAGTTTTACATGGCATTAATCAAAATCTACAAAATAATTTCCCAACAATTTCCCCCTTTTTTATGATGCCAAAACTTAAAACATTCATACAATCATTTAGCAAAGAAAGATACATACGGACAAATGTAGAACCACATAATGTATGTTTAGAATCGATCTTTTATTGATCATAACATTCTTGTTCTTTACATAGTCAAGTTTACAGAGTGTATCGAGCTTAAGCCAAAAAAAAAAAAAATTGTATCGTAGTTTAAACGGGGCTTAGACTAACCATGTTGTTCTATATCTACTCACATATAGAAATTGCATAATTTTATTCAATGTGAAGACTTACATAAAGTGTATTTACATAGTAAAATACATGAAGGGGTGGACAAAGAACACTTCATCTCATTCACCTCCTTCTTTTATCTTCTTCACTCTGTCTATCTTCTCGACCTTTTCCTTTTCTTCTCATCTTCACCGCTTTCTTTTTTTCTCATACGCCCATCGGGCGACTTCATCTCTTCTTAGTCTTTCTTGTCTTTCCTCCCATAGCCGAGTTTGTCTTTTATTTTCCTCTTCAATTCTCTTCACATACTCAAAGATTAGTTTTAGCCACTTGCTTGCAGATTGGCTACTTCACAATCAAATCTTCAAAGAGATCCCTCATTTCTTGCCCGGATCTATGTACTCAATGTTTTTGGGCAGAGATCAGTCCGAAACCTCTTCCTCCACCATCGCTTCTTCCTCTCGCTTCCCGGGCGTGTATTATCTTGGGGCCTTCTTTTTCCCAAGTGAGTGACTAGCAGAGTGACCAGCAGAGCGATCACAAAGTGGTTTTCTTTGCTGTCGCCTTCTTCACATAGTGTGAGACCTTTTTCCCAAGACAAATCCCAGGCTTGAGCCATGGACATGTTTGCGAAGTAACCTTGGGATGCGAGCGTCTTGAATTCATCAACGGATCTTCTTGCTCCAGATCTCGAAATGGCATAGGTGTCTCTGTCTATTGGAATGCCTCCATGTTGTTTTTCGAATATCCACAACTCGGGCATTCATCCTTCCTTCCACTTCCTTCATCCCTCGCTTCAATCTGTCTTTCTCTTTTCACCTATTGGTACAACAGAGAGTGTTGGAGTGGCGAGTCACTGGGAGTTTCTTTGATAATATCGATTGTGACAAGACCTTGTTGGGGGTTTTAGCAATCATCAAGGTCACATCTTTCGAACCTTCCCCTCAACAGACTTCCCTTTCTTCTCTCTTATTACTTCATCATTTTGTCTTTCCCTTCACAATCGATTCCTCCTTCTCGACTCAGATTCCTTCGCGCTTTAGGTATTCCTCTTCCCCCTTTTTAGCATCATCAAAGGAGAGAGGAACCCCTGGAAACAAGCTAGCAAGGGAAGTCTAGTCTGAGCGATAGTTGAGTTCGTCAATCATTGCGGAGTAAGTCGCACGGAACTCGTGAGCGGGTGGCATTGGATTCATTTGCTACCAACTTAATCTCGGCCATGAGGAGATCGAATTTTCGATCCATGTTCTCTTCCACACGCAGAGCTCGTTCTTATTTTGCTCAAGCAGCCTTTATCTCAAGAGTGTGAGATTCATGCATTTGTTCAATGTGCTCTTGCAATTTTGTCTTTGCATCGTATTCTCATTCTCGCTGGATCAACAACTTGTTGAACAATGTTCAAATATCGAGCTTGTTCCACACGCATTGTTTCTTGTCGTTGTTGCCACCACTCCCGGATCCCCGACACTATGATGCCTCTCAAATCGCCAGTAAGGTTGGCGCCCCCGTTATCCGACCTCATGTCCAGCCGAGGCCTGGTGCCTCTCCATCCGCTCAATCTCAAGCAAATAGGGCTTTGAACACCTCCCGAACTTGATTTGCTTCCTCTGTTTCGGTGACGCAAGCAAAGCGTCAAAGTCATAGTTATTTGGAACAATGGTGTCTCGATGGAATGACAGATCGGTCCGTGGAAGCGCCGCGATCTTTGTCTCGATTCTTCATGGAGGTCGTATCTCCAGAGAGAAGGGAAATGATTCTATGAAGGAATCATCACGTGCAACCGGAATTTGTTCAATGATAAGTGTTGCTCGTGAAGTCCCTTGTGGAGTCGAACCCTGCGGCTTGGGAGCTTGCGCAGTGGACTGTTTGTTGTGGTCCGTTGTGAAATCGACCCACTTGGCCGAGCCTCACTGCCTTAACACTTCGTCGGTCTCGATGGTTTTTCCAAATGAGTTGGGTCCTCGGCCTTATCGAGCGTCATCGGACGATGATGAGATTTCCATGGGTGGCTCAACATCAAAGTTGAATGTTTGGCGAGTAGTCTTGAGGTCGAGACTTACTCGTGGTTGGAACATCCTCAGCTGAGTCTTTGGGATCAGTCACAGGGGATGACTCAGCTTCATCGTCTCCTTCCGATCCTAGAAAGGTTACATCAGATTATCCCGGGAATCGTGAAGAGCACTTATCTCCTTTTCTCGATGGATCAAAGATAGCAGGAGGGATGTTCTGCGGCTTGATTTCTCTACCCCGGGAAGTCTCAACCTCCCATTGGCCTTCATTACCTCCTGCAGTCTCAACTGCAGCAAGGCCTTGGACATCCCTTTCGATAGTGTCAGCTGTCTTGGGGTCTTCTAAGGTGGCATCCATTGGAGTTTCAACTCCATGGATTGCACTTTCATCGCCCAGTGTTAACTCCGGCGGCGATTCCGTCTCGTGCCTCGATCGCATCAAAGATCGTCATTAGCCACAGAGAGCGATTGGCACTTCACCGAGATACCACAATCGCCTCGAGCCTCACAATGACAACTTGTGTGGTATTTGTAATTGTTCCTTCTCCACTTCGCCTCCTAAATTCATTGTGGAGTCACCGCAACATCCTCCGACCTTGCCGCAGTGGAAGGAGTTTCCCCCGGTTGGCACACCACCGAGTGACTTGAATGGGGTCACTCGTCCGGACTCCGGTTGTTCCCACCGAGTATTCAACTATGGGGCGGTGGTAAGACACCTTCATTAGGGGTTGGCTCGATGGGGTCCCCACACTCCCGTTTCATTGCCTGTTCCTTAACACTTTCCTCCGAATGAGTGGGAAGTGGTGGCAAGAACAACAAGATGGCAATATGTCGCACCACTCCCATAGGATCTATTTTCAGTTTGTGATTTGGAGGACTCTCCGGTCCCTCCATCTTTCTTTGCTCATGTAGGATTCTCGACTCTTGCATTGCTTGTTGCCTTTGCGACTCTTCTCCGGGCAAAGAACAGGTCCAGATCCTCATCACTTTCTCGATAGAACGTCAAGGTGAGGGTGTGTATGATCGAGTAGTGCGGTGAGAGGGCAGATGATCTTTGGCCTTCTCACGTGCCTCTCGCGTCCTCACCGCTTTAGCCCGTTCGTTTTCTTTTTGAATTTGCAAAGATATTGATGCAATTATCCTCATCAAGGGCTTGCAAAGATCGTGTCCACCTCAAGAAACCTCAAGAGTTCTTCTTCCTCAAAGAATGAACTCGGATTTTCAAACCGCACTGGATAGGCTCGCCTTCCATTTTCTCCACTCGCAGACGATTTTGTATGTCCGGATACAATGGAGAGTACATGATTACATCGTCTTTATCATTCTCTTGCCGCCCTCGTTTCCAGGGATTAAGGGTAGCGAACTTCATTGCTCGACATCTTCAGTAGCCTCTGTTATAGGTGGAGAAACAACCCCGTCAACAGTGATTCGGTTGTCTCGGCTATTCCTTGTTCCTCACTGTTCTGTCTACAAACTGGTCTTCGAGTTGCCTCGCCGATCGTCCTCAGCAGCCTTTGGCCGTTTCATCGATCACGTCCGGAGAGACTACTTCTCCAGAAGATCTCGGGTATCTTCTCCCGTGAGTGGCGACTTAGCGGTTTCTCAAGCTCTAACGCTTGAAAATTCTTCTTCTTCTTTTTGTTTGTACCGTGAGGGATTTCTGGTTCGGATAAGGTTTCTTCCGAGTCCTGGGCGGTGGGTGCGGTGTTGTTGTCTTCTTCTCGAGGAGCCGCCATCTTGGCTTATCGTTCTCCTTTTCTTGATGACCGGAGAAGGTATTTGAGATTCCTTCTCCACGCGGCCGCAGGGCAGAGACATCGCGGGGCAAGTGTGACTTGGCTACGAGGGAGGAGCAGATTTCTTTTCTTTCTTCATAGGGGCAGCTCTTCTTAGCACCGCAGGGCGCTTCTTCTTTGGTGGAGAGGAGACATTTTGTATCTTCAGTGGTCACCGATTCCCCTCACTGTGATCGCCCTCTTGGCGTATGCTCTCTTCTCGTGCGCCTAATAGGTTTGATCGAACATCCTCTTGTTTACATGGAACGCCTTTCCATGTCGAAGAGGGACTCCTTTTACCTTCATCACCGACCAATCACCAGCCGTATCCTAGGGAACCTCCAAACGTTCCATCCTCCTTGAAGGATTTGTTCCCAACGCTCGCGAGTCCTGTGAGACAAACTCACCCGATTCACTTTTCTCGTTCTTCAATGATCGCAGCCATTACGATCAACTTTGCTTTGGATATTGGTCAAAGTCGCCAAATTTGATATCTATGCATTTGGCAACGATATCCAACAATTTGTGGTAGTCCTCCTTCAAAGAAAGCCTCTTATTAGTAGTGTAGACTACTTTCTCAAAGATAGTCGGACTTGGCTACTTCCTTCCAAGCAAAGAATCGTGTCAACATCGTTTCATTAATTTCGACACTCCTTCCACGCAGAACAGAAGTGTTCTCGCCAAATCCTGGTCAGTAATGATGAACTCCTTTCCATGAACAGAGGACTTGATGCCCTCATCGTGAACCTCAGCGTTCACGTAGAACTGCGTGACCTCTTCCACATAGGTCATCGGAAACTCCAACGTCAAAAACGGTTTCACCGTGACGCTTTCCAATTTCTCAAAGAATCTTCTTCACTAGGGTGTCGCTTCGGACCCTGTTTCACCATACCATCGAAATCCACAGTAGACCTGGTGTGAATTTGCTTTCCTAGCTTGACAAAATCATGAGTGGATGCCATTTCTCAGTATTTTACCGAACGAAACTTTAGAAAATGATCTGAGGATTAAAAGGGTTTTGAGAGAAAATTTTGCTCTTGCTTTCGAGAGAGAGATGAACAGTTTTTGGTAAAGTGAGAGAGAAATGGATGAAATGGTTTAAGTATGGTTCATGAAAGGACGTGCGGGTTGTTTTTGAAATGTGATCAAAATCAACGGCTTAGATCTTGCACGCCGATTTGCATTTAATGTCTCGTATTTAATGCGGCAGCATTTATATCTAATCATAAGCTTGGTGTGCAGCTTTTTGTCAGACACGTCATAATTATGCCGACGCGTCATTCTTAAAAACATTCCCACTTAGTAAAAACGATGCGTTTTTGTCACTTTGCTCATAAATGACTCAAACCTTGTCCCTTAGCCGATTTAACTCTTCTCTCCTCGCATGTAAATACTCAATTTGCCTAACTCATGACGCTTGTCTTTCCGATACTGGTGATTCACTTATTGATTTAAGAGTTCACTTTTTTCCTCTTTTCGTGTTTCATTTCTTTTCTTTGAGTCTTCCGAGTGTCAACTCACCAATTAATCCTAACTCATGCTTGAGTTCTTCAAATCTTGACTCACATAAAGGGGTGTGAGTGTAAGGTTTAGAAAAGGGGTTGAATAAACCTTACCAACTTTTCAAATTAGTCCTTTTAAATATTCGAGTTAATACTTCACGTTGTGTCCTTGATGGACAACTAAGTTAGTTAATCAAAGAGAGTTAGTCACTCAACGACTGATCGAGTCATTGTTGATAGAGTAACTCAAATTTGTTTTGACTAAAGACTTAACTCTCGTGATTTGTTTTCAAAGTGAAAGACTTAACACCCTGAATTTGGTTAAGTTTGTTTTAATACTTGGTTTTAGCACTCAGTTGATTATCAATTGGATAGCAAATTTATCGTGAGATAAAATAAGATGCGTAAATTAAAGTGTTGAAATGTAAGTGACACAATAAGTTTTTATAGAGGTTCAAAGATGGGGTAATTCTTCTACTCCTCTCTTCTCCAACTCCCGGAGGAATCCACTAAGTATTGATCAATATACGAGTGGTTAACGACCAGATACAAGTCTTGATCACACACGGTGACTTGATCCTTTGGGACTCGACCGAGATGCCTTGTCACGTCACGCACCGGCTTCTCGACGACGACTCGAACCTTTCTTCACAGGTGGTGGCCGCTTACTACTACCCACTTGCTCAAGCTTTTTGGATTTGATCACGAAGCCCTCCAAAACTTGAGACCGGTTCGACCTTGAACCTTCCTACAATCCTCCGTGGAATGTAGACCCCTTGATTCTTCAAAAATTTCCTCTTCAACCGATTGAGGTTATCTTTCCTTCACAGTGAGTGTTGGATTGATTTCCTTCGTAATGTAGCTTGAGGATTGATCTAGAATGATTTGAGAATATATTAGGTTCTGATTCAAATGTTTGCTTGAATGTTCGTGGGTTCGTAACCTTCTCTTAGAGTTATTCCTCGGCCTTTTATAGTGATCTTTCAAAAATCCGTAGTTGAAGAGATAGGCTTATTTTTGTAAGTCACTTGTGGTCGCTTGTCTTGTTGCAGATCCTTGAAATTGCCACTTCCTCATATGAATGATTCTTTCAACTTTTAGAGTTCGACCCAAGTGCAAGTGCTTCCCATTGGTTTATTCCTTTTGCACGCAAGGGACCGAGCACTTCAAGAAAGGCAAGATGGAGGTATTACTTGTTTAAGTAATTCTCTTGATTTACGGCAACGGATCTCTTTCAATTGTCTTGACTTGATCGCATTTTCTTATCATCCCCAGGTGACTTCGAGTCGCCTTCCAATCATTTGATGACTCTCATCACTTCAACCTTGAGACTTGGTTTGTCTTGAGTTGACTTGACCGATACTTCACTGTTGAATCTCAGTTGCACCTTCAGTCGAGTTCCCGTCTTTGCCATACTCAGTTGCCTCGCAGAGGAGTCTTCCTTCTAGTCTCCGGTTGTCTTCTTGCATGTTTAGGCATAGTGACTTAACTCACTCGACCAAATTTCTATCTATTACAATGCGATTTACAACAAAAATGGGGTGCCAACTTCCTATTCTGAGTTTTACATGGTATTCATCAAAATCTACAAAATAATTTCCCAACATTTTGGTAATTTAATTATATAATCTAAAAAAAAGAAGACATTATAGAAAAATAGGAAGAAACAAAAGACTATTATTGAACACTTTAAATAATACGAAACATAATCTTCAATTCCTTGATTCTTTTTTTCTCCTTCCCATTTTGTGAATCTTAAAAAATCTTTGAGTCTTTCATTTTGTTTTTTCTTTTTTTCTCAAAGCTTTGTACTTTTTTTTTTGCTCCACTTACTTGAGCTGGAATCTTGGCATTATTCTATTATGCCTCTCTTTGTCTCTTTTGGGATTTAGGGTTTTTCATCAAGGCGTAGAATCGTAGGGTTAAGTAGTCATGATATTACTAGTTGTCACTACCATGGTGGAAAGAACATTTTTGACAATGAATATCATCACGAGTTTACTACCAAAGCTAATGCGAGATGAGATATTGATGAACTGTATTCTATTGTTTTATTTTGAATATTAGTTGGTACTTATTTATAGTTTTATTTTTAGAGTTGGTGTATTATATTTTATTTTTATACTAATGACAATTGGGCCTCCCTGAATCAAATTCCTAACTTCGTCACTGGTTGAATCCAAAGCTTGAGACTTAATCCATCTGCCCATTATACTCGAATTTACATGAACTTCCAAAGGCTCACGCTTTTCTTTTTGTAAAAGATGCTCTGTGAAGAAAGACGTTTGTTTTTAGAAATAGCAAACATGTATAGATGACTGGGGTTAACCATTTTAAAAAGAGCCACAGAGACTTGAAATGACAAGATTTGGGCACGCTTTGTTGTAGATGTAATAACAATGAGGAGTGAGTATATTTTGAAAGAGAGAGATGCAATTTGAACCCATATTGATGTTCAATTATCACGTTCTCAATAAAATTCATGGCGACAACTAAGAACGTGAAAAGAAGTGGAAGAACAACGATACCACATCGCTTATGAATCCTTAGGGCTTGTTATCGCTGCCCAGATTTCATACGTAATTGCGTTTAAAGTAAATTTTTAATTGATAAAAATTTTCGTCAAGCAACTGGAGATCTTCTTTTTTCTTCCTCGCTCCTCTAAAAGTTGAGGTTTGAAGATTATTATTTTAGTTGTTAAAAAAAACTAATACTTTTTAGGGTAACAACTAATACTTTTCAGTGAGACTACTAATACTTTTTATTGGAAAAAAGGGGAATTACTAAAAAACTTTCAGGGGGAAAAGCTAATATTTTTCAAGGGAACTACTAATACAAGTCAACCGAGAGAGTAAATAAGGTAAAAGAGTGTAAACATGGGCTAGTAGATGTTACCCAAGTGAATTATATACCATTAGATCAACACATACCCATGTGGATATGCGATTGTATGTTTTGATTCAATGATATATAACTCACTTGGATAGCTACGCAAGTGACAACGAATTTCCCAAAAAAGAGGGTATGTAGTAGAATTTCCTCAAAAAAAAAAAAAAAACATAGGCCCATTGATATCTCAAGCCCAAATTATTGGGCTCGTGCGGTATTGCTGAATGCTGATATTAGCAATGTTTTTCTCAGGTCAAAAAGTCAACAAAAGTGCTCTGGCAATAGCCAAAATGAATCATCATTTTTGATACCGACAGCCCCAATTTCATCCATTTCCTTTCCTCTTTCGCTTTCCTTCAAAATCCAGCAACAAAGTCTACCACCATTTTGCGTGAGGAAGAAAAAGGAGAGAAAACAATGGGCGATCAAATAGCAAGAGGTGAAGATTTCGAGAAGAAAGCCGAGAAGAAGCTAAGCGGCTGGGGCCTGTTCGGCTCTAAATACGAAGACGCCGCCGATTTATTCGATAAAGCTGCCAACGCCTTCAAGCTCGCTAAATCATGTAAACACTTCGAATTTTGTGATGCATATTCGTTTCTCAGTCGTTTCCAATTGATCGATGAGTTTGTTGCTTTTTTTTTTATTGTTTTATTTGATGTAATTGGTGGCATCCGGCAAAAAGGTAAATTAATGGGAAAGGTGTGGAGGTTGGTTATAACTCGTAAACTTCATGTGTAGTCGGATTTCCTGATAATCCTATGTTTGGATCTGGATTTGAGAAATATGAAGAATTGGAACAGCATATGTACAATATTTGTATATATGTTTTGTATCTATGTCCGGTAAAGTTGGCATGGTGGTCAAAGGGTCAATTTTTGTCTTCTTGACCACCAAGGTTATTAAATATAGACAGGAGCTCACACAGGAGATGGTGATTAGCCGAAGCGCATTTTTTTGCCCAGTACTCCTCTCCGATAGGTTTACATACACTGCACATCCAAAGAGTAATTGCGGTTCCAACCATTATAATAGAAATGTAATTATGTACCGTTTGGATAAATAAGTGCCAATGTTAGATAATTTTGTATGTAATTGAATTTGAAAAAATTGATAAAGTAAATAGATAACTCGTCATACTTATATTGTGCCAACATTTACTTCGTGTTTTCTTCAACATCAAAGAGGATTTTGAAGTTGACTTCCGAAATGATGACTGGTGCTTCACATTTGCAATTTTACAACTTTTGATTAGTAAGATATATGAATGCAATGTTGTACTTTTGTGGTAATGCACATTATTATTTTGAAGTTGAATTTGACGGAGTTCGTTATTGATATGTCTTAAAGATCCCTTCTTGTGTAAAAAGGAAAGAAAGTATAAATAATTTCTGTTTGAGGAAACATCCTCATTAATGATTAATCTTGGTTTCACGTATAAATTAATGTTTACGCTTTTTTGATCCCTAACTTTGATGTAATGGTTTTTGTCAGGGGATCAGGCTGGAGCAGTGTATGTTAAGTTGGCTAACTGTCACTTGAAGGTAAGTTTTCCATAGGCGTGTTGTGGCTTATGCTGCAAGGCTGCATTTTTCTTTCCCCCTCGCCTTTAGTGGTTCTTAGGAAAAATCTCCAAATATGTATTTGCAGTTGGATAGCAAGCATGAAGCTGCTAATGCATATGCTGATGCTGCTCATTGCTACAAAAAGTCCAACGTAAAAGGTATGCTTTTCTTTCTGGTGTTCCTTTTTAATTCCGAATGGATATAAGTTGTATATTTGATACAGAGAATGTCTGAAAGAAATTTTACAAATGGATAATTCTTATTGCTCTTCTAAGTATATCAGCAAACACAATCTTGTTGTTCTCCACATGTGGATTCCATTTGGTTTTTGTGCTTTTAGCCTGCTATGTCTATGAATAACATTTGGAAAATATTTGCCAATAGAGGTGATTTTGGTCGATCTTGTTTCTTTCATTTTCAAGCAAGGAAGTTATCTGTATTCTGCCAGTAATTCACATTGGGTTTTGCAGAGTCAATATCATGCCTAGAGCAATCTGTAAATTTGTTTCTGGATATTGGAAGGCTTAATATGTCTGCCAGATATTACAAGGTAAATACTTTAGAAATATGTCCATACTAGTTGATAACATTTTATATATGCATCTTTTGTTTAGAGATTTTTACTTTGCAGGAAATAGCGGAGTTGTATGAGCAAGAACAGAACTTAGAGCAGGCTATTGTTTACTATGAGAGAGCTGCTGATCTCTTCCAAAGTGAAGACGTGACGACATCCGCAAATCAGTGCAAACAGAAAATTGCACAATTTGCTGCTCAACTGGAACAGTTAAGTTTTGTCATGTTGGCAGATTTCGCATTGTTTCATGTGTTTAATACTTCAATTGTTAGCTTTTGTATCTTTAATTTTTTATTTTTTCCATTCTTCATCACTATGGATTGTTTCTTTCAACTTTCCAGTTTGGTAGTGATGTGATTTAAATGAATGGCTTTAATTACTCGTTGGCCTTTTCACTTATTTTATGCATGCATCTGGATGTTATAGCATCTGTGAATCTTTAGCGTTGACCAAAATGCGTGTGTATCTGCGGCTGTTGTTTCCTTTATGTCAAATGGCATCTCTTTTTTGTCAATTGGCAACTAAATTCAACTCCATTGGATTTCCATTAATTGACATTTCCTGCTATGAAACACTTTGGTGAAAAAGAAATCCACTCGTCTCAGATCGCCTCACTGCTGAACCTCAGCATCCACTGGTCTAACTTTCTCTGAGCCTTGTCCTCATCATTTTCAAAGTTTCACCATGATTACTATGCGTAATTTTCATTTTGGCCATATTATACCATGTCAGGCGCATTTAACTATATTCAACTGAAGTATCTTTTTGCTGTTTTTTGTGATCCATCTATTGAGCTTTATCATGCATAACATTATGGCCGGCTTAAGATTTGAAGATGAAAAGAACGTGAAAGATATATAGGCCACGCTTTGCAAGTCTGAAACTTTTATGTTGGATAAAGTTTGCTAGTGTGCTAAAAGGATTCATGGGTCCACATTTTGCTCAGATATCAAAAGTCTATCGAAATTTATGAAGAAATAGCACGACAATCTCTCAATAATAACTTGTTGAAGTATGGAGTGAAAGGGCACCTTCTCAATGCTGGTATTTGCCAGCTCTGCAAGGGTGATGTTGTTGCAATAAACAATGCATTAGAGAAATACCAGGTACTTCCTCTTTTTGTATGGATTTGCCACTCCATTCTTTTTCTGTATATGAGCTAAACACTTGCCTGTTTTCTTCATCTAAAGGAATTGGATCCTACATTTTCTGGAACACGGAGTACAAATTGCTTACGGTATGTCATGTCTCCTAACATTATTTTCCTTTTCTCTGTTTCTTGTTACATTTGTTCTACATCTGAGTAATTGTGCATCTTCCAGTTTTGGAATATGGAAGATAAAAATCTACAACCTTCTTGTATCATGATATTTTCGTCTGTCATGTTATTGCTATTGATCAACAGGTTAAAACTTCATTTTTTTTAGTTTGTATGATAATGTTGTGTATCCTCGTATTTTGTAAATATGTTGATTACAGGATTTAGCTGCTGCGGTTGATGAGGAAGATATTGCTAAGTTCACTGCTGCTGTGAAGGAATTTGATAGCATGACCCAGCTGGTAAGTGAATTATGCCTTCATTGAGTTTCTTTAACTTCATTTTTTTTTTTTTTTGGTTGTAAGTTTAAAACTCATTGAGCCTGTCTTTATTGTAAAATCTGATGCCAATGTGTGTTTGACAAACTCTGTGCGAATGGGTTAATATGTTTTGTTTAATGTATTATTTGCGAAACATTTATTTCTTTGAAGTCCTTGTTATGGACCTCGAATTGAGCATGGCTTATATTTGTCAAGTTTTACCAAATAAGTGGTCAGATTCATGTGTTGTTATTTCGTTTTAGTGAGTATGATACATTTGTTGAAAATTCTTTTGATTGCTATCTTGGTTCTTAATTATTTTTTAATTCTTATTTTATTATTATTATTATTATTATTATTTATTATTATTATTATTATATTTCTACATTTTTGTATTTTGAGGGGAAGGCTTCAGAAAGTTTAAATAACAAGGAGGGGGAGGAATGGGATAAATTGAAGGTTCAGATAGGCTTTATGGTTTTAGTTGGCTGTATCTTTTCTCTCCTCAGTCCTGATCCAGTATGTCAATGATTTCTCAACTCAGATTATGAGTTGGCGTAATTCATATTACTATATGCGGCCTATAAAGACTTTCCATTTGGCAAGTCTGCATCGTGTTGTTTCATTGTGTGGAAATTGACAAGGGTTTCGTCTTTTTTCAAATGATAATTACGAAAACTAATCGGGCTAATTACAAAAAAACCCACTGGTTTTTGAAAATTACAAATAACCCCATGAGGTTTGATTTTGTATTTCACTTTACCCCCTTCATAAGCAAAAACATTTCAAATAGCCCCCCTAACGTTTGTAAAATATTGCAATTATCCCCCCATAGAATTAACACAGAATCAAACCTCAAGTTTTTTTTTTTTTTTTTTTTGTGATTTTCAAATATTTCTGTGTTTTTTTGTAATTAACCCAAACTTCAGGAGTAGTTATCCCTATTTCAAATATGTGCCTGCATTTGCTTTTATTCTCTACTTCTAGTGAAACCAATAGAGAGATACTCGAGAAGAGAAACGATCAAGAATCATGTTTATACTCGTGCCGTATTGGGTTTCAACTGGCAGGAATCATGTTTTTCTGGGTGTGAAACGATATTAATTTATTTGAATGTTCAAATTAGAGAAAACATGTTTTATAATCATCCTGCTCTTTTTGCAACTTAATTCTGGTGTTTTAGTACATTTGGTACTTGCATTACTAACTTTTGTCGTTGATTCATAGGATGCTTGGAAGACAACACTTTTGTTGAGAGTGAAGGAGGCCTTGAAAGCGAAAGAGATGGAAGAGGATGATCTTACTTGAGCATAATTTTTCTTGATTGCACGGTGTTTCTATTGATTGCCTTGTTCGTGATGGTTGTCTCGTTAGCCTTTGTTACTCGGTTTTTGTGTGTATTATAACTGGAGTTCTTGTTTGGAGTGAATGTGATTGCTTTTATAACCATGATTTTTGTAACTAAACTTGTTTTGAAATCCCAATGTTTGCCATTTCCATTCTACTTTCATTCTTAAGAAAGCATTAATTTCATGATTAAACATTTCATCTTAATTGAAATTTGGAGATGCACTTTTTTTTTTAACCTACATTTATGAGATTCACCAAGTCTTTTGTGGAAACCCCATTTAATTTCAATAATATTTATTATACTATTTTTATACAAAAACCAAGTTCATGTTGGAAAGATGACAATGAATTTGAATGCGATTAGAGGAACAGAGCTCGTATGTAGTTAGAAAGCAAACCCCTCGTTTTAAATTTGTGATGTTTGAAATTTGGAAAATTTATTTGAAGGAAAAGCATTTTCTTCATCTTAAATGTTATAATTATATGATTGAGAAAATTGCACTTTTGGTCCCATAAGAAAAGGGGTCAAACACTTTTAGTCCCAAACGATTTTTTTAAGCACATTTAGTCCCATATGATTCAAAAGTTGCAATTTTAGTCCTAACACTAACCGAAAACTTAACTGACCGTTAACTCTATTCTTACGGGACCAAAAGTGCATTTTATCAGAAAATTAATTAAAAAAAGAAAAAAAAAATCTGAAAATTATCAAACAATTTTAAAAATTATTTTCAATGTATTAAAAAAGATAAAAAAAGCTCCAAAAAATTTAAAATCTAAATATTAAAATATAAAAAATATGATGATTTGTTTATAAAATTGAAGTTATTTTCAAATCCCGAAAATTGCAAAAACAAGAACTGTGAAAATTGTTAAAAAAAACTATACACTTGTTTAAATATCTGAAATTTATTTAAAATATTTTAAAATTCTAAATTAAAAAAAACTCAATATTATTTTCAATATAAAATTAAAAATCTGGAAAATTTTCTAAAAATCTGGAAAAAAAGGATTAAAAACTGAAAACGGGAAAATTTTGAAATTATTAACCAAAAAATCTGATTGTTTTAAAAATTCCAAAAAAGGTAAAAACATTGATTTTTATACAAAACTAAAATTATTTTAAAAAATATAAAAATTCACGAAAATACTGAAATTTGTTTTAAAAAAATCCAAAATTTGTTTAAAAGTCTTAACATTATTCCAAAATCGGGATATTAAAATCTGATAATTTTAAAAAAAAACTTCCAGATTTTCTAAAAACATTTTTTGAAGTTTTAAAAAGTGTTTTGATTTTTTTATTTTGGAATTTAAAATATATTAAAAAATTTAAAGTAAATGTCAATATTTTTTAAAGAAAATGATTTGTAGTTATTTTGAACAATTTCTATATTTTATTTTTATAATTTTTAGATTTTAAAATAATTTCCATTTTCTTACTATTTTTTGTTTTTTAAACAAATTATCATATTTTTAGATTTTAATTTTTAGATTTTAAAATATTTTTGGATTTTTTATAACTTTTTAAATAAATTGCAAATAATTTTAAATTTTATTGAAACATTTTTCAAATTTGTTAGACATTTCAGATTTTTCAAATAAATTTTCTTTTTTTTATTAATTTTCGGATAAATGCACTTTTGATCCCGTAAGAATAGAGTTAAAAGGCGGAGTTAAGTTTTTCTGTTAGTTTTGGGACTAAAATTACAACTTTTGAATAATATGGGACTAAATATGCTTAAAAAAAATTATTTGGGACCCAATTTCCTCTTATATGATTTGTATAATAGTACGTGTTTTACTTTAGTCACTAAATTCGGAGGTGTTCTGGAATTGAAATAATGAAATCACCTTCCTTCTTGCGTTCTTGGTGATCGATTTTTAAAGAATTGACAAAAGTGTGATTTGTGTTAGTGGTCGATTTTTTTTTTTTAAGAATTGACAAGAATGTGATTTGTAGCATTAAAGTAGGATGCTATCATTATCATCGGATGGTGACAGATGTGTGTTATTGTCAAGGAGATAAAGTAGTCTTTCATCTCACATCCCTGCCTCAACTAATCAAATTATGAATAGTTTCGGACTAACTTATATAATATTTTCTCTTTCTTAAATGGTTTAAATACATTTTCTTAAATAACAGAAAAATATATGTAGGATCTTATTGGGCTAGGGACATTGCTAAGTAGGGGTGTAAATGAAACGAATCGAATCGAGTCGAATATTAAGATATTCTATTCATATTCGGTTCATTTAGAGAATATTCTTATCCATATTCTTTTAATGTTCAAATACAAAAATTGATTCTTATTCTTATTTGAAAAATATATAACATACGAATCAATTCGAATATTCGTATTCGAAATCCTAACCTATCTTTATCTTTTTTTTCCCAACAATATCTGATTAGATTGTAATAATAATCATAATCTAAATAATAACTTTGGGTCATGAAATTGTTAAATACAACAATAACATATTAATTCACCAAATACACGAACAAGCAAAAAGACTATTGTCCTCTGATTAGCAAGAATATATTATAAGAATATAATTATATATGGGCTTATTAGTTTGGACTATTATAAATGAGTACATGGTTTATTATATGTTAATAATCTACATAGATAATTATACACTTACATGTGTAAAGATTACACATATAGGTGATTTGTATAAATATAAATATAATTATATATAATATTATTCGAATATTCTTATTTGGATTCATATTCTAATTTTTTGAATTCGAATGTTAATATACGAATTCGAATACCGAATCGAATCAAGCTTCTTTTACACCCCTATTGCTAAGTGCTAACTACAAGTATAATTTATTTACTAATATTCTTTTTTTATTTTGTGATATTCAATTGTTAATAAGTGCAGCCTTGATCACTAATGTGCCAGATGGAATCTCTTATTTCTTACTGTATTTCACCTGGTGTTTAAATTATGTCGTATGGGCGTCATGTGTATCTGAAATATCATATATATAAATTGAAAAGTATAGTAGCATTGTTGTTTAAGAAGTCATTTACTATGATAATAAATAGAAAATAAATGTATTACATCAACAAATGGCTTGATGGTAAACGAATTAATGAAATAATTATCAAGTTGCAGACAAACTCTCAAGTCTTTCGGGTTCTTGCAGTTGGTGGAACTCCCCACCTTTGATCATTCTAGATGACTTATCCGATTATTATGTGTTGTATAATAAACATTGAGAGTGTTTCTAAAGAACTTCTATATCTCACATAGGATGGATAGTGAGGTTTTATTCACTTTATTAATAGGAAGGCTTAAGTAGACTTGTAAAAATGAACCAAGTTAATAAGGTGGCTTGCGCACATAAAAAGTTCGACAATTTTGCAATTTCAAGTGTAAATTCATCGATTTGCCCCACCCTTCCTTTCGTGGGTAATATAGTTGCGACTCGAATTAATTTTGCAACCTAAAAATTATTTTTATTTTATTGATTTAAAAACCTTACCGAAAATCTATTATTTTATACCTTAACATAGTTGCCTTAGTTTTTAACTCAAGTTGAATTAATACCCTCAATTTTCAGATGTTTATATTTAATAGCCTATCTCTTTATTATAGGATGACTAGCAGTCCCTTTGTCTCCTTATGTCGCTACAGCCGGCATGTTGTCTACCTCTGTGGCCAGAGCCGCTCATTTGTTCCCAAATAAAATTATTTATATTACCGTTGGAGGCCTTAGTTCTATAAATTCTGAGCTTCCAGCTTCATGAAAAACACACCAGAAGATATATCTTCCTTGCTCACACTGTGTATCCTCTTATAGTCCTATTTGCTGGATTACATTCTTCCTATAATTTGTCATTCATTCTTTCCGTTGAATCCTGGGGGACTACAAAAATAAATTCTTTAGGATAGTGCAACTATTGCACGCCTTGAAAATTACTTTGCTTCTTACAAATCTGTACAAGAACATTTGCTAACATTATGTTGGTCGTCATAACTATATATATACTAGAACGATACCGTGTGTTACAAGAGATTTATCCAAAATTAAAATTTTAGTGTTACAAATTTATTTGTAATAATTATAGGAGATCCAAAATACTAATTAGAAATATTAAAAAAATAGAAAGTATGATACAAATAGTTCACTTGTGATAGAAAAACTTTTTGTAACTATATTATTTGTTCTATTTTCAAATGTGTCGTCTTTGTGACAACAAAGAATATTGAGACCCCTTATGCTCTAACTCTCAATATGGCACATAAAGTTGACCGTGAAACTATGAGAAAATCCTTTATATTTGAGGGTTATAATTTATCTTTTAGAGTTGAGATTGTGAGGAATTTCTTTATTTTGGTATTTATATTTTATCTTTTAGAGTTGAGATTTGAATCATGTAGTAAAAAAAAGTCAGAAACTAAAAGGTGCATATAAACCAAATGTATTTTCCAAAGATAATTGCTTTCTTAGCAAAGCTTTGCTTGGCTCAACTTAGTCTCTATCTCTAATGGCTAGACCAAGACGTACTCAAAATCGACTTTAATATTTTTAAATGTATGTCAAACCCAATTTCTATTGGTTGTTACATTCCTTGGTGTGTTTCTCGAATTTGTTGACATAATTTGATAAGATCCTGTAGTATAATCACTATCCGGGCTCGAGTCGATAATTGAGTAAATTGGTTTATTTTAATTTTAATTATTGGGATAGACTCATTTATATCTATGATGAACTTATTTAATTTGATTACAATTTGGTTTGAATTATTTATTTAATTGTGAATATAATTGGTCGAGTGGATCAAACTCGAATCTAATAAGAGTAATTTGAAATATACATTAGAGTTAGCATAAATCGGAAATGAAAAGGTGCATATAAACCAAATATATTTTTGAAAGATAATAGTTTTAAATGATAGCGTACATAAATCCTTGATATTGAGATTACTTCTTATCTCTTAAAATTGCTATTATCTTTTAAATTCAAAAATTCAAAAATATATTATTAATTCACCTTTAATTTGTAGATATAAATGTCACATGAATAATTATAAAGTAGACATGTGGAATTGAGAGAACAAGGAGTTGTCACATGTCAACATTAATGAGGTGATGATATGTGTCAACTTTGTTTTCTCTTTTAGTATATATGGTTGATTGTTTAATTTTTGGTTTCTGGTTACTTGTGTTTTTGTTTGAGTTTTGTTAGGATTTTGCCTAAATTGCTCATTTCCGGCTACCAAAGGTATTTTTCCCTTCGAGTTTTATTTTCGTAGGTTTTAATGATGCCTTCTATTTAGTTACCTAATCGGCTTGTGATCAACGCCATACTTTTAGGAAAAATTGCAAAATTGATCTTGTAACTATAGAGCGGTAGCAAAAAGGTCCTGTAAAAATTACGTTGTGCAGAAAAGTCCTTTAACTATAGAAAATTCTCGATTTTGGTCCTGTAAAATGCATAGTTTGCGAAATAGTCCTGTAACTCTAGGAAAACTCAATTTTGGTGCTAACTTCACCAGATTTCAAGCACGTGCGCGACGCATGTGGTTCCCAATTTCCAGAGAAATTAGGACTAAAATTGAGATTTTCGTATAGATACAGGATTATTTTGCAAACTGTACATTTTGTATTACGAAAATTGAGATGTTTATATAGTTACAGGATGTTTTTGCAAAACGTGATTTTTACAGGACCTTTTTGCTATTGTCCTATAGTTGCCGGACTATTTTTGCAATTTTACCCACACTTTTACTTTCCTTTTATCTTATATTACCATTTATTAAAAAAATATCAAGTCGAAAGATTTAAATACGGATATCATATTCAAAGCTTTAAGCTTCGATGACTTGACCTTTCTAAACTAGTCCTTATTAGTTATGCATATTTAAAGGGAAGAAGAAGAAAAAGGTTCACACCAAAAAGGATAATAATTCTTGAAATATCAACTGCCAAATAAATTATTCGTAAGTAAATACTACAAAATATCTGCACGGAGATAGATAATAAACAATTTAGTAAACGAATTTAAACCAAAACCGCTACCTCACAAGTCTTCTAACTTATTACAAAATCAAACCCAAATCTCGTGCCAGAATCCAGACCACCTATGGCCGTGTTATTTACTTTTCGGCAACTTTGGTATGTTTTGTCAATTGGTTGCTTTTCGGCTTTTAAAAGTTTAAAATGGAAAAACAGAACAAAGACAAGAAAAAAAAAAAAAAAGAAAATAAAGCATTAGCACTGCTTAAAGAATTTTCTCCTTTTCCTTTTTGAAACCGCAGCTTAACTTCGTTGATGGGTGATGAAAATTAGCTGAACAAACTCAAGTCTCAAGCTTTACTGGAAATTATTGAGACCCATATACTTTTTTGTTAATCCAAGCCGATTGGTGAGTTTATTTTTTCTTTTTAGTAAACAAATTTCTGTACAGCTCCCACTGTTTATTTTCTTTCTTGCTTTTTTGTTGAATTGTATATGTGGTTGTACCTATCTAATCAATTTTTTCTTGTGTATGATGAGCTATTTAGATGGGGTGACCAAGTTCATAACTTTTCCCTATTTTGATACTGCTGCTAAATTTTCTCCTTTTTTTTTCAATTTATTTTGTAGGATTTATATTTTTAGGTTATGGTAAATACTTGTATGGATGAAGTCTTGGTGTTTTCTTTACTGAATGTTACAGGGTTTCTAGATTTCATGTTTTCTTGCTGTATATTTTGGCATTTATTGGCTGCAATTATGTAATTTTTGAGTGTAGTAAAGTTTGGGATAATTACAAAAACTACTCCTGAGGTGTAGTCTAATTAAAAAAAAAAAAATCCCGTTATCTTTCAAAATTACAAATAACACTTTAATGTGTTGCAAACATTTGTGTTTACTTAACAAATATCCCTCTTGAGGATGCAATCTTGTAACAGTTAACAAATTTCAAGGGATTTTTTGTAATTTTGAAAGATGACTGGGTTTTTTTTAATGTAATTAACCCAAGTCTCAGGGGTAGTTTTGTAATTATCCCAAAGTTTTGATAGCTTAACTTATTTGAATGAAATAGTTTCCCGAATGTTACAACTCTGTATTTGATTACCACAGTAAAAAGGGAGAAAAGGTTGAGAACGATTTGCTGATGTTCTTAAATTTGCAAGCACAAGACTTCACAGAAAATCAACATGGTTTCAACTGATAAAGCTGAGAGTAATAATGTGGGAATTGAGGAATCAAGTGTCGAAAAAGTCAAGAGTCACACCTCTCTGCACATCTCAACATCTCAAAAGAGTTTTATAAATGATGCTAATTCAGAAAAAGGGTTCAAGAAAAAGCTAAAGTTCCTTAAATTCGGTAGTTTAGCTTCACCATCCGAAAAAACTCAACGAATAGCCGAGGAGAAAGACGAAGTCTCAGGCACCATACCTTCCTCTAGCAGTCTTCGTATTCGCCAACGCATTAACAAAATCATTTCTCCGAAAATCGATTGGAGTAGTCTTTGTAAGATTTGCAAAGAATGGATAAGAGATCCGATGAATTTAGCCCTTTTCATCTGGATCGTATGCGTCGCTATTTCGGGTGCTATTTTGTTCATGGTCATGACGGGAATGTTGAACCATGCCCTTCGGAGAAAGTCTCAGAGGGATTCTTGGTTTGAGGTCAATAATCAGATTCTCAATGCTTTATTCACTCTCATGTGTCTATACCAACACCTGAAAAGAATATATCACTTGGCATTACTATTGAGATTGAGACCAGAAGACGTCCTAAAGCTTCGGAAAGTTTACTGCAAGAACGGTACGTATAAACCCCATGAATGGGCCCACATGATGGTAGTCGTGGTTTTACTCCACATAAACTGTTTTGCTCAATATGCGTTGTGCGGTCTTAACTTGGGATACAAACGGTCGGTCCGACCTCCAATCGGGGTTGGAATATGCATATCTATTGCAATTGGCGCTCCTGCAGTAGCCGGAGTTTACGCAATGCTTAGCCCTCTCGGGAAAGACTACGAGATGGAGATAGACGAAGAAGCGCAAATTCCCAATCAGTCGAGGAGAATGTCGTTTGAAAAGAGATTCTCTTTTGCGTCGAGAGACGAAGAACGAACGGTCGAGATTAAACCGCGTTGGAGCGGGGGCGTTCTTGATTTTTGGGAAGACATCTCTTTAGCTTATCTTTCGTTATTCTGTAGCTTCTGTGTCTTCGGATGGAACATGGAGAGACTCGGGTTCGGGAATATGTACGTTCATATCGCGACGTTTCTCCTATTTTGTATGGCTCCATTTTGGATTTTCAATCTAGCCGCAGTCAATATCGACAATGAGACCATCCAGGAGGCTTTAGGTGTAACCGGAGTTTTCCTATGTGTGTTCGGTTTACTATATGGTGGTTTTTGGAGAATTCAAATGAGAAAGAGGTTTAATTTGCCGAAATACGAATTTTGTTGTAATAAACCGGCTATCGCGGATTTCGCTCTGTGGCTTTTCTGCTGTTGGTGTACTTTAGCTCAAGAAGTAAGGACCGGGAATTCGTACGATATCATTGAGGATAAAATTTATCGGAAAAAGGGTGATAAGTCATCGATGTCCCCATTGGATCGTGAAGATGGCGAGTTCCAGTTTAGATCACACCCAAATTCTCCATCACATATCATTTCCGCTAACTCTCCGAGTCCCGGTCGGTTTTCGGATGAGCACAACGACGGTCCGAGGCAGCTTTCGTCTATTAAAGAAGAGTCTTCTACACGAGGTAAGGATGAAACGATGATACCACCTAGTCCTTCGATAATTCGACGAGAAGATACTTAGTGGCAAGACAAATTTTGAATAGTTTTAGTTGTATTATCAATATAAATGACTAGTCTTTTTAATTGCTTTTATCATTTGAGTTTGTTCATTTGTCAGCCATACTGTAGTTTTGCTTACATCTTCTGAAATTTCACCTTTCTTGAGACAGACTTTCCTTTTTTTCATTCAAGACATTCTAATGTTTAGGAATTGAAGTTTAAATTAGTAAAAGGTTTTGCTAAGGATGATGATATTTGTGTTTATTACATAGTTTTTTTTTACCACTAGCAAGACATCACCTCCCATAGTCTTGTAGATGCTTACATTTTGTGTATATACATTTGATTTACAAAAATAGGACACACAACCTAATTAAGTGTACATACATATACACGTAATTTAACATAAATATTACTCAAACATCCTGTTCTGTTAGTGCAGTTTTTTTTTTTTTGAGAATGAAACAATTCATTCAGAAAAATCAACTGGGGGCTTCCTCTTTAAGCAAGTCTTCAATGTACTGGGGAAAGCCCCCTCGAACAGAAACCAAAGGAAGTAAATTGAAAGCAAAACGCGCCAAATGATGCGCCACTACATTACTAGTTCGTCTAACCCAACTAAAAGAATAAGAACGAAAGCGAGGGAATCCGAATGTCTTCAATAATGTTCCCAAGGTACGAGAAGTCCGTCGAGTGCATAGATAATGCCAGGTAAAGTTGTAAGCTATCCGTCTCCAGCACAACATGTTGGAGGCCAGCTTCAAGCGCCAAAACCACTCCGTCTCGACATGTCGTTGCTTCAGCCACGTCCACGCCCAGCTCTTCAATTACGCTCCTGGAAGAAAGTTGAATTGCTTGTCCTCGGTGGTCCCTGACTACAAACCCCAGCCCTATTCCTTGACCCAGTACAATGAATGCGTCCGTGTTTACTTTGTGCCATGTAGGAGAGGATGGTTCCCAAGATTCTGCTCTGGTTCGTCTCCTGGTAAATGTTGTGCGCCGACTTGTAGCTTTTTGATACTTCTTCAATCCCCTGCACGCCATCTCAATACACCTTTGTGGCTCAAGCATTTTCTGTTGGAAAGTTATCTGATTTCTCCCATACCATATACTCCAAAGTGTCATAACGATAATACCATGCGAATCACCCCCTATTCTATCCTTCTCCCATCAAATCCAGTCCGCTAATGAACCCTCCCCTGCATATATTCGAGTGTTAAGGCGCAACGACCCTCCTTCCCATACAAATCCAACCCAGGGACAGTCCCTCAACGCGTGCACCTCCGTTTCAATCTCCATGCCACATCATCGACACAGCAAGTTAGTCTCCACGCCTCGTTTGTTTAAGGTGCTCTTTACTGGGAGAATTCCTTTTAGACACTTCCACAAAAATATTTTAGCTTTTGAAGGAATGTTTAAATGCAACGCCCATTTCCAAAATTTGGAGTCCTTCCCTGAAGAAGATGGGCTTTCGGTGGTGCTTTCTTGCATTTTCTTCGCCACTTTCTACCCGTATCTCACACTATAAATCCCATTTTTTGTGTATTGCCACATTATTCTGTCAGGCCTGCTGTTGAGAGTTAATGGAATGGCTCTGATTGCTCTTACTTCTTGAGGATTGAACAGCTCGGTTAGACGCTCAATATTCCACATCGTCGCATTATCATGAATCAAGTCTCGAAGCTTAAGATCATTGGGTATGTCTCTGGGAGGACTTATAATCCTAAAGTTGGGGAGCTCCGGCACCCAAGGGTCGCTCCAAACATTAACCCCAACTTCGTTTCCAATATTCCATCGTATCCCCCTCATAATAATTTTCTTTCCTGCGACAATGCTTCTCCAAGTGTATGATGGATTATAGCCAATTGTTGCGGTAAGGAAATTATTATTTGGGTAATACTTCGCCCGAAGAGACATTGCCAAAAGAGATTCTTCTTCATGGATGAGCCTCCAGCTTTGTTTGGCTAGCATAGCCACGTTAAAACACCTCAAGTCCCGGAATCCCATACCACCCTCCTCCTTAGCTTTTGTGAGCGAATTCCAAGAGCACCAGTGGATTCGTTTCTCATCTCGTTTTTGACCCCACCAAAAATTGCTAACAATTGAGTTTAAAAAACAACTCATAATGTAGGAGGGTATAGCTTGAGCCACCGATTTTATCAATACCATTTTGCCAGCCGATGATAAGAGTTGACTCTTCCATTGTTTCAACTTTTTTCGGACCCGTTCAACAACCAACTGGAACACTTCTTTTTTTGAACGCCCTACTACAGTGGGTATGCCCAGATAAATCGCATGCTTCTCAACCCGAATCACCCATAACTTTGATGCCAAGTGTTGTTGTCTTGAGTAATCGATATTCCCACTGAATGATATCTCCGACTTCTCCAAGTTAATTCTTCTTTGCTCGAAGTTAATTCTTTGACCAGATGCCCGTTCATATGCCTGCCCATTTCCTCGATCTTCTTCTTTGCTCTGCCAAAAATAATGCTATCGTCGGCAAAAAATAGATGTGAGATATGTGGTGAGCGCCTACAAATCTGAATCACGTGCAGGTTTCCGCAAGATTCGACTTTTCTAATCATAGCCGAGAAAGCTTCTGCACAAAATAGAAAAAGATACAGAGAAAGCGGGTCTCCTTGACGAAGCCCACGGGAAGGGGTGAAAGCATCGCCAATCTGGCCATTAATCAAAATCGAAAAAGAGATAAAAGATACACATTTCATAATTAACTCCACAAACGCATTATTCATTCCCAGTTTTAACATAACGTGTCGAAGAAAATTCCATTCAACTTGGTCATAAGCCTTGCTCATGTCGAGTTTAAATGCAAAATTTCCTCCTTTTCTAGCTTGGCTATTTTTCATGTAGTTGAAGATCTCAAAAGCCAAGAGAGCATTATCCGTGATGAGTCGACCAGTGACAAAAGCGGATTGTGTGCGGAAAATGAGACTCGGTAAGATAGATTTAAGTCTATTAGCAATGGTTTTAGTTATAATTTTGAAAAGTACATTGCATAGACTTATGGGGCGATAGTCAGTCACACGTTCCGCTTTCTTTTTCTTAGGAATCAAAACTATGAAAGTGTGATTGAGAATTTCTGGACTCTTTTGGCCATTAAGAATATCAAGGACAATGCGAAGGATATCAGTTTTAATAAGCGACCAAAATTTGTGAAAAAATATAACAGGCATACTGTCAGGTCCTGGCGCTTTGGTAGGGTGCATCTGCATCAGGGTTGCCGTTACTTCCTCCACAGTGAATGGTTATATCAGGATGTCGTTCATTTCCGCCGTCATTTTATTCTCAAGAGCGTCGAGGGCTTGGTTCATCTCTAAATTGGCATCTGAAGAGAAAAGGCTTTGGCAGTAATTCTGAAAAATTGCACTAGTATGTTGCTCATCCTCGACCCATCCATTATTCGTGTCTCGAATTTTTTTCAATTGAATTCCTCGATCGATGACCCGAAGCGACTTTGTGAAAGAAGGTCGTATTTTTATCTCCATCCTTAAGCCAGTTTGCTCTCGACCTCTAATGCCACATTGCCTCTTGCTTTTTATAGAGATAAGCCAGATTTGTTTCCGTCATACTTCGATCTCTGATATGCGCATCCGTCATAGGCATAGGGCCTTATTGATTTAGTTGGGCCTCACACTCACTTATTTGGTAAGTCACATTACCAAAATGCTCACGCTCCCACACGTGAAGTTCTTGCCCGCACCTGCGGATTTTTTGAGCTAAGCTCTCGGCCGAGATTGTGCTAGTTTCACCTTGCAAGGCCTTTTGCACCACCTTTTTACACGATTCATCCAAAAGCCACATTATTTCAAACCGGTATACCTTCCACTTTTTCCGCTTATATTGTCTTTGGCTACAAAATTTCTTATTCCATGTGATCAAGATCGGGCAATGGTCCGAACCCACACGCGGTAGATGTGCAACCTTGTAGTTCGGGAATAAAAATATCCATTCCATCGTCCCCAAGCATCTATCCAAACATTTTTGTATATTATCCGTACCGTTCTGACCATTCGTCCAAGTGTAAGAGAAACCCTCGTAGCCTAGATCCTCAAGTCGTGCATCATGCATGCAAGAATGAAAATCCTCCATTTTCCTGTCATCTCTGGCCCGACCCCCGATCTTTTCGTAGCTATATAAAATCTTGTTGAAATCACCTAAGCATAACCAACCTTGATTATTGTTCATTCCCGCCAGTTCATGAATTAGTTCCCATGTCTGTGCTTTGTGTCCGTCCTTGGGCCAACCATAAATTCCGGTTAATCTCCAATTTCTGTCCCCATCCGATATTGATGGGTCGATATGGTGTAAAGACAACGAAACAATATTAACACTGAATGTATCTTTCCAGAGCAAACATAATCCACCCCTTCTTCCTCCCGACGTCATGTCACAGTTAACACTAAAATTCCCTTTAAGTCTAGATTTCATGCCGATATTGTGAATTTCCTCCTGTGTAAGTTTTGTCTCCATGAGGAACAAAAAACTGGGATCTTCGGATCTAATAATTCTGTTAAGCGCATTAACTGTCGGTGGGTTCTCAAGCCCCCAACAGTTCTAGCTGAGGCAACTCATTGGTTCCGGCAGGGTAGCTCCCTTGCAACCTCCGCCGATAAACTTAAATTGCATTGAACATCATAGAGTCTGAATTCTTTGTGTTTTTTTTGGCTAAGACGAATTATGTTCCGTATTCATGGGTGGCTCATTAGGGGCGAGTCTCTTGGCTGGTATGATAGATTTCGACGGTGGGGTTTTTGGTTTTTGATTGAGGCGGGTCCATGTTCTTGGTATTGTTTTTTTGGGTTTGGTTTTTGTGTTAGGGTGGGAGGTGAACAATGTGGTATGGGTGCTGGGAGAATGGGAATGGAGGGATGCTGAGTTGGGCTTGGTTTTTGGGCATTGGTTATTGGTGTCAGTAGGGGTGTTAGTAGAGGAGGCAGAGGATGGAGATATGTGTGCGTTATGAGGGGTATGGTGTGCTGGGAGATCGGTGTTAGAGGGAGCACATTTATTATGATCAATTTTATCGAGAGAGGGATCTGAAAGGTTTGTGATGAGGTAGGCTTCAGTCTCCACGTTGGGTTGAATATTTTGCGACGGATTATTTTGGTTTGGTATGGGGACTATGGATAGGGAATGAAGGGAGCGTCTAATTTGTGCATTTAGCGGAGATAAACGGGGGTCATTAGTGGCAACTTGTTCAAGGCTGTCGATGTCATGGGTTTGGGTTTGTTTAGGGGTTAAGGGGTGGGCGTGGAGGTGTTGGGTTTTTGGTGGATGAGATGCAAATATAGTCCGAAGAGGTTGGGTATGGGGTCCATACCAAATAGGTTGCGGATTGTCGATGAAGTAGCTGCTCCCAGTGTATCTCGATTAGCCAATGCACGTTTAAGCGGTGATGCCTTAAGCCAGGGGCCGAATTTCATACTAGCAGTATCCATGCACTCATTCTGGTCATACAAATCACAGTTGCGAAAAGAATGTCCGATTAGTCCGCAACAAAAACAGTATACTTAAGCGGTAGAGTCAGTTGGTTTCCTCTAATGCGGATTGTCATCATCTTTTGGAGTGGTTTTGTAATATCGATCTGAACTTTGAAACACAAACATTTTCCAAACATCCATTCTGTTGAGTGGTCTAAGGCGCAGAGATCTCCAAGCCATTCCACAATCGACTTTGCTACTGAAGGGTTCATGCATGCAAGTGGTACATCGTACACGATTGTAGAAGGTTGTCCGTTTGCTCGTAGTTCCCTAAGAGCGAAAAGTCCCCCATCGAAATGCCATGGCTGATTGATGAGTACCCATGTCATATCCTCCTTGCTACCAAATCAAAATAGGATCAGATTCTTGCCCCAGCCTCGTGTGAGTATTTCTTCTTTCGCCTTCCATGGTTTTTTCATCACTTCAATTAGGTAGAAGGATTTCCAATTTTTATCTGTGTAGAGTTTACCAACAAGGCAGCATGATTGGTAGTGGTTAATATCCTGAGTATCCACCCCCGTCTCATCCAGATCGAGAACCTTGTTTTCTTTTTCTGATAACTCCTCCATACTACCAGACAATTCTCTCTCAAGGCCAACGTAGATCCGAAACCACTCTCCTGACGCCCTGCAAAAAGAAAAGATAGGAAAATGAATGAAACCCTAAAAGAACCAAAACTCTGTGGGGAGTTACCGCACAGATCTGAGCCGATCTCCCTATCCAATGTGCCACGACCACGATGGAGAGACAGGTACAACAAGATGTAGAGAATAGAAAAGAAAAAGAAAAGGACCCAACCAATAGAACATGAACCCTATCTAGCTTAGGGCCAAAGAGTCAGAAGAGGGGGAGTAAGGGAGAAGTGGGGAGAAAGGGCAAAGAGTAACTGATGACACAGAAGAGACGAATCCTCTCATGGGAGGCGATCGACGGGAAAAAACCCTAACAGACAACCCTAGGGGATGACCGGACTCCTAATGAGAGGACCCTTTAAGCTCATTGTTAGTGCAGTTAGTTGAAATGTAAAAGGTGTTAAATGACCGGTCCAATCGTTTCAATTGGACCGATTTAATTGCAAACTGACCGTGTCCGTTTTATGTATATGTGGTGAAATCTGTTGGGCCTAGATATTAAAATTAAGATCCATTCCAATCCGTGAAAGGCCAATTATTTTATATTTTTTGTCTTAAGATTACTTTGTTTATTATTTTCATTCGTTTACATAAATTGTATTCAAGCTTATTAATCAACTTTGATGTGTTGAAATATAAGGAAAAAAAATACTATATATATAATATGAACACAACATTCAGCCCGATAGACTAGGACCAGGCCTGGGATCGACCTAGCAGTATTGGGCATGTTTGCCGAATGGCCAGTAAAATTAAACTCAATCCAAGTTTGGCCCACTTCAGGCATGGCATTGGCCAAACCCGCCATTTACAGGAGACACGGCCTTCACGGGACAGATTGAATTATCCTATATTTCTTACTGTGTTTCATCAGGTGTTTAAATAGGGATAATTACAAAATTGGTCGTGTATCTACGGGGTATTACAATATTAGTCCTGTAACTTTAGTAGTTACAATTTTAGTCCTATGACAATTTTGCCCGTTAGCAAAAATAACAATTATAATCATTTAATTTTTAGGATTTGACGAATGTGGTCCTTTAGTTTTGTTTATGATCATTTCAGTGTTATTATTCAAAAACACCAATTTTGCCAAATTTGTACATGTTTTTGTATTTTCATAATTAGAAAGTAATACATGTAGAACTCGTATCTCCAATTTTGATTCGGGTTCATGAGTCTAAATTCTACCATCACTAGGCAATATATAGCATTAGGCAATATAAAATATAAAGGCTAAATAAATTCAACTCAAGTAAATAAAATATAGACTCTGATACTATTTTATACTTGATCTTAGGTATATCGGTTATTTTGCCTATAAAGGGCATTTCGTGAATAACTATAATATTAAAAGAGCTTTCAGGACCAAGTTTATACCAACTTAAAATTTATAGGACCGAATTTTCACAAATCTAAAACTTATGGGAATAAAATTGCAAAAAAGGCAAAACATACATGACTAAAGTCGCAATTTCAATAGTTAGGACTAACATTGCAATACCCCTATAAATGTAGGAGTAATTTTGTATTTTTCCCATTTAAATACATTAGGTGAATCATAACATCAATTTATATATATATATATATATATATATATATGGTTATGATCCAATGTGGCAGGGGGCTTACCATGTGGCAGCGTGGATTAATCCAATCCATCCACACCTTTTATTCAATGGTCCAGATTGCTATTAAAAATAACTGATTTATCAATTAATTAATAAGTGAAAAGAGCATAATAGTAACTAGCGAAATGCCATAAATCATGCCCCCACAACCAAGGGATTGATTAATATCACGTTTCCATAACTGAATTGTGCACAATTTTAATTAATAGCTGAACTATACACTATATAATAATTGATTGTACATCATTTAAAACATCTGTAACATGAAATCACACATAAAAAAAAGAAGAAAAAGAAAAGGAAAAGCCACAATTACAATGTTGTAAAAGGCATTAGGCGCTCGCTAGACGACAGACTGGGGCCTAGCGACTAGGCGGAGCCTAGGCGGGATCTGGGCGGGATTAGCCGGGCCTAATCGGAAAAAAATCGTAGGCGGACAAGGGGGGCCTAGCGCCTAGACGGGAATTAATCGGGGCTAGGCGGAGATTTTTACAACAGATGGCACAAATAAGTTCTTATATCATTGAAAACTATGCAAGTACCATAATTTTCATTGTAAAATTTAACCTTGTTTCGCATTTGTGATGAGATTGGATAAGATATTAGAATAAAGTATGATTTTATTAATTATAAAATGTGTATAATTTTGTATTTGAGATTGGTATTGTTTTGCTTACTTTTCAGTATTTCTATGTAATTTGTTGTTTGACATTATGATACATAGAATACAATTATGAATTGACTCGTTACCATTTGCTACTTTAAGTTTGCCTTTTAAAAAAAAAGGATGAATCATGTCCCTAAGGGCCCTTACAACCCTTTCACTAAAGCTTCGTAGAGGAGGTGAATCGCGGATGTGCCTCAACAATTTAGGGTTTTGAGCTGCCAAGAAGAGTGACTGAAAAAAAAAAAATGGGGTGGGGGTGGGGGACATTCGTGACTTTGATCTTCAGGTAGGGGTGGGTATAATTTTTCAATGACAAAAACTTGGGTTAGACCCTCTAACGGGTCTTTTTATTAGACGGACACAACCCGACCCAATTTTTGTTGTAATTTCATGCACCGTTGGAATTTTTATAATATTCTGGGGCTCTGTCATAGGATCTCTAGACCGGTGACGTTTTTGTAATTAGGGGATGTTAAAAGTATTAGTTTTCCCCCTGAAAAGTAGTAGTCGTACATCTGCAAAATATTAGTAGTATAACTGAAAAGTACTAGTAATCCTCTTGAACAATATTTTTAATAGCCCTCATGAAAGTATTGATTTTTTTCCTCGAAAGTATTAGTAATCTACCTAAAATGTAATAATTGTCTCATTGAAAAATATTAGACGGTGACATACTATTAGCAATCCTTAAAAGTATTAGTTTTTTCCCTTAAAAGTATTAGCAATATATCCCTCGAAAAAATATTAGTAATCCCCTAGAAATGTATTGACCCATTGAGTAGATTTTTTTAAGTAATTCTCATGAAAATTATTGATTTTTTGCCGCAAAAGTATTAGTACCCCCCCTAAAATGTATTAGTAATCTTATTGAAAAGTATTAGATTTTTTTATTAAAGGTATTTTATTATTTTTCCTGAAAAATATTAATAGTCCTAACAAAAATATTAGTAGCCTTCGAAAAAATATTAGCAACGGCCAGCGGATGTTGTTGATGTGGTGTTAGTGTTGTACGGGCGAATGAGCGGATTGACCGTGGGCCTAATATTTGGATCCGTCTAATGGATTAGATCCGTTAGATGGTCTAATACGAGACTTACACATTATCAATTGAAATGAGGAGTTTGCTTTGGGAATGAGCTTTCATGTTGGGCCCTAATAATATATGACAAAATCAAATAGAGCAAAGGAGGTAATAAAAGGCTTTTCCAACATTATAAAAAATGGTGAACAGGGAAATGAAGTATTATTTATTCTCTGAAAATGGAATTTGGCTTAAATCATGATAAGCGACAAGTTGTGAATGGTTCTCTCTCATCAGGAATTTACTGCCAGAAAAATGGCATTTTTTTCTAGGATGTTAAACAGGTTGGTCTTAGTGGTATCGGGCTAAACGGACTACTATATATTGGGCTACAAGCCAATTTTTTTTATTTTGTATATTTAAGTCTACAATTTTAAATGAAAACATGCATAACATTAATATTCAAACCAGATATACTAAATTAAGTGATCCATAATAATAAAAACCACACAGTTTATAGTTGCATTACATATGCAATATCTTAAATTCAAACACTCAAAATTTAAACCTCTTAAATAAAATTATACAAATACGACGCAAGTACACTATTAAATAACTACTAATCAAACACTGTCCTCAATCATATTTCATCTTTTATTGGACAAAGTATTATATTCCATTGTATAAAACAACTAAAACCACTTATTAATAACAAGTTTATCTTTATGTATATATTATTGACATCAAATAATAAAAAAAACTATAAAAGTATCACAAGTGAGTTGTGTAATTAAAATGAGTAAATAAAGAATTAAAAGCTCTTTAAAAAATAAATAATTACATCTACATCATACAAACTAAAATTATCATGTGACTTTCAAAAATATTGCTAGAAAGAAATAATATAAAATAGATAGACTATTATAATTATATATATATATATATATATATTTAAAATGGCCGGCTAGCGGGTTAGCCGGTTAACCTTCGGGCTAGTTCTAATGAGCTCGGGTTAAACGGTTCGGGCCAAAAAAGAACCGAATTTAAATGAGCCAAAATAATTTGGCTATAACCCTCTTTTTTCTGGTTTAAACGGTCCGACACGGCGGATTCCAACTCTTTTAACATCTCTAATTTCTTCCTCCAAGATGGACACCTGTATTTTCTAGTGAAACTATGACCTTAGAATGGTCTCGTTGGGCTCAATTTGGATTTTTTTTTCTTATGATGTCTCAATTAGTGTTTCAGTACTACATTTGAATGACACGTATAAAATAATAATGTCTTCTTATACACATGATATTCATATCCACATTATAGGACACGGTAGAAGAATAGAAAATTTATGTGCATGTTTGGCCATGAATCCACAATCCATAGCATTACGTCAAATTAATTAAACAGCGAGTTATATAATTATGATTATGAAACTATAAATATGGGAATGGACCAAATGAACAATAGATTTAAAAATGACACAGATAATCGGGAAACTATTGGTCCAAAATATTTATCAAAAACCGACCATAGTTGGAAACTCTGAAATCGATCCAGCCCCTACTAATTGTATTCTCGAATATGCTCTCACCATAATGGGTTGATAAAATTTTAAATCTTGAAGAAATGTTTCCTTAACAATATAGAGCCCAATGAAGCTAATTTAATTTGCAGCTAATGGAGACAATGAAGTAGTTTTGAAAACATTAATAAGTGATTAAACCTTGTGTATTAGTTCACAAATATCCCCTTTTTTTGCAAGTAAATTATCAACACAAACCCTATTCAGACAGGTGTAATTTTATCTTCTCATTAAAATGTAATTAAATTTCTTAGCTTGGCCTTTTATCTTCTATAAAAAATGGTAAGAACTTATAAATAATAATCCAGTTTTGATCTCTTATTTCACTTTTTGTTTCATAATTGGTGTTTCAATACATTAAATGAGTATCACATGTACAATAATCATATATGATGCGACTAAATTTGAGAATCAAATACATATACCTTTTACGAGCAATATATTATGAACTAGGGTTCACGAATCCAACTCCACATTAATTCTGATGACACCCGAGCCAAGCTGGAAGAAATTAATCCACGTCATCAGTCTGACACATATCCGAGTAGCGACTGCGGGTAGCGTCAACAATGATGTACGACGACACGTCGCCATTTAATTAGGCTCGCCCGCTACCGAGCCCAACCGCAACACGCCGCCGAGCCCGAGCCCCGAGCCCAAATTTCAATATGAAACGCACGCGCGGCAAACCTCGTAAAAATAATCACACGCCCATGCTTAACGCTTTATTGGTACGTAAACGCCACATGTCGAGAATTATGAAGAGAAGTCGACAAGTGACAAGTTTTGACTGACATGCACAACTATAGAGGGACATGTGTCTTTCTTTAATTATTTTACTAATTAATGAATAGTTAGTGCAAAGATGACTATTGTAAACCCACTTACTCAAAGGGGTATAAAAAGTCTGAAAAAGAGAAAAAACAAAAAAGGCAACTGTAACAAACTATAAGAAAGACCGACCCCAATAATCCGGCTCGGCAGAATACAAAAAAGGCATAATTAGCCAGAAATAAACATACGTTACGCACGTTTACATTTCCACGTGTTAAACCTTTTACATATTTCTGCTTGTTGACCAAAACGCACGTCAACAAATTGGCGCTAGAAGAAGGGCCCGTATTGGTCCAGTCAGAATTCCAAGCAAAAGCAAGTTAAGTAAAAATCAGGTAAAGTTTAACGTTTGACTTTTTCGTAATAGACAAAAATGAGTCAACTGTCGAGAAATGCCCGTTTGACTGAAGAGCAACATCTGAACAACCAAACTGGCCAGACTACTAATGGCCAAAATATACCCCAAACAGAGGCAGGGAGCACTACTTTGTTTCCTTTCGCTCAGCTAATTGCCAACCCAACTTTTGTACAACAAATGAACCAACTCATATCACAAACTCTTGCTACCACAAACTCTCAAGCACCTCCTCCACTCCTTGCAAATACTAACCCACTCAACCCACAACTAAATGTTAACATTAATCCTCAAATTCCCGGGCTTCCTCATCACGAAGCCCAAGAAGCCAGTTCAGGTAATGAACAACATGTCCGTCGTGACAGAAGGCGGCAGCGAGAAGATGAGGAGGAGCAAAGTCGTATAGCAGAGTCATTACCGGAGCCAACGCGACATCGTCAAGCCCACTCAGTGTTTGCCGGACGACCGAGTTGATCCTTTTCGCCCTACTCGATCGATAAGTTCGGCTCGGGTTTTAGGATGAGCGGGAGCGGCTCAGGGTCAATCGGTTCAAGGCCCTAGCTTATGGCGAGAACGGATGTAGAAATACACCGCCAGGCTGCGTCGTCGTCGAACGAATTGGAAGGCGGTCCGGAAGGCGAAACATCTCAAGACCGCCCCAAGTAATGAACCACCGGTGTTATGTCGCCATTTTCCTCGGGAATTCTGGCGACCCCATTACCGCCAAAGTTGAAAATCTCCCGTGTCGGTCTCTACAATGGGGAAACCGACCCGACCACTCACGTTCACAAGTACTTAGCATGGATGGAATCGCATCCTAGTGATGCCATCCTCTGCAGGCCTTCCCCGACTGGGCGACCGAGCCCACCGCGTTGGTTTAGGACCCTACCACGGGGATCCATTCAGCATGGGGGATCGGCCTCCGCCTTTACGACGCACTTCTTGACGTCCAAAGTCCGAGCCGCACCTAAGGACTCCCTCGTGAACATCAAACAAGGGAAGGACGAGCCCCTGAAAAGCTATATTTCTCGGTTCAACAAACAAGTTCGAGAGATGGAACCAGTGTCGGATGACGCCATTTTGATCGCAGCCATGGCTGGACTGGCCCCCGAAACATGGTTTAATTACTCCATCCATGAATCGGAGGCGACCTCGTACCAGGAATTTCTGGTCCGCGCGGAACGCCATATTTGCGCGGAAGAAGCCATGGCAAGTAACCGCCCCGAGCATCGGCCAGGGGGCGTGAGAAAGGATGGAAGGAAAGAACCAGCAGCTGGGCTGGGGTCGGGATTCCGGCCGTTCTCGGAAAATCCGACCACCGGATTTAGGGCTCGCCAGGAAGCGCGAGCCGAGGTTGCCGCACTGAGGAGTACTTTGACCCACACTCCATCAACCATATGGAATGAAGTACAGGGTCTAAATTTGTTACCTCTGGCTCGGCCTTTGAGGATCGAGCCGACAAAATTAGATTCACGACGATATTGTGCCTACCATAAATCTATACGTCACGATACCGATGAGTGCCGAGATCTAATCAGAGAAATTATGCGGATTGTTCGGCAAGGCGGTCTTAAAAGATACGCTCATGAACTACCGTCCCCACCGGCACTGGCTCAAGGTGTCAATCCGGAGCGCGCAACCAATCCAGCTCTCCTGCCGCCACCCCCTGCCGAAAACCAGGGAAGGGAGATCCTCATGATGTCGAGTGTCAATCGAATCAATACTAACACAGCCGAGGATAGCAGCTCCAACAGAAAAAGGAAAGCTGATGTTAGACAGGTAGCCAACGCCGAAAGACAAATTCGGGTGGCGGAAATCAAGGAAGGCCGACCCACCGGCCACTTTGTGTTCTCAGATGCGGATGCTGACCAGGTGGTCCATCCTCATTCTGACCCTCTGGTCATTACTGCACCGATTTTGGATATTCGGTCCACAGAATTTTGATCGACACCGGAAGCTATTCGTCAGTCATTTATGTCCGAGCATTTCGAAGATTGAACGTGGACGATAGTTATATCCGTCCATGCAACGATAGCATTCTGGGGTTTGGAGGAGGAAGGATAGTCCCGCTCGGAGAAGTTGATTTGCCCATCCAAATGGGACAAGGTTTGCATAAACGGACCGTCATGACAACATTCAAAATAATCAATGTCGATTCGGAGTACAATGCTATCATTGGGAGGCCATTGCTTTATCATATAAAAGCAGCCGTTTCAATATATCACTTTTGTATAAAATTCCCAACGTCTGATGGCGAAGCTATACATAAAGGGAATCAAAGGAGTCACGAGAATGCTCTCTTAAACTCCGATCGGTAGAGATTAACGTGGCGGAACAAGGACAAACTAGTGGAACCACACAGACGATCCCCAAGGAGGAGTCCGAGCGAAAAGTGGTGATCGTTCGGGGAAGATAATCCAGGTCATTGGCACGGGAAGGAGCCAATGATGGAAGAAGAAGCGAGCGGCAGTGGAGAACGAGCCGCCGGCTGAAGACGAATTGCCCTGAGATCAAGGAGGGGCAAAGCAAGAAAAGAAAACGGCGGAACCAGTAGAACAAGTTGATACAATCAATGTCAGAAGGCCAAGCGAGGGGCGCCAATTGCGTATCGGTCATGATCTCCCAGAACCATATCGAACCGAGATGATTGAGTTTTTGGAAAATAATCTTGATGTCTTCGCGTGGACTCATGCAGATATGCCCGGAATTGACCCTAAGTATGCATGCCACCGCCTCAATATTGATCTAACATTCCGCCCAGTTGTCCAGAAAAGGCGTAAGCTCGGCCCTGACAGACAAACAGCACTCGAGGCCGAGGTAAACAAGTTGATAGACAATCGATTCATCCGGGAAGCCCTCTATCCCCGATGGGTTGCCAATCCCGTTTTGGTAAAGAAGAGCAATGGCCAGTGGCGCCTGTGCGTGGATTTTACCGACCTTAACAAAGCATGCCCTAATGACAGTTATCCATTGCCAAATATTGATTATATGGTGGATGCCACGACAGGACACGAACTGATGAGCTTCATGGATGCATACTCGGGTTACAACCAAATACGGATGCACCGGAAGATGAAGAAAATACATCATTCTTCTCTGCTTCGGGGAATCTCATCATTATAAGATGATGCCCGGATTGAATTGAAGAATCTTTGGTGCGACCTATCAAAGGTTAGTAAATAAGATGTTTGAGAAAATGACAGTCACACTATGGAAGTATATGTAGATGACATGTTGGTAAAATCATCGTACATATCGATCATCCGAACGATCTTAATAAAATGTTCGCCCGTTTTGAGAGAGTACAAGATGATGTTAAACCCGAGAAAATATACGTTTGGGGTCGGCTCGGGCAAATTTAAGGGTATATGGTCACCAAAGGGGAATTGAGGCCAACCCGGATAAAATAAAAGCCATCATCGATCTAGAACCACCGAACTCTGTAAAAAAGGTACAAAGCCTAACAGGCCGATTGGCCGCCCTTAACCGATTTGTCTCACGATCCACAGACAAGTGTAAGCCTTTCTTTGAAATTATAAAGAAAAGCAAAAATTTTGAGTGGACCGAGCAAGCACAGATTGCCTTTGAATCCCTCAAACAGCACCTTTCTTCAATCCCTATATTGCAAAAACCAACCCAAGGGGAGGACTTGTATTTATACTTAGCGGTATCCGAATACGCCATGAGCTCGGTGTTGATCAGGCTAGATGGCTCTATTCAACATCCAGTTTATTACACCAGTCAAGCGTTACATGACGCCGAGCTCCGATACCCACCAATGGAAAAGTTGGCTTATTCATTAATCACCGCAGCGCGGAAACTCCGTCCATATTTCCTAGAACACAAGATTATAGTATTGACGAACTACCCACTGAAACAAGTATTACACCGATCCGATACTTACGGGTGGATGATTAAGTGGGCCATCGAACTCAGTCAATTTGACATTATATACGAACCACGCACCGCAATAAAAGGACAGGCTTTAGCCGATTTTGTGGCCGAATTCACACCTTCTATACGATTGGAAGTTATGGAAGACCAAGAATGGAAATTATTCGTTGACGCTCTTCCACCGCAGCCGAGCAGGGGCGGAATCGTGATAATCGATCCAAATGAAAAATGCTCTTCGCTTCGGCCGTACGATTTCATTCCCGCAACGAACAACGGCCGAATATGCGCTCCCGGCAGTTTAGATATGGCAGCCTCTATGGGCCTAAAACAACTATTAGTGCACAACGATTCTCGCTGGTCGCTCATCAAATCAACGGCAAAGTCTGCTTAAAGAGCAAAAAATTGCACAATATTTGGATTTGGTCAAGAAGAGATTATCACACTTTAAGACAAAAGTCTTACATGTGCCCCGAGCCGAGAACATGCAAGCGGATGCCTTAGCTCGGCTCGGCTCGATCAGGGCGGATGCCATCACGGATGTCATTGTCACACAACTATCCGCCGAAATCACTTGGTGCAAAGAAAATATATACAATCGAAACCGCCGAATGGACTTGGATGACCCCAATCGTTCGGTATTTAGAGAAAGGAGTTCAACCTCGAAAAACAAAGCTAGGCCAGAACACTACGAACTCAAGCGGCTCGGTTTACACTAGTAGACGGCATCCTATACAAACGAGGATACTTCGTCCCACTCCTACGCTGCCTTTCCGAGATAGATGCAGTTATGCACTTCGAGAGGTTCATGAGGGAATATGCGGCAACCACGCTGGGGGCCAAACGTTGGCCTATAAATTGATACGGCAAGGGTACTACTGGCCATCCCTAAGAAATGATGCAACCGACCTCGTCAAAAGATGCGAGAGGTGCCAAAAATTTGCACCACATGTCAGATATCATCCTGAGCAACTTACCTCCATATTTAGCCCATGGCCGTTTGCCAAATGGGGAATGGACCTCATTGGACCACTCCCCACTGGCAAAGGGGGCATCAAGTATGCCATTGTGGCAGTGGATTATTTCACAAAATGGGTCGAGGCGGAACCTCTGGCAAAAATAGATGAGGAAAAGATTGTGAGCTTTGTATGGAAATCCATTATCTGTAGATTCGAAATACCACATTCGATTGTTACGGCATAATGGGAAACAATTCGATAACCGAAGGTTTCGAAATTTTTGTGAAGGTTTCCGCATCAAAAACTACTTCTCAACTCCATACCATCCCCAGTCGAATGGACAAGTTGAGGCCGTTAATAAAATACTCAAGTATACCTTGAAGGCGAGATTGGAGAGTCTAAAGGTAATTGGCGGAAGAACTACCGGTGTATTATGGTCATACAGAACGACGCATCGAGCGGCCACTGGAGAAACACCTTTTTCTTTAGCCTATGGAGCCGAGGCGGTGATTCCTATTGAGATCGGAGCCCCTACCTTCAGAATCACAAATTTTGAAGAAAATCGAATGAGGTCAGGCTCCGAGCCGAGCTAGACCGCTCAAGAAAAAAAGGGTGCGATCGAGATGAAAATGCAAAGTGTATAAACAAAGGAGTGAAAGGTACTACAATTCGAAGGTAAAGGAAAGAAGATTTCAGGTCGGCGATCTTGTGTTGAAAAAGATAACGGGTGTTCAACCCACCATTGAAGCCGACTTGGGAGGGCCCATTTCGGTCACCCACGTCTTATCACGGTGGGCGACACCTAGAATATTTGAGCGGAGAAAAATTTATGCATCCATGGAATGTAGCATACCCGAAACGGTATTATCAATAAAGATCTCGGTTTATGATCCGGATAGAGTCCAAGGAATTATCCTTTCATCCGATATTTCGTGAGCTCTCTAAAGGAAACGAAGTTTTACTCACCGGCTATGTGCCGAGGATAGTAAAATCGCTCGCTTAAGCCAAGGCCGAAACGTCATCTCGTGCACGCCCTTTGCACGATGAAAAAGGGCAACATACCCACCCACAAGACGGATCTATCCTTGCATATCAAGACTTGGTTACGCACCGAGCACAAAATCAAGACTTGGTTACGCACCGAGCACAAAATCAAGACTTGGTTACGCACCGAGCACAAAATCAAGACTTGGTTACGCACCGAGCATATCAAGACTTGGTTACACACCGAGCATAAAATCAAGACTTGGTTACGCACCGAGCATATCAAGACTTGGTTACGCACCGAGCATATCAAGACTTGGCCACGCACCAAGCACAAAATAAAGACTCGATGTACACACCGAGCACAAAACAAAGACTTGGTTTATATGCACCGAGCATATCAAGACTTGGTTACGCACCGAGCACAAAATCAAAACTTGGTTACGCACCGAGCACAAAATCAAGACTTGGCCACACACCAAGCACAAAATAAAGACTCGATGTACGCACCGAGCACAAAACAAAGGCTTGGTTTATACACCAAATTTCAAAATACAAAATAAAGGCCAGGTTTATATACCTAGTATGAGAATCAATTAAAGCAAGTAAAGTCCCTTATTCTGAAGCGCTGGGAATCGAGCCCCGTACTTGGGAATATAAAAGGAAAAAGAAGACAGGCAACAATCTTACAAAAAGGGGAGCATCCACAAAAAGCTTGAAACACATATACAGGCGAGGAAAATAACAATTCATTTCTACTTCAAAAGTATTTACATAAGGGAGGCCGGAGCCCATTACATCTTGAGGCACGAAGCCAAATTACCTACCTATGGGTACATATGAAAACATCAAGACTGAGCAGGGGGCGGAATTTCGACGGCGCCGCTAGAGGCGACTTCTTCCACGTCCGGGGAGGAGAGCCTGCGCGATTAGGAGCCTCGGCAAAGTTCGGCCGAAGGTGGTATCGAGATCAGCCTCCGGAGGGCCAGATCTTCCTCAAGCCGAGCAACAAGACGCCCGCCTTAATTAAATCAAGAATTTCTCTAAAGGCCGGTCGCGTGGTCGCAGTTAACATGAATGCATACTCCTGAGTCTTTGTAAGCTTCAACCGCCTGTCTGTCGCGAACTTCCTCGGTTGCCGACGGATAGTTTCTTCGGCCTCCTGCGCACATCGGCTAGACGCCTCTCCATTTCCTCGGCCCGGCAGTGGCAAAGACGTTCGGCTCGGCGACCTTAGCCCTAAGCTCTTCCTCTACCCTCGCGGGCTCGATCTCGCTCCGCCTCGGCCCCGCCGCAGCTTTCTTTCTCGAGTTGGCCCGAGCCGTAGCCTCATCACTGGGTCTTTAGTGATTCTTGTACCCTTGAAGGGTGACATAGCCTCCCGCAGTCCCCGTGCCGCCTTTCCAGTCAAGATATTTTTCTCTAGCTCGCGAGTTCCCCAACCGCATGCCATAAGAGCCCAATCATCCGCCCAGACATTGCCATGGCATACTGAATTTGTTCTTGGCTTGATCTCCGGCGAGAATTGCTCGATGCCTTTTGTCCAGGCACGAGCCGACACTCATCGCGGCCCGACCGCTCCCAGTAAAACTCTCGATTGCTCCTCTGTCGGCGTGGCACATCGAACGAATTCCACAAACCATCGAGGGCGAGCCCAATCATTCCTCGCAATATTCATCCCTCGCTTGGCTTGGAGGGATGAAATGACCTTTCTCTCGCCGAGGTCATCCGAGAAAGTTCGCGGACCTCCCTCTTCTCGGGGGTCATTCGGGGATGTTGGGCGCCGTTCGTGTTAGGAATTTTATTGTTTAGATTTTGATGAATGCCATGTAAAACTTAGAATAGAAAGTTGGCTCCCCAATTTTCGTTGTAAAATGCATTGTAATGAAAAGAGCTGGCCAAGCTGAAGTCAAGACAACTCTACGCCGTAACATACAAGAAGACAATCAAGATGGAAGGAAAACTCACGTGAGACAATTTGAGTATGGCAAAGAAGAGTAGACGGGAACTCTATCAAGAAGAATGAGATGCGGTGAGTGGAGCATCATCAAGTCAACTCAAGAAAAGCCAAGTCTCAAGTTGAAGTGACAAGAAGAGTCTTCCAATGATTGGAAGTCGACTCTAAGTCACCTCGGGGAAAGCAAGGAAATGCAATCAAGTCGAGATAATCAGTAAAAGAACCGTTGATTTAAATCAAGAGATTTACTTAAACAAGTAATATCTCCATACTACCTTTCTTGGAGTGCTCACCCCGAAGCGTGCAAAAGGAATGAACCAATGGGAAGCACTACACCGTGTCGAACTCAAAAGGTGAAAAGAATAATTCATACGAGGAAACGGCAATTCCAAGAATCGCAAGCCAACAATCGCAAAGTGACTTTCAAAAATAAGCCTATCTCTTCAACGGGCAAATTTTTGAAAGTTCACTATAAAAGGCCGAGGAGTTTGTTTCAGATAAAGGATGCATGAATGACACATACGTGAGATATACAAGCACATTAAAAAAAAAAACTCGAAACAATCTCAATCCTCAAGCCTACATTCAAGTACATCAATCCAACACTTACCCGTGAAGGAAAGAGAGCTTCAACCATTGAAGAGGAAACCTTTGAAAACAAGGGGTCTACTTTCCGGGAAGGATTGTAGAAAAGTTCAAGGTTGAACTAAGTCTTAAGCATTTGGAGGGCTTCGTGATCAAATCCAAAAAGCCTAAGCAAGTGAGTCATGTAGTAGCAAAGGCACTGCCTGCGTGAAGAAGCCGAGTCGCACGAGAAGCCACCGAGTGATCAAGGCGTCTCCAGATCGAGTCCCAAAGGATCAAGTCTACTGTTGTGATCAAGACTTGTATCCTGGACAATTTGTTACCACTTTGTAAACCGATCATTACTTAGTGGATTCCTCCGGGAGTTGGAGAAGAGAGGAGTAGAAGAATTACCCCATCTTCGAACCTCTATAAAAACTTTATCGTGTCATTTACATTTCAAAGATTTAAATTCCCGCACTTTTAATTGCTTATATCTCACGATAAATTTGCTATCCATTTGATAATTTACAAGTACTAAATCAAACTCTAATATCTTGATTAATCAAACTTAAGGGTGTTAAGTCTTCCAATAAAAATAAAACCACAAACAGTTAAATTGTAGCCAACAATGAGTTACTCCATCAACACTCAATTTGAGTTCTGTTGAGAGATTAACTCTACTTGAGTGACTAATTCGATCATCCATCGAGGACACGCTTGTGTAGAATTAACTCAGAGATTTAAAAGGACTAAATCGAAAATTTGGTAAGGTTTATTCAACCCCCTTCTAAACCTTACACTTACACCCTTGGGACCTACAAGTGGTATCGAGTGGTTGGTTCATTCAACCCTCCGCACCGGTTATCGAACTAGATCTCCAAATTTTTCAAAGTCCGCTTTAGTACTTAAACTTTCAAAACTCTTTTATTAAAAGTCATTATCATGGAAGCAAATCTAACACGCATCCCTATGTTCACCATTGAAGAATTTGATGATTGGAAAATTCGTGATGTGCTCATCTATCAAAGATTACATGATGAGATGTGGATAGTGATAGAAGATGGGCCTCTACAAATATTAAAGTGAACACAAAATTGAAGAGTTGCTGGTGAAGGAGAAGAGGATGTTGTTCTAGATCATGGTTGAAAACCAAGAACCGAGTGGACAAATGATGACAGAAAAAGATACAACCTGGATAATGTAGCCAAGGACATCCTCTACAAAAACTTCGACAAAGCCATGTTCAACAAAGTCAAATCATGCAAAACGGCTAAAGAAATCTGGGGGACAAGCCGACATTAACTGTGAAGGCTCGGAGCAAATCAAAGAAAACAAATTGTCGAGTAAAGACAAAAATTTGAAAATTTCAAAATGATCTCAGGAGAAAACCTGGATCAACTAGACGCTTCGGTTCACGTAAATCACAAACGAGCCGTCTACACTTGGAAAGGAATATACACAGAAGGAAATGTGTATGAAGATCCTAAAAGTCTTCCAAATTTGAATGGGAAATGAAGGTCATGGCATCGAGACATTCCATGGACCTATCAAAGACATCCAACCATGAACTATTCTCGCACTCAAAGCCTATGAGTTTGAGCCGAGAAGAAAAGACAGGAAGAGACAAATTGCACCCAAAACAAATGCTTCTAATTGTCAAAGATGGGAAGAGAGCCGAGGTCAAAGAAGCAATTGACCCGTAAGAAATAGCCCCGATGGTTAAAAGATTTAACAAGTTCTTTAACAAGAACTACAAGAGAGGAAAGGGTGAATCTTCCGTAAGACACTCGGCTCCTCCAAATCAAAGGATGATAGGCCAACTAAGAGAACAGATCATCAACAAGTTGAGTATCAAAGGGCCGACAACTCAAGAATAGAAAGAGCCGATCAAAAGGTCAATATCTATGTTGGAATTGTAGACAACCAGTGTCACTATGCCATTGATCGCTTCATATCCTCGTAGTCAACAAATACAATGAATGAAGAAGAAAGAAAGGTCTTGAGAAAGAAGACAAGAAAAGAAAAAGGCAATGATGGCGCAGAGATCTGATGACCAAGTCAAGAGACTCGCAGAGAAGTGAAGCCGACTACTCAAGTGACTCGAAGAAGAAGCCTGACCGCTTAATGGCCAAAGAACAAGATCAAGAAGATGAGGTTCAAGGAACAGTGAGTGCCAAGGAACCTGGTACATGGATAGTGGTGCATTCCGGACATATGACAGAAATAAGAGAAATCTGTCAAAATTCAAGGAAGTCAAAGGAGCCAAAGTCATATTTGGGGAAATGAAGCTCCTGGTGAAATAAGAGGCATTGGATCCATCAAGAGGAATGGATTAGAAATCACGGATGTTGCATATGTTGAAGGACTCAACTTCAACCATCGAGTATCGATCACACCGTGACAAGGGCTACAATGTTGGATTCAACATGGGTGTATGCCAAATCAAGGATATTGAATCAAATGAAGTTGTGCCGCAAGGAAAAGACAGAAGAATATGTATGTAGTGGATTGGTCAACCGCAACATCCAAAGACATGTCTACTAGCAAAGAGCAACTGAATCAAGTTAGTTGTGGCACAAAAAGCCGAGTCACCCGAATTTCAAAACAATTAACAAGCTAGCAAGAAGTCGTCTTGTAGAAGGACTTCGGACTCAAGATACAAGATACAAGAAGGAGAGTATATGTGATGCATGTCGAAGGGAAAACAAATCAAGTCGTCATTCAAAGAAAAGACATGCCCATCCTCAACAAGAATATTGCATCTACTTCATATGGATCTATTTGGCCCAAAGGTGAACCAACCAAAGATAAGTGGAAAGAAATACACCTTGGTGGTAGTAGATGACTACTCAAGATATACATGGACAATATTCATGTGCAAGAAGAAAGAAACCCTACAAAAACTACCACAAATTGATGAAGAGAATTCAAAATGAGAAGAGTCAAACCATTATCAAAATAAGATCGGATAGAGGAACCGAGTTTGTCAATGGAATAATAACTCGATTGTATTGAGAATGGTATTGGTCATGAACTATCGGCCAGCAAGGACTCCACAAACAGTAATGGAGTTGCGAAAGAAGGAATGTAACCCTCAAAGAAGCAAAGAAGGACCATGTTAGCAAGCAGGTTACCAAAAAGATTTTGGGTCAAGCAATCAACACAACTTGCTACACCCAAAACAGATGTATGATAAATAGACAAATTTGACAAAGACTCCTATGAGATCCGGATGGAAGAAAACCAAGCGTTGCATATTTCGAATATTTGGATGTAAATGCTTCATCCACAACAATGGCAAAAACAACCTAAAGGCTTTTGATGCTAAAAGGGTCGATGAAGGTATCTTCAGATACTCAATTGAAAGTAAAGCCTGAGAATACTCAATAAAAGAACTATGGTTACAGAGGAATCCATTCATGTAGTATTCGATGAGCCAAATGTAAATGGAGAAGACATTGAAGAGTCGGTGATAAGTTGAAACATCCGATCATACGTAAGAGTCCCTACGCCGACGCCAAGCCGGGATTATCAACTCGAGAAGAAGATGAAATAGCGAGAATCTCAAAAAAACTGAAAATTTGCGGCTAAGTGATTACGAAAGAGTCGACCACCGCAACACAACCGCAAGTCGATCAATCCGCCTAACTTACTCCAACTCGATGTAAGATGGCCGAGAGACCATCCACTTTAACTTGTCATTGGAGATATGAGAGAAGGTGTCAAAACAAGATCCAGAATTCAACAAGAAGCTATGTTCACATGCTTCATTTCGCAAATAGAGCCAAAAGATGTGTCACAAGCATTGGATGACACACATTGGATTCAAGCTATGCAAGAAGAGTCAATCGGTTTGAGAGAAATAAAGTATGGGAACTAGTGCAAAGACCCATACATCAAAATGTTATTGGAACCAAATGGGTATTCGTAAATAAGATGAACGAGGAAGGCCTGCGGGGTAAGAAACAAAGCAAGATTGGTAGCCAAAGGATATTGCCAAGAAGAAGGGATAGATTTTGATGAAACATTTGCCCTCGTAGCAAGATTGGAAGCTATAAGGATGTTTTTCTTGCCTATGCGACTCACAAGAATTTCATTGTATATCGATGGATGTAAAAAGTGCATTCCTAAATGGTCTATTGGAAGAAGAAGTATACGTTGAACAACCTCCAGGATTTGAGCAGAAGACTCTTGAAGACAAGGTATACAAACTCAAGAAAGCCTTGTATGGATTGAAACAGCACCCGAGCATGGTATGATACCGTCACAATTCCTAATCGAAAATGGATTCACAAAAGGAAAAGTAGATAGAACACTTTTTAATTCAAGACAAGAAGAGTATACTACTTGTTCAAATATATGTGGATGACATCATTTTGGATCCACCGACAAAGAGTCGTGTGAAAAATTCTCAAACCTCATGCAAAGTAAATTTGAAATGAGCATGATGGGAGAACCGACATTTTTCCTGGACTTCAAGTGAAACACCAAGGATGGAACCTTCATAAGTCAAACAAAATATACCAGGGATTTAATGAAGAAGTTTGGTATGGAAGAGAAGTCTTCTCGTAAAAATACCAATGAACACATCACCAAAATGGACATGGATGCAGATGGCAAGCCGTAGATCAAACAAGATACAGAGCACTTATTGGATCATTGCTCTATCTCACAAAGAAGGCCGACATCACCTTTGTGTAGGTGTATGTGCAAGATTTCAATCGCTCCAAAAGAGAGCCATATGACAATGCAGCCTAAGAGAATATTGAGATACTTGAAAGGAAGCCAAGAAGTAGGCCTATGATATCCAAAGGAAGGTGGATTCAAGCTAATTGGCTATTCAGATTCGACTATGCCGATGCAGAGTGGACAGAAAACACTTCGTGCACTGTCAAATGCTAGGAAAGACTAATTTCCTGGTTTAGCAAGAAGCAAAACTCAATAGCCACCTCTACTGGTGAGGCAGAATACATAGCAAGGGCACCTGTTGTGCCCAAGTCCTATGGATGAGACAACGGTGAGAGACTATGAAGTTGAAGAAAAAGAAATTCCAATCATGTGTGATAACACAAGTGCCATTGCAATCACTCAAAATCCGTCGGCCGCACTCAAGAACAAAACATATTGATGTCGATATCATTTCATAAGAGATCATGTTGAAAAGAAGGACATTATCTTGGAATATATCTCAACCGATAAACAACTAGCCGACATCTTCACAAAACCATTATGTGAGTCAAGATTTGAAGAACTCAAGCATGAGTTGGGGTTAATTGAGTGGTGACACTGCATTTAATCAAAGAAGAGTATTAGAACAGAAAAAGAAGTGAAAAAGAGCCAAAAATGTAAATCACCAAGTAAATCACCAGATCGGAAAGACAAACTACACCGAAGTCGGTGATAATGAGTCGCTAAGAGAAATGTGAAAAGTAGAGTTAAATCGCCTAAGAGATAAGTTGAATAACTTATGAGCGAAGTGACAAAAACGCAATCGTTTTAACTTAAGCGGGAATGTTTTAAGGAACACGTCAAAGATAATGATGATGTGTACAGACATAAAGCCGCACACTAAGCTTATGATTGGATATAAATCTTTGCCGCATTAAATACGAGACGTGAAATGCTCAATAGCGCGTGCGAAATCCAAGCCGTTGATTTCGATCACAATTCAAAACCGTCGCACGCCCTTTCATAAACCATATTTAAACCATTTTCGTCCGCTTTCTCTCTCACACTTCTAAAAACTGTTCATCTTTTTCTCTCAAAAGCAAAGGCAAACTACTCTCGAAACCCTACCAACATTCAAATCAATTTCGAGATTTTTCTTGATACAATCTTGAGAAATGGCACCAACTTATGACTTTACCAAGCTAGGAAAGCAAATCCACACCGGTTCGACGGTGGATTTCGACGGAATGGTGAAGCAGGGTCCGACGACACCCTGGTGAAGAAAATCGCGGAGAAGTTGGAAACGCCAGGATCGAAACCGTTTTAATTTGGAATATCCTATGACCTATGTGGAGGAGGTCGCACAATTCTACGTGAATGCCGAGATTCACGATGAAGGGAATCAAGTCATCTGTTCACGGAAGCAATGACTATCACGCCAAGATTTGGTCAATATTGCTCACTACTGCGGAAGGAGCAATCGAAATTAAGGAAGCCGATGTAAACTTGGGCCGACGATGGAAAGAGATAGCCAAGTCCGACCTTGCCGATAAAATTATATACACAAAGCAAACAAGAGATCTGGAAGGAGGATTATCATAAATTGTTGGACATAGTTGCCAAATGTATCGACATCAAATTTGGCATCTTTGACCAACTATCAAAGGCAAAGTCGGTTGTGATGGTGCAATCATGGAAGAAAAGAAGATAAACCGGGCCGAGTTTATCTACAAAGCACTGCCAAAACGTGGGAAACAAGTCCTTCAAAGAAGATGGCACATTTGGAGGATCCCGGGATATGGCCTAGTGATTGGCCGGCTATTGGAGGTGAAAGGAGTCCCTCTTAGACATGGGAAGGCCTTCCATGTTAACAAGAGGATGTTGAGCTAACCTCTCGGTGCTCGAAGCGAGCTTATGCCAAGAGAGCGACACTGATGTGAGGGGGAATCACCGACTCAAGATACAACCGCTTCCTCTCCGGCCTAAAAAGAAAGCCCCTGCGCATGCTAAGAAGATCACGCGCCCCGCAAAGAAAGAAAACCAAACATGCACTCCGCCCCGCAGCCAGAAGTCACCGCACGGCCAGCCGTGTCACCGCCCCGCAGCAGAGGTCGAGAAGGACTCACAAATACCTTCTCCGATCGTCAAAAGGAGGAGAATCGACAAGCCCAGCACGGCCAGCTCCTCGTAAACAAACACCAAGCACGGCCCCGCCGCCAAGACTCGAGAGGATACCGCTCCAACTGTAAATTCCCCTGGTACAAACCAGAGACGAAGAAGACTCACAAAGCGGTCCGAACAGAGAAACCATTTGAGTCGATTACTCGCCTAAGCACAAATACCGGAGACTACCGGAGAAGTAGAGTCTCCGGATGTAGTTGATGAAACAGCCAAGTCTGCCAAGGCGATTAGCAGAGGCAACTCAAGACACAAACCTTTGTAGTCCACACAATGAAACACAAGAAGAACCAGCCCAAGCAGATAGTGATGTAATGATCCTATCTCCACCTTACCCGACATCCAAAATCGTCTGCGTGAGTGGCGAAAATGGAAGTTAAGTAAGTCAAGGGAACAGTTCCAACGGCCCGAGTTCATAGAAGAAGAAGAGGAATCGCGAATTTCCTCGACTAACTATCGTGCTCCCAAAGACTTGATGAGGACAATCGCTTAGACATCCCGCAAATCTACAAGGACAGGGGAGAGTGCAAAGCAAGTCAAGAAGCCGAAGCACGTGAGAAGGCAAGCATCCGCCCTATCTCCCGCACTACAGAACACTTCCATCCTCTTCTTGATGTCTTCTCCGAAAGTGATGAGGAACTGCAGAATGTCGCCGCCACGTAAGAGTTGCAAATGCAGCAAGCATTGCATGAATCAAGAATCCTTCACGAGCAAAGATCGATGGAGGGACCAGGAGAGTCCTCCAAAACACACTGAAATCGATCCAATGGGAGTGGTTCAAACAAATAGCCACCGATGTTTCGCTACCACTTCCCCACTCACTCGGGAAGAAGGCAAAGGAAATGGCGATGGCGGGATAGTGGGGACCCCGGTGAGCCAACCCCTATTGAAGGTGTGCTACCACCGCCCCAACGGCTGAACCATCAATTGCAACAAATGCCGGAGTCGGGAGACGAGTGACCCCACTCCAAATCACTCGGCTAGTGCGCCACGAGGGGAAACTCCTTCCACCGCAGCAAGGTCGGAGGATGTCGCAGATGACTCCACAAAGAAGCAAGGAGGCGAAGAAGAGAAATTACAATCACAAGAAGAACATCAAGTTGCCATCAACGAAGCTCGACGATTGAGATCGCTCTCACCGAGATGCCAATCGCCTGGAAGGCTAATGACGCCGATGCATCGAGGCACGAGGAAGGAATGACCCGGGAGTTAACACTGGTGATGAAAGTGCAATCCATGGGGTTGAGACTCCAATGGATGCCACTGTAGAAGATCTAAGACAGTGACACCGTCGAAAGGGAGGACCAGTGCCTCGCAGCAGAGAGACTATTTGGAGGAAATGAAGGCCCACGGGAGGTTGAGACTTCCCCGGGGTAAAGAGGTCAAGTAGAGAACATCCCTCCCGCAATCATCGACCCATCTCGAGAAGGAGATCGCGCACTTCATGATTCCCGGACAACCCCGATGTCACTTTTCTCGGGATCAAGAAGAAGAAGAAGCCGAGTCAACCATGACAAATCCAAAAGACTCATTGCTGGGTGTTCCAAGTACGAGTAAGTCCGATCCCAAGACTACTCGTCAAACTTTTAACTTTGATGATGAGCCACCTCTAGAAATCTCATCATCGTCCGATGACGCCGATAAGGCCGAGGATAAGTCAATGAAAAAGAAAAATCAATTTGAGACCAACGGTACATTAAGTAAGAAATTGAGGCTCAAGAAGTTCGGGTCTACTTCACAACCAAACCCATTTGAACCGTAAAACCATCGCTCCGCTCCTCAAGCTACAATTTGGATCGATTCCCAAAAGAACTTCACGCGCACCGCTCATCATCGAACGAGATCCCGATCGGCGGTGATGAATCTTTTGTAGAATCTTTCCCTTTCTCACCGGAGATACGAACTCCATGAAGAGTCGAAAACGAGCAAGCACGTTATTACAAACCAGCTCCTATTTTTCACTCAGGCACCATTGTTCCACCGATTTTGATTTCGATTTCAGTATGGCCATCACCGCAAATGGTTGAAGAATCTTTGAAGTACGAGAAGTGTTCAAGGCACTCTTTCTTTGAAGTTGAAAAGATGGAGAGGCATCAGGCCTCTTTGGACATGCGATTGGACAACAGAGATGCCACCCTTACGGTGACTTAAGAGGCATAACAATTCGAATAAGGGAATGGTGGCAACAAAGAAGAATCAATGCGTGTGGAACAGGTGAGATACTTTTAACCTTGTTTAACAAGTCTGCTGGTGTGGAGAGCCGAGAATGTTGATGCGAAACGAAATCGAGGAACACATTGAGCATATGCATGAAGCTCACATCGCCGAGATCAAAGCTGTGCGTGAGCGTAATGCAAATGATATACGGCGTTTGGAAGAACACATGACAAGAAAATTCAGCCTTCTCATGGCCGAGATGAAGCCGATTTCACAGAATCCAACGCTACTAGATCGAATTTCGTGTTGCATACAACGCACAGACTTGAAGCAGATTCAACCATCAAGACTCGACTTCATGCTTGCCAACATGTTCCCGGGGTTCCTCTATCCTTTGATGATGCCAAAAAGGGGGAAGAGGAATACCTTAAAGCAAAAAATCCGTCGAAAAAGGCGAGAAAAGAAAGGAACAATGAGAAAGAAGAAATTTGAGAAGGGAAAATCACCGAGGAAATTTTGAAACTAAAGAAAGGAAAATCACGAGGGGGAAGGATCAAAAATATGACCTTGATGATAGCACAAACCCCCAACGGGGTCCTGTCACGGTGACATTATAAGCGAAGAACTCCCGTGACTCGCCACTCCAAGACTGCTTTGTATCTATGGCCGAGAAGAGAAAAGAAATTGAAGCGGGGATGAAGGAAGTGGAAGGAAGAATGGATGCCAGGGTGATGAACATCTTGAAAGAACATGGAGGCATTCCGGTTGACAGAGACACGTATGCCATTTCGATGTCGGACAGAGCCACGATCAATTGACGAATTCAAAACACTCGAATCAAGGATATTTTGCAAATATGTCCATGGCTCAAGCTTGGGACTTACTTGGGAAAAGGGTCTCACATTGTGTGAAGAAGCTCGACAGACGCAGACTTTCCATGATCGCTCACTCGCTAGTCAATCAGCTGGGAAGAAGAAGACCCCAAAGACAAAGATACGCCCCGAGAGGTAGAGGGAAAAAGTGGATGGAGGAAGAAGCTCAGACTCAGGCCTCCGCCAAGAATATCGAATACATAGATCCTGGAAAGAAAGGAGGGATCTCTTGGGCTTGCTTGACCAAGTGGCAAATTTGCGAGTGGCTAAAACTAACGCCGAGTATGCAAAGAGAATAGAAGAAAACAAAAGACAAACTCGGCTATGGCGGGAGAGACAGGAAAGACTAAGGAAAGATGAAGTCGCGCCAGGAAGGCATATGAGAAGAAAAAGAAGGCTGATTTACGACGAAAAAAGAGAAGAAGAGAAGAAGATCCGATCAAGATGAAAGAAGGAGAGAAGATGAAGGAGATGAAGTGTTGTTGTCCAACCCTTCATGTATTTTATTATGTAAATACATACAATGTAAGTCTTCTCGTAATAGAGTTATAAATTTTTTAAGATCGTTATATACTTTGATACACCTTGTAAAGTTGTGTTAAGTACAAGAATGATATGATCAATGAAAAGATTGATTCTCGCGATACATTCTATGTCAATACACTATCTCAGTATGTATCTTTGTTATTTGCATATTTGTATGATTTAAGTTTTGGCATCATCAAAAAGGGGGAAATTGTTAGGAATTTTATTGTTTAGATTTTGATGAATGCCATGTAAAACTTAGAATAGAAAGTTGGCTCCCAATTTCGTTGTAAAATGCATTGTAATGAAAAAGAGTCGCCAAGCCGAGTCAAGACAGCCTACGCCCTAACATACAAGAAGACAATCAAGATCGGAAGGAAAACTCTCTGCGTGAGACATTTGAGTATGGCAAAGAAGAGTAGACGGAACTCTATGAAGAAGCGGTGAGATGCACTGAGTGGAGCATCAATCAAGTCAACTCAAGAAAAGCCAAGTCTCAAGTTGAAGTGACAAGAAGAGTCTTCCAATGATTGGAAGTCGACTCTAAGTCACCTGGGAAAGCAAGGAAATGCGATCAAGTCGAGATAATCGAAAAGAACCGTACGAAATCAAGAGATTTACTTAAACAAGTAATATCTCCATACTACCTTTCTTGGAGTGCTCACCCCGAAGCGTGCAAAAGGAATGAACCAATGGGAAGCACTACACCGTGTCGAACTCGAAAAGGTGAAAAGAATAATTCATACGAGGAAACGGCAATTCCAAGAATCGCAAGCCAACGATCGCAAAGTGACTTTCAAAAATAAGCATATCTCTTCAACGGGCAAATTTTTGAAAGTTCACTATAAAAGGCCGAGGAGTTTGTTTTAGGATAAAGGATGCATGAATGACACATACGTGAGATATACAAGCACATTAAAAAAAAAAACTGAAACAATCTCAATCCTCAAGCCTACATTCAAGTACATCAATCCAACACTTACCCGTGAAGGAAAGAGAGTTTCAACTTGATTGAAGAGGAAACCTTTGAAAACAAAGGGTCTACTTTCCGGAAGGATTGTAGAAAAGTTCAAGGTTGAACTAAGTCTTAAGCATTTGGAGGGCTTCGTGATCAAATCCAAAAAGCCTAAGCAAGTGAGTGTAGTAGCAAGCGGTGCGCCTGTGAAGAAGCCGAGTCGTCGAGCTGTTTGCCACTTGGTGAGTGATCAAGGCGTCTCGGATCGAGTCCCAAAGGATCAAGTCATTGTTGTGATCAAGACTTGTATCCGGACTGCTACCACTTTGTAAACGATCATTACTTAGTGGATTCCTCCGGGAGTTGGAGAAGAGAGGAGTAGAAGAATTACCTCATCTTCGAACCTCTATAAAAACTTTTCGTGTCATTTACATTTCAAAGATTTAAATTCCTCGCACTTTTAATTGCTTATATCTATTGATAAATTTGCTATCCATTTGATAATTTACAAGTACTAAATCAAACTCTAATATCTTGATTAATCAAACTTAAGGGTGTTAAGTCTTCCGCTGAAAATAAAACCACAAACGGTGAGTTAAATTGTAGCCAACAATCGAGTTACTCCATCAACGGCTCAATTGAGTTCTGTTGAGAGATTAACTCTCTTGAGTGACTAATTCGATGTCCATCAGACACGGTTGTGTAGAATTAACTCAGAGATTTAAAAGGACTAAATCGAAAATTTGGTAAGGTTTATTCAACCCCCCCTTCTAAACCTTACACTTACACCCCTTGGGACCTACGATTCGACCAACCCTTTCGCCCCGATCGAGGCTCCTCCATCACAATTCCCCTCTTCTCCTTTGAAGAGGAGGCTACACGCCTCCCGAGACTCCATCGCCAGGACGTTTACACGCCCGAATATCTTCTCTCCGAGCGCCTCCACATCCGCAGTTGTTGATCGGCCGCCCGAGCTCGCGCGCCGTGTTCCTCACGCTGCGAAGGCGTGCACGTAAATCCAAGCCACGCCCTGCACAAAGCAACCACCGTTAGAAGAACAAAAGAAAACAAAAAGACATTTCAAAAGGAAATGTGAAAAATACAATGTTTACCTCGAACGGCAGCCGCACTCGGCGACTCGGAGTCTCGTAATACGCCTACGAGCGCAGATGGTCTCCGCCACAGGACTAGTCGTCACAGGAGACGGCGCCTTCGCTCGATCCCGGCCGCTCCCGGGAGAATGGGGCCGTCTTCTTCACACGGGAGGATTCTGCTGAGGCCCTCTCTCGACCTCCACCTCCCGCTCGGCCACCTCGTCCCGAGCCGCCCTCTCGGCTTCGGGGTCGGCGGGTAGAGCAGGCCTCAAACCAGCTGCGGCCAAGTTGGCCTCGGTAGCCAACCTCTCAATCCTTTGTCCATGATTCCGGGCCTGGATGTTCTCGCCTTCGAATAAAGGTGGCGACAGAGGCCCTTTGATGCGATTCCCTATAAAGGTGAAAAGAAAAGACAATTACGAAAAGGAAACAAGAAAAAGAAAAAGCGGAGAAAGGAAAAAAAGATAAGAATCAGAATCGAAAAACAAAATTTGATGGGGCATGAAGAACGGTCTCCCCTTTCTCCATCTCCCACGCGAGCTTGCCACTCGCTCACCCGTAACCATTTATCCTTCCACTCCTTCGAGAAAAAGGAGACCTTCCACCAAACCGTCGGGATACCCCTCGGGTCAGACATAATACCACCGGACGGGTGGCCCCGAGACGATGGAGTCGCCGCCATACAAAGAGCTCGTTCATCTCCTTAAATTTGGGACGAGGATATTTTTCCAGGTGAAACATCACCAGGAGGCCGATGATCCTGCCCCAAGAAATAGGGTGCACCTGGGTCGGATGCATACCCCACTTGCAAAACCACCGCATAAGGAAAGCCGGCAGTGGAAATCTCAAACCATATAGAAGGCTAGCGGCAAATACTGGCCGTCAACCCTCCGGTGGATCGGGAACTTCCGTGCCGTCCCGCACCCAAAAATAGATACCACTTGGAATATGGTACATCCACCGGAACTCATCCACCTCCCGAATCATCAACATGCTCGGGATATCGTTTATGTCACTCGGCATCCACCGAGGCTCGACACGAAGACGAGGGCCTCCTCCTTGCCGGCCGTCGCCATTACGGTGGCCTATGGGCCCTAGTGGCCTCTCCGACCTCGAATCCCCGGATGGTTCATTTACCCGCTCTACGTTGTCACGCTCCCGGCCGATGGATCCATATCTTCTTCTTTCTGGTCGGGTACGAGTTTAGAATCAACACTTGGCGATTCTTCACCGGAATTCTCTTGTACGATCCGGGCCGACACCGTTCCTTCTCTAAAAACGGTCACTGGCGTCGGGTCAAAGATAGTATGCGTCCGCTCCAAGGATGTTCCACCTCGTGAAAAATCCGGAGAAGATATCGAATAATGCTCGGCCGTGAGATGGAGATCGCCGTCTTCGGTGAAAAATAAACAGAGGGTTCGGATGGAGGATCTTCAATTTCAACTTCTACACTATAACTACGACTCTACTATCTTCAAAAGAAGACATTTATAGGTAAAGGAAGAGTATTTCAAAAAAAAAAATACCTAAGTTCAAGTCTCGAACTTGGGAAGCCGACCCGAAATTTCTCGCTTTCGGTTTTAATTACTTTAGCTCGAGGGTTAATGGTTGCGAAAGTGAATAATGGAGGGAAACAAAGGTATTTATAGATGAGTTTCCTCGATAAACGAGACATCTATTCGAAAGGACGCTCCTTTTAAAAGCTCAAAAGCCGTCAAACATGTCGTAAAAACGTCGCGTCCCCACGCGCCCGACAGAATCGACGTAACTTTTTGTTCTGCGCAAGATTGGTCCAACCACGAGATGCCACGTGTCCTGGCATTATGGCAACCCAATTAAATGCGCCGTTTGAGGCATTAATCACTACGAGACAGTGCCAGGAAAGGACAAAACCTTTGAGAGATCCGTTTCCCATTAAATGTTCATCATTAGCATTAAAGTTTAACTCCGACGTCAAAAATTCTTCTCTCGAGTCAAACTTGGGGGCCTTTGATGACACGAGCCGAGGAAGAAATTAATCCACGTCATCGATCGACACATATCCGAGTAGCGACTGCGGGTGGCGTCAACAATGATGTACGACGACACGCCATTTAATTAGGCTCGCCCGCTACCGAGCCCAACCGCAACACGGCCGCCAAGCCCCGAGCCCAAATTTCAATATGAAACGCACGCGCGATGACCTCGTAAAAATAATCACACGCCCATGCTTAACGCTTTATTGGTATCGTAAACCGCCACATGTCGAGAATTATGAAGAGAAGTCGACAAGTGGCAAGTTTTGATCGACATGCACAACTATAGAGGACATGTGTCTTTCTTTAATTATTTTACTAATTAATGAATAGTTAGCAAAGATGACTATTGTAAAACCCACTTACTCAAAGGGGTATAAAAAGTCGAAAAAGAAAAAAAACAAAAAGGCAATCAGAATAAACTATAAGAAAGACCGACCCCAATAATCCGGCTCCTGAGAATACAAAAAGGCATAATTAGCCGTAAATAAACATACGTTACGCACGTTTATATTTCGCGTGTTAAACTTTTACGTATTTACATATTTGTTGACCAAAACGCACGTCAACAAATTCAATTCCATGAATCCATTGTTTTGCATTTAATTGATCTGCAAAAAATAAAGCTAGAAAGGATGCTATCATTACGTAAAGCAAATCAAATAGTAGAAGTGGGAAGGATGTTTACATTTAATCTTCTACGATTTAGGATATCATATAAGAATTAATCGAAGAGCTAGAATCAAAATCAAATAATCTATTTAAAGTTTCTTTCTTATTCAGGCATAATAAGAGACTAGAAAGACCAAAAATAATTTACACGTGGGCATGAGCCCATAAAACTTGGGAAATGATTGAAAATGGCCTAATTTTAAAGCATCTATATATATATAAAAGCAAGAACGTGTACAGAAATGGAAAGTTTCCACTCAAATTCTGGTTCCAAAAATGGTAAATCCCGAAAGAACAAGAAAAAATGGCTGACAACTGTAGTACAATAAATGTAAAAACATTAATTAATAGTTTCTTTTTTAGCAAGTGAGCAGCATTCCCGCCACCACAAAGAATTGTGGGGTGGAGGTCGAGGGGTTCAAATCGCTCCATCAAATTGTTTATGGGGTGGAGGTCAGGGGTTCATATCCCTACTCCATCAAATTGCTCTCCGGGGCATATGCGAATTGGTGAAGATTTGGTGGGAACTCCGTCGAACACATTTGGCTGTCGTCGCACATCCCGCTTGATTTACCTTGGCGGCGGCAATGAATGAGAAATGGAAGTTGTTGTCTCGGCGATAGTCCAGACGTAAGGCTTGGAAAGTTCGAGTTAAAAAAAAAAAAAAGAAACCATACAAATATTTTTAGTCATGGTTGTGTTGGCTATCATGGGTAGGGGTGGGCATTCGGACCGATCGGGTAATACCCGATTGGGTCGGGTATTATTACAAAATTTCGGGTTTAGGGTACCCGATACCCGATTTAGAAAATATCGGGTCGGGTAGCGGGTATTAAAAAAATACCCGACTACCCGATCGGGTACCCGATAAATTAGAACCCTTGAAAACTAACAAGTCTTTCCAGTTCTTAGTCCATCGTGTTCGTGCCTGTCTCTGTCTCTCCCATATGGATGGTTTATCTAATTATTAATTGACAAGTTTTCTTTTCAAAAAAATATATGTGTGGGAATTTTCATAGTGGAGGTGCATTAGAAAAATAAAAAGTTATGAGAAAAGTGGGAATGGATGGAAGTGTGGTGACTGGTGGTGGTGCACACTGCACAAGGCAAAGGCTTTCATTACTTTTTTTTTTTTTAATTTATGCAATTCCTTCAAAGCAAATGTTGCTCAACCTAGGAAATAGTGTGTGCATATAAAACGACAAACAAACCTGTGTCTGAAGGATTTTTCTTTTGTTCCTCCAATCCAGCACAGCACTCTAGGAGGAACAACTCATCGCAACGTCGCCATCCCTTCGTGTACTCTATTCTTTCAACTTCCATTAATCCATTCTCATCTTCTCACGTTCACTGCGTGTTCTTGTGCATTTCGCGAAAAAAAAAAAGGAAAAACAGAAACCCGAAATCCTTCACCCGCGGGTACCCGAGTTTTTCGGGTACCCGAAAAGTCGGGTACCCGAGTTTTTCGGGTAGGGTTCGGGTACCTAAAACAGACACCCGATTTTTTCGGGTATCCGACCCGAATACCCGACTACCCGACCCGACGCCCACCCCTAATCATGGGGAAGAAACCAGACAAAATTTGAAATCGCATCAGAAACGATGCTCTGTATTGGGAGTATAAACATTGCATCTCATTCCATTTCAATAGGATTTATAATTAAAAAATAACCATTTCCAAATCTTTTATTTAATACAAGAGATTACAACATTTATAATTAAATGCAGAATTCAAAATTTGAAATCGCATCAAAAACGATGATCTGTATTGAGAATATAAAAAGTTGCAGCTCAACCATTTAATATAGGATTTGTAATTGAAAAACTTATTACTTCCAATTTTTTTATTCATTAAGACAGATTACAACATTTAGGATACAATGCATGGCCCATTATAAATAGCAACATCCATTCGAATTTCTAATGCCCGTAATTCTGCAAGTTGCGCTATATAACTAAATAAAAAGAGGCAAACTATGCAGAAAATTTATAAAAGTAAGATCTGCTCTATTGTTTATTTGTGCAGTTTGAAGGAGATTCATCCTTCAAAAAATGTTCTCGGTGTTGAAAAGTCCACCTATGTGGGCAATAGGCTTTTGACAAAAGAAGCCTACAAATATTGACAAAGGAACTTTAATAAATGTTGTCATACTTTTGACAACAAAGTCGGCCATTTCGGTGCCGAGATTTTTGAAAATGAGGGTGTTGTTTTTTGGCTTCTTGTTCAATCACTTGCCTATAAAAGGCATCATCCGGCAGAGAAAGAAATCACACCAAACATTCAAGCAATTAACAATTGCTTAGAAAAGAGAGAAAATAGAGAGTAGAGTAATTCCTATAAGTGTGTGTTTTTAGTGAAAAAAAGAAAGAAAAATTAGTAGTAATTTTTCATTCTCACCCAAAATAGCATTCATATTTTCTCGGGTATTCCAAGTTGAGTAACTTGAGATAATTTGTGTATCCCCTATTTTAGGGAGAAATTTTGTAAGCCTACTATACATTTAGTGGAGGATTTATCTGGACTACGGTCTCGTGGTTTTTCCCAATTTGGGTTTTCACGTAAAAATTCTTGTGTCCTATTTTTATCGTCTTGCACTATTATTCTTGGTTTGGTTCTCATTTTTAATCCAGCTAGGTGGGAAAAGATTTTACTATTCTGCTGTGCCGGTGTCATTTATTTTGATACTCTTTCCCAACAAGTGGTATCAGAGCCACGTTGTTGCGAATTAAAAAATGGAGGAATCGACATCTGTTGGTGGGATGTTCAAACTCAACGGATCCAACTACAATATTTGGAAACCGAGTATGTTGGATCTTCTCTACTGCAAGGATCTTTATTTACCCTTGAAAGGTGATACTGTCAAACCAAAAGATACAAGTGATGACGAGTGGAAGGTCCTACACAGAAAAACTGTAGGATATATCCGGCGTTTCCTTGAGCATAACATTTTCCATCATTTTGCTAATGAGGAAAAGGCTGATGTTCTGTGGAAAAATATTGAAACTATGTTTGAGAGGAAAAATGCCTCAACAAAGCTTCTATTATCAGAAAAATTGTCCGGCTCAGATATACGGAAGGTGCGGACATGACGGAGCACCTAGATGCGTATCAGGGTCTGATAAATCAATCTACCACAATGAAAATATCTCTTGATGATGAAGTAATTGCTTTATTGTTGCTCACTCATTACCCGACGGTTGGGACACGCTTGTGGTGTCATCCAAGAATCACCCCAAATGGTGAAACCGACTATGCAGATGGTCAAAGATTGTCTTCTTAATGAAGAGTCGAAGAAAGGAGTTAGAATATTCTCCCGAGTCAAAAGCCTTAGTAGCCGAAAAATGACAAACGGGGAAGGAGCAAGTTTAGAGGTTCTCAAAATAAAAGAGACAAATCCGGGGAGGTCCAAATCCAAGAAGGACTTCGGATGTCATTATTGTGGTGGTCCAAATCACTATGAGAGAGATTGTAGAAAGAAGAAAAGAGATCAAAAGAATGGAAATAATGAAAACAAGATCGATGACAAAGACACACTCACTGCATTGCAGATTGATGGTGATGTTGTCATCATTTGTGATGATGCTTGTATCGATTCGCATGCCGCCAGACGGACCGATTATTGATTCAGAGCTTCATATCATATCACACCTCATCGTGATATGTTCACATCATACACTGGTGGTAGCTTTGGCAAAGTCAGAATGGCCAATCATGGTGTGATGGATGTCGTTGGCATATGTAACATCGTATTGAACACTGATATAGGAAGCAGACTCGTGCTCAAGGATGTCAGACATATTCCTGACATTCGGCTAAATATTATTTCCACTGGCAAGCTTGACAATGCTGGTTATGACAATCACTTTGGTGAAGGAAAATGGAAGCTCACCAAAGGCTCTCTCATTGTCGCTAAGAACGAAGCGAGAATTCTGCACTGATCACGATGCAGCGATTATCCAATGGAGAGGTGAATGCCATCGATAAAAGTTTCTCCATTGAGCTATGGCATAAAAGGCTCGGGCATCTAAGTCAGAAGGGCTTGGAAGTTCTGACTAGAAAGAAACTTCTCCCAGAGGTAACCAGTATGCCCCTACAAACATGTGTTGATTATTTAATTGGAAAACAACACAAAGTTGCTTTCAAGAGTTTTTCACCTTCAAGAAAATCTCATCCACTAGATCTGGTGCATACTGATTTGTGCTACATGAAAGATAAAAGTCTTGGTGGTGCAATATATTTTGTCACATTTATTGACGATTTCTCTAGAAAAGTCTGGTGCTTTGCTTTGAAATCTAAAGATCAAGTTCTGAGTATCTTTAAGAATTTTCAAGCAAGTGTTGAAAGAGAAACAGGAAAGAAGCTGAAGCGAGTTCGTGCGGACAATGGTGGTGAATACTAGGGTCCATTTGAACAACATTGCAGGGATCATGGAATCAAGCTTGAGAAGAGTGTTCCAAAAACTCCTCAACATAATGGCGTAGCAGAAAGAATGAACAGGACAATTTGTGAACGAGTCAAATGTATGTTTGTCACATTCCAATCGCCCAAATCCTTTTGGGGTGAAGCAATGAGGATGCGCAGTTGATCTTATCAACCTTTCTCCATCGGCTCCTCCGGGTGGCGACATTCCGGATAGAGTTTGATCGAAAAGATGTTTCCTACAAACACTTGAGAGTGTTTGGCTGCAGGGTATTCGTGCATATTCCAAAAGATGAACGATCCAAGCTTGATGACAAGACCAAGTCATGTATCTTCTTAGGCTATGGCCATGAAGAATTCGGCTAAGTTATGGGACCGATCAAGAAAAAAAGTTATCGAAGCGGGGATGTTGTATTCTTGAGGATCGACAATTGAAGATGCCAAGCAGATTGAGAAATCAACGTAGATCCGATTTCTTCTCCTAGAAATCAGAATCACGGGGGAGGTGTGCAAGAGCAACACCATGATGCAACTGGTGATATCTCTCCAGTTCCACCACCAGAAGATGCGACTAGAAGGTCCACCAGGCAAAGACAACCTTCTACCAGATATAGCTCACATGAGTATGTAATGCTCACTGACGGGGGAGAACCACAAAGTTTCGCAGAGGCCATATCACATGATCAGAAGAATATGTGGATGGAGGCCATGAAAGAAGAGATGAACTCTTTGCAGGAAAACCACACCTATAACTTGGTGAAGCTACCGAAAGGTAAGCGTACTCTGAAAAATAAATGGGTGTACAGGTTGAAGACTGAAGAGCAAAGCTTACAACCAAGGTATAAAGCTAGGCTGGTTGTGAAGGGTTTCAGTCAGAAGAAGGGTGTTGATTTCGAAGAAATTTTCTCACCAGTGGTGAAGATGTCCTCAATTAGAGTTGTTTTTGGGATAGCTGCCAGTTTGGATCTGGAGATCGAACAACTTGATGTGAAGACTGCATTTCTTCACGGAGATTTGAATGAAAAAATCTATATGGAACAACCGGAAGGGTTCAAAGTCAAAGGTAAGGAGAACATGGTATGCAGGTTGAAGAAGAGCTTGTACGGCCTAAAACAAGCTCCAAGACAATGGTACAAGAAGTTTGACTCCTTCATGATGGACCATGACTACAACAGGACTAACTCCGATCACTATTCACTATGTATTCTTTAAGAAATTCAGTGATAATGATTTTATCATACTATTATTGTATGTAGATGATATACTGATTGTAGGTCATGATGCCAGCAGGATTGAGAAGCTGAAGAAAGAACTTGGCAAGTATTTTGCGATGAAAGACTTAGGACCGGCTAAGCAAATCCTTGGGATGAAAATCTCAAGAGACAGGGCAAGCAGGAAGCTTTGGTTATCTCAAGAAAAGTACGTTGAGAAAGTTCTTGAGAGATTCAACATGAACAAGTCAAAACCAGTCAATACTCCACTTGCGGGACACTTCAAGCTCAGCACAACGCAGTGTCCAACAAGTGAGAAAGATAAAGCAGAAATGCAAAAGGTATCATATGCTTCTGCAGTTGGCAGTTTGATGTATGTTATGGTATGTACTAGACCTGATATTGCTCACGCAGTTGGTGTTGTTAGCCGTTTTCTCTCTAATCCAGGGAAAGATCATTGGTCTGCAGTGAAATGGATATTTCGGTACTTGAGAGGTACTTCTAAATATTGTCTAAGCTTTGGTGATGACAAAACTGTACTAGACGGATTCAAAGATGCAGATATGGCTGGTGATGTTGATTCCAGGAAGTCCACATCCGGATACCTGATGAGATTTGCAGGGGGAGCTATCTCTTGGAAATCGAAACTTCAAAAATGCGTGGCATTATCCACAACTGAAGCTGAGTATATAGCGGTGACGGGAGCTTGCAAGGAGATGTTGTGGTTGAAGAAGTTTTCACAGAATTAGACTTGAAGCGGGAAAAGTACACGCCCATCGTGATGGCGTCAGAGCGCAATCCACTTGAGTAAGAACTCATCATTCCACTCAAGGTCAAAACACATTGATGTGAGATACCATTGGATTCGGGACGTACTTGATGAAAAGTTGATGCAACTTGATAAAGTTCACACTGATGAAAATGGCGCAGATATGCTGACAAAGTCTTTACCCAGAGATAAGTTTAAAGCTTGCAAAAGCAAAACAGGTTTGGTTGATTTCCCACATAAGGTGGAGGGTGAGAATTTTTGAAAAGTCCACCTATGTGGGCAATAGGCTTTTGACAAAAGAAGCCTACAAATATTGACAAAGGAACTTTAATAAATGTTGTCATACATTTGACAACAAAGTCGGCCATTTCGGTGCCGAGATTTTTGAAAATGAGGGTGTTGTTTTGTGGCTTCTTGTTCAATCACTTGCCTATAAAAGGCTTCATCCGGCAGAGGAAGAAATCACACCAAACATTCAAGCAATTAACAATTGCTTAGAGAAGAGAGAAAATAGAGAGTAGAGTGATTCCTATAAGTGTGTGTTTTGAGTGAAGAAAAAGAAAGAAAAATTAGTAGTAATTTTTTATTCTCACCCAAAATAGCATTCATATTTTCTCGGGTATGCCAAGTTGAGTAACTTGAGATAATTTGTGTATCCCCTATTTTAGGGAGAAATTTTGTAAGCCTACTATACATTTAGTGGAGGATTTATCTGGACTACGGTCTCGTGGTTTTTCCCAATTTGGGTTTTCCACGTAAAAATTCTTGTGTCCTATTTTTATCGTCTTGCACTATTATTCTTGGTTTGGTTCCCATTTTTAATCCAGCTAGGTGGAAAAAGATTTTACTATTCTGCTGTGCCGGTGTCATTTATTTTGACACTCTTTCCCAACACTGGGCATTGAATCATGAAATGTACCCGCGTCTACACTGATCCATCAAAGAAAACAATTTTTTTTAACAACTCGCAGGCCCTCTAACACAAATTATGATGTAGCCTCGACCACTTGGCCGACCTTACGAGTGTGTCTTTCTCAAGGTATGTTCATTATAATTTTTCTTCATGTATCATACTTTTTTCTGTATATGTAGATTTGTATAAAATACAGTTCACTTACACTATCAAACATGTGATTCTAAATAAAAGAATAATATATAAACATATATTTATGTTATCTGCTTACACTGAGCATATATAGATTCTGGATTTGTTTGTATGAATACATGTAAGATTTTGTTTCTGTACGTAACAACACCATACAATTAAAAAGAATACAATTATTTGTAGAAATGCATGTGGATAAACAACATAGATTTTTCATAAAATTCATTCTTCTACAATTTCAATTTCATATAAATAAACTGTGAGGCCCCGAATTTTAACAACGTGAGATACGGTGTTATGTAGTGATTATTTATTCGGCTATGTATCATAAACCTATTATTAATGAAATGCGACCCGACTTTTACTTATTCTTCCAACGTCAATTACGTCTTTTCCATTTTCAAGCTTAATGGTTTTATATTCTTCCTCAAGTATTAATTCTTGATCGACTATAGACGACTTTAGAAATATTGGACCCTCGATAATTTAGAAGTATATTTAAATTCTTATCCAAATATTCTACCTTATTCTATAATATATTTCCAACCAACTTCCAATTTATTTCTTTTGAAATACACCTTTGATATTTCACATCCTTAATTTAAACTTCTAAATAATTATTTACGAATACTTATCCATTTTATTTTCCTCAATTTTATAAAAGAAAAGAAAACAAATATTTTTTTCTCACTTTTTCCTAATTTTCGACTTTATCTCTTAAAATAGGGAAAATAACTCAATTTTTCTTCTACCACTATTTTTATCATTTTGTATCTCCCAACTAGTTTATTATTGGACAAAAAATAAATAAATAAATAAAATTTTGATAATTTCAATTTTATTTTATTTATGTCTTGCAAGCCTACAACTAAAAATTTCTCTACAAATCCCACTAACCCTTTAGTCAAACAAATAAATTTTAAATCCTCCCCCTAAAACCTAGCTTTTGGCCAATTGTCCCTAGCAAAGTAAGCCTAATTATTATTTTATGTCCTAATTTTCCTAATTATTATCTTAACTCATCATTTAACCTAAACAAAACAAAAATCTTCCTCCAACTCTTACACAAAAATTGGTCCTTACAAGATTAAGGAAGAAAAATTCATCTCATCTTCTTACAACTCTCAAACTCTTCCAACACAATTTTACTCTAACACTTCAAAACACAAGAACACGAAAGTCCTCTTCATTTTACTCTCATAGGATCAAAAATTCCAACAACTAAGGTAAGAAAATTCTTCTCTTCCATTTTTATTTTATCTTCTTGAAACTTTCAACATCTACCTCCAATTCCTAACATGATGAATCATTCTTGTGAGGTACTCCTAGAAGATTATTCTTGAAGAATTAAGAGTCTTAGACTTGACTACAAGCTTGAAGAGGAAATTTAAGACTACACATTTTAAGGTAAGAAATGGGATTTTTAGTACATTTTCTTCTTCTCTTCAATTTTCCAAAATTTTGATACTCCATTTTCATTTTTGGACTTTTAGAGGCTGACCTTAAGAGTGGGTTTAAGAGTGAACAAGGAGACCCATTTTAAGACCTCTACTAGTCTCATTTCATCTACTACACAAGGTAAGTGTAGTTTCACCAATTTTCTCTACCTCCTTCTTTCCTTAAATTTTTAACCTTATTTTCTAACTCCTACATTTTTTTTTGATATTCCTTGACCTAGGGGGCTGACCTAAGTCACTTCTCCTTCAAGAGTGATTATTTCATCTTTCACCAACAAGTTCATTTTTAAGGTGGGTGGAAATCGTTTCAACTTCTAGGTGTTTTACTTAAAAATGCATGTAGTATTTTAATTTTGAGCACTTGAGATATATATTATGTATTGCATGCTATTTTCTTGTATCAAGTTGGAAAAATTCTCAAGTGTTGCTCAAAAATGTGATTTATCGAAAAATAGGGCATACGTGTACACTTTATTGTTATACTTGATGAAATTTTGTATGAGAAGGATATGTATGTGTATGTCTCTTGAAATATGTATTTTTAATGATTTATAACCTGGACAAGTCGAGCACAATTGATTAAATTTCAATTTTTGGACTTAAAATGCAAAAATAGAAAGTTGGTGGACTTAATTGCAAGAAAATAAAACTTAAGGGACTCCTCTGTAATTTTTGATTTTTGGGACTGAACTCAGGTTCAAAAATTATGTTTTGACTTTTTAAATAATTTTTAAGAGTTTTTAGATAAATAAAATCAACCCTTAAAAGCCCAAGGACTATATTGTAAAATTTTAGAAGTTTAAGGGCTATTTTGCAATTTTCGAAACTGTACCAGACCCTAATTTTAAAATTTGAAATTTTAACTCTTAAGGGACTGGAAATAACATATTTTAAGTGTATTTTTAAAATCCAAGTGTTTAGAGCTTGGAGAGTAATTTTATAAAACTTGAGGGACCAAATTGTAAAAGATTAAAATGGAGGACCAAAATGAAATTACCAGGACTTATGCAGTCCATGCACCTGGAAATACAAATTTAACTATAACATAATGATCTTTTGGACCCAAGGTTCAAATTTCATAACAATCGGACCCCTAAAAACCTTAAAGGCAATTATTTCGAAATGAGACAAAAATGAGATTTTCAAAAGTTAAGGGGCCTATACTTATTTCTTTTTAAAACTGTTTCTGTCCCAATATCCCACTGACCCCTTTGTGACATTTTCCAACTGGAATCACATTAAAAGCTCTTTCGGTTTGTGAGTTACAATTATTTTAAACTTAGGGACCGAATTGACAATTTTAACAAATTTGGGGCTAATGTGTGAATTTTATAAAAACTCGACCTCAAAACTTTAAAACTCTGAATCTCTGAACAATTTAGAGAATTTAGGAACTTACCTCATAATGTTTCAAGGTCGGGACATTTATTTATTCAATATTTAACCCCAAAAGAATTGATTTTTATAAAACGAGGCTAATTGTAAATTTTCTTTTTACAAGGACCTAACTCGAATTATTTTTTTATTTTAAAGAAATATCCTGGACCCTCGACTTTAATTATTGATTAAAATATTTTATTTCCTCAAAAAATCACGACTTATCGGATCGTCTTGACCGATTAATCACGCGATCGTGGGGCGACTTTTCGCCTTGCGATTTCGAATCTATAATGGGACTTATGTTCCACCTAATCTTTCAAGATATCGAAGATTGCTTATCCTCCCGATAATCATCTTCATCCAAACAACTCCACCAACGCCATGATTGCCTTGCGCAAATTTTCGAAAACTTTCCTAAAATGCTTCCCTGAATCAATAATACTCGACTGCCTGGTTGACTACCTGAACGTGTACTTACTTTCCTGCCTCGAGTCAACTTGGTGTGTCAAGCTCACAATCGAGAATGGATACGTCGGGGATGGAACCGGCAGCTCGGCCGCTATTCCACTCTCTGGCCCCATCGTCCTAATCCCGCAACTGAGGGACGGAGTTTGTCCAAGGGAAGCGGGTCGTAGTACTTGAGGTATAATCATGATTATGACAAATCCGAGCATTGCTAGCTCCACTGTAGATTTTGTCTTTGCCTATGGAGCGATAAAGGTGATAGGTCTTGGACCATCTTGCTCGGGGAGTTACAAGGAAGAACGAAAGAATCGCTGTCTGATCCACACGATTCTGGAGTTAATCGACCCATTTGGTTGGCGCTACAAATCCGTACGCAACCGCTACTTGTATTGCATAGGTTGGCGCTACAAATCCGTACGCAACCGCTACTTGTATTGCATAGGTTGGCGTTACACATCCGTACGCAACCGCTACTTGTCTTGCATAGGATTGGCGTTACAAAACCGTACGTACTCCTCCTGTCTTGCTTGAATCATCGTGCCTGTGTGACCACGAACTATTTCTTAAACTGTATAAATATATTACTTAATATATATTTATCACGATGCTTGTGGGCTATGTGTGAAATCATGCATCATACCTCACGCGTTTTCATACAACCGTTTTCTCGTATTAACTATATATATCGCCACACTTGCACACGATCACCCCACCCACTGAGATTTCTGTCTCACTCCCTCCTGTTTTCTAACCTTTAGATGAAGAGTACGTTGAAGACGTCGAACCTACCACAGATTGAATCCCTACCATTGATGTGGAGAGACATTCCTTTTACTTTTATTGTTGATTGGACTTCTTCATTTTATTTCTGTTTGGACCGTAAGTTAAATGCAGATAATCTATTGGGTTGTATTCGGATACCGTCGGACCTTAAGATGTAATTTGTATTTGTCTTTATTTTAATTCCGCTGCATTAGACTCTTTTCACTTGAAGTTTCGTATCATGGGTTTAGACTGTTGAATTATTTCTGTTTAAGTGATTGATCGTCGTCCCGTCGCGTTTGGGCGTGACATAAACGAACTGTTAATTCGGAAAACAAGATATAAACAAAAGAATATATAGTATTATGTGTAAATGCAGTATACACTACGAATTTTTAAACTGTTTTTTTATGAACTCAATTTCATAAGGACTCTGCGTAAGTGGACACATGTACTACTATGAGTCTATGTTTGGTTTTGCTGCCAAGTGGTTATAGATTTATACTCCAAGCGTGAAACAATATATATCCTCACGAAAAAATCCTAATTGTTCACATGAATTATGCAGTCAATCTAACATATTTCCTATGCTGTATCTAAAAATTTACTGGTTGGCTGTCCCTTTAAAGTTTAAATTTTCACAATTTTCCAGTTATGCAACATATTATTACTTGAAGCAACTGGATTGATTTCTGAATAATCCCACGGAAAAGAATATAACAGGTAACTAATTACCTATTCTCATTGCATGTTTTAGTTTTGAACTCTAATTTCACTATTTTTTTTTTGTAAGAATAGTCTCTATACCTTCATTTTGTTGTTAATTTTTATATCCTTTTTTGTAAATTTCAAGGAAAATTACAACATGATTTTAAAGGAATGTACTTTTTATTAATATTTTAATGGTTCAAAAATGGTAAAAAAAATCCAATTGGGCTAAATTTCAGATTGATTGTTTTTTACAATGTTATTTTTGTTGTTGTCTGTTTGTTTGGTACTTTCGTAATTGAAATTTTGTGGATAAATAATTACACCGAAAATGTTTGTAGACAAAAGTGGAGTGGAGAAAGTTATATGAAATGCCTCATCAGCTTCTCCTTTGTTGATGTCACAACGGAAATGATATTTTGTGTAATTATTCCGAATTATTTTTCACATATTGTTTTCCAAATAATAAATAATGAGCAAATCTCTTGTGAGACGGTCTCACGAATCTAAATTTGTGAGACGGACCTACGAAAGGCTCCGTCTTGACAACATGAACCATGAAAATAAATTTAAAAATAATAATGAACCATAAAGAAACAAAAATAAACCCTAAAAACATGAACCATAAATAATAAACCCGGAAAATAAAAATAAACCCAAAAAATAAAAAATAAACACTAAAAAAACTAAAAATCCTAAAAACCCAAATCAATTAAAAATAAACCCAAAAAACAAAATAAACCCTAAAAAAACAAATATAAACCCTAAGGAAAATAAAATTTGAAAAAAAAAGCTTTAAAACTTTGTGTAAGGGCTCCGTCTCACGGATCTAAATCCGTTAGACCGTCTCACGCAAGTTTTTGCCATAAATAATATATATATTTTTTTTTGGCCGGAAACACAACATTACGGATGATGATAAATTATTAAATTCCACGATTTTCATCAATTAATGCCCGAGTGGCCTCTACAGTTATTGATTCGAATGATGAAGATTCTCATCACTATTTTTAACGAATTATTTAACGATTGTCATTTTTCAATGATGTATATTTTTAAATATATATTATGTGCATCGCATGGGTGGAATACTAGTATGTACAACAATGGCCTTACTTATTCAAGATGTTCAAAAATAGCCTTTTTATTTGATAAAACCCCAAAATACCCCTTATACAAAGTTGAAGGTAAACTAATGGTTTTGAAAGGTTTTAAGGGCCGTAAAAATGGTATCAGAGCCTAGGTTTATTAAGAACTTTTAGTTAAATTTATTATATTTATGTAATTAATAATTGGTGAGGAGAAATTACTCCGAGAATATGGATCTGGACAATTGTCCAAGATGTACACCTTACAGGACTTATCGTCAAATTTTGACGATGTACGCACAAGATCACCAAGACAAGATAGCATATTAGCAAAACCAATATGATGAAAAGGAACGTGCAGGGGCCGACAGGGAAACCTTGAGATACTGCCAAAAGAAAGCGGCATATTATTTGAGTTTCTTAACAGTAAACCAGATAATATATGTCTATCTGATGAATCGCCAAGAAGCAGTCCATGAAAGTGCCCATCAGAATAATGATTCCTGATGGAGTACCGGAGTGGAACGAGATACTTCCAAACAAATCTAAGTTCTCAGAAGATCTTAGAGAAGTCCAGAAGACGGTGCATAATTATGGTAACCGTCATATTCATCTACCAGCACAAGTTCATCAGATCCAGAACCAGATGGAGACGATGGTAAAATATCAGAAGGAAACTATTAAAATCCTTCATGATATTCAAAAACGAGTTAAAACCCTGGAGGACAGACCGAGTTCATCCGTAGGAAAGAAACGTATTAATTTCGGGATAGTTCCCTATTTACACCAAAAAGGGAAACCAACCGAAGTTATACGAAAAATGACAGATGATGAAAAGCTCATCGCTATCATCAAAGGAAAATCCGTCACACATTAGAGAAAATGAATCTTAAAGATCTACATGACCTTGTAGAATCCTTCGCAGGATTAGGAATTGTAGATTTAAAGATGAACACAGGGGATGGATCAACTTTGGTTACCTATGACCCAGCAGGTAGACCAATTCCACCTCCACCACCACCAGTTAATCCCAATGTTGAGGAAAGTGCAGGTTCAAATCCGGGAAATCGAGACGAGATAATGCATCACGTTGGAGATTTCACCACAGGAGATGAACCACTTTTAGGAACAGGAGCTCGACAACCTCTTGCAGGAACTCGACAACCTTCTATAAGGCCAAATGTTTATCAAACGCCTTATGGAAGATCGCATCTCGACCCGATACATCCATATGTGTTGATGTTAAATCTGGATATCCCAGATTTTAAAAATCGAGAAGTTCTCATTGATGAATGGGCATCAACTATGAGGATTGCAGCAGGAACCCATCTTACAAAAGATTCATTCATTTTACTCCTTGAAATGAGTCTTGAGGGATCTGGAAATATTGTCTGGGATATGACCGATGCAAGTACGAAAAGTGCGGTTACTTTAGGAGAATCACTAAAAGGGATTGTCGATGATATGGCAAAATTATTTAAAATCCAATATCGGCACAGGTTACTTTGAGGGATTACAGGATGAAAAAGAAAAATATATAAACAAGCCCTCTGTAGCCTTGAGTTACATGATATTTGTCATATTGACGAATATATCAAGCTGTTCACCGAATACCGGTGGAAATCCAAGATTGGAGACAGAGAAGCTTCACAACTATTTTTTGCAAAAATTCCAAGTCCCTCGAGAGAAATGCTTATTAGGGAATACAAGGATGGAGCAGAATTAGATACTGTGGCCAGAAGAATGTCTTTCTTAAAGGCCAAGTTATCTGAATGGTGCTACCAAGAATCACTGTACCGGAATTACAAGAGATTACGAGGAATTAACAAAGCAGTTCCTCTATGTTGCGTAGACGATGATATCCCAACAGTTGTGGGAGGTCAACCAAGGCTGCACAAAAAGAAGAAGGAGAGAAGCCATCCATACCGCCGGGGAAGTAGCAACAAAATAAGTAGGTCTTCATGGAGACCTAGAAGGTTTGTTCAAAGCAAAAAGCCCGGTTATAAATCGGGCAAAGACCAAAGACCAAGTAGGAGTAGAGCCTCATCATCGAGGTTCTAATCATGCAAGTACCACCAGAGTAAATCCAGGAAGAAGGACTTTCAGGCGTGCTCACACTAGAGCTAATGAAAGTTTAAAGACTGTAATTGTTGGACATGCGGAGCAAAAGGGCATATCACAACGGATTGCCCAGACAATCAAAAACGAGGAGTTAGACAATTCGAAGCTACCCGTAAATCAAAGAAGTCGTCTATTATCGTGGATTTAATACACGTGTATCAATTTGAGGATATTCCTCGGATGAAAACATCTATGAAGAAGAGATCTATTCTCGATGATGGAAGTGAATCCGATTGTAATCGAGTGAAGAAGAAATTCTTCAACAGACGGTCAGGGAGGACATGTCAGGATTCCTCTCTCACACTACGGTGTCTCATAAGACTCTTATGAGAATTATGAAGGAAGATCCAAAACTTCAAATCTATGATGGATTTACAATTGGAGCAATGGAAAAGGCTTTGGATAAGATTAGTTCTCGTAATAGAAAACACCAAATTATCCACAGGGTAACAACCGGAGAATTTGCCACTCCGATGGAGTTTACCGGGAACCTGATCGAAATGCAGTTGATCCCTATTAGAGAAATTCAGGAGATCAAAAGCAGAGTTAAAAGAGAAGTTGCAAATACACTCTCATGGATTCATATCGGAGCCATAAGAGTCATTATTAAAGCAACATTCAAAGAAGGAATACATTCGCCACTCAATCTGGCTATCTTTGATAAGCGAATCTCAAATCTCAAGGATTCATGCCTTGGAGCGATTACAGGAAATTTGTATGCTGGGAAATTGGCATTTAATGTATATCCTAGAATTGCATACAATTTGGGAGATCGAGATTTCAACAGAGTCCTAACCCTTCATCAAGATTTCAAAGAGAAGATTTTTGATGAAAGAAGGGAACATACCCTACTCGATCACATACAAGATATCTTATGCTCTCTCGAATACACATCATTCAGAAGTATTCTTAAGAAAGGAATTTATTGAAGTCCCAAGAATCTTCGAGGACTTTGCTAGGGTGGTTTTACCAGAAATCATGGAGTCTTCGACTATCAAGGAGATCAATATGAAAATACAAGATCAATCAGTCTTCAATAAAAGTCGAAGTCTCAGAGTTGAGCCTAGAAAAATGTCTTTCCAACAGGACAAAATGGTGAGCAGTAGCCGTTGGGAAGAAAAAAGACCAAGTACAGTTCAATGCATTCCAGATGTTTTCAAAACTGCAGGAGAGCTGAAATGTCCAGAAGGATGGCGAGAAGTTGAAGTAATATTCGACATCACTCAAAAGGATAATATTTTTCCTTGTGATGTTCTATATTATCTCCAACAACCAATAGTTGGAAAGTATCAAGGAAGCCTGAAGATAGGTGAAATTGAACTTACTATCACAGGAGTTGCAGGGAAAATCCCAGAACAATATACTGGGAATTGAATTTCTCGAGGATCATAAACCTTGGGAAAGATTACAAGAAGGAATGGAGTTTACATTGGCTGATAAAAGATACAGAATCAGATGACCACTAGTCCATTCTCCATATACATTTCTATCGGAATGTTATATGCTGAATACAAGGCCGAGTATTTTGCGGCCTATATTTATTCAAGTGTCGGAATATGTACTGCAAAGCCGAATGTTTTTCCCAAAGAAATTGGAGAAGATTTACTAGCTATTGCAGGAAGAGATTTCTCTAAAAGGATTCTTATCCTTAACAAGGGAATTAAACAAGCAGAAATCATGATCAGAGGGGCGGGCGGTACCCCATGGTACAAAGTGAAGACGCCACCAATCTATTTCCATGATACAGGTGCAGATATTTTGCTAGGAAACAATTTCCTACAAACATTCAAGCGATTCACACAGGAGAATGAGACAAGACGACTTATTTTCACAACATTATGTGATCATAAGATCATTGTCCAGAGACTACGAGAAGCAATTTACAAAAAAATGCCTATTAATTTTCGCAGCAAGCGTGGTGATGAAGCCAAACTCCAAAATCCAAAAATGGCGGATCGAAGGAAATTTGGTGAAGCTTTATTATCCTATAGACAATTCGGTTCTCGAAAGGATAAGAAGCTTTGGGATTATAACTTGTATTCATTCAGAGTGCAAGGAGAAGAACAAGTTACTCCAGAGGTTATTGCAGAATTAATGTTGAGCCTAATGGAAAGTCCGCAGAGTGACGTGACCCTAGAGGAACAAATATCACTCGAGGATATTAAGAAGAAGATCCAAAGGAATTACAATGAAGATCCTTTGGCATGGTGGAATAAGAATGAGCTCAAAGCATCCTTAAAGGTTAAACCTGGAAAGGAGTACGAATTCGTAAGATTCAAACCAATCCTTATGAACCAGGAGGATCGTGAGGATATGCAGAAGATACTTAAGGAACATCTTGACCTTAAGTTAATTTCACCAGGAGTTTCTCCATACAGTAGTCCAGGATTCTTAGTCAGAAACCATGGAGAAATCAAAAGAGGAAAGCCAAGACTTGTTATTAATTACAAGGGGATTAATAACATTTTGGAATTCGACGGATACTATATCCCAAGCAGAGAACATCTGGTTAACTACATCAAAGGTGCCAAGATATTATCAAAGTTCACAACTCCATCAAAGCAGAGAACAACCAAGGATTTTACCAGATTAAGATGGATGAAGAAAGCAAGAAGTTCACAGCTTTCTCCACACCACAAGGACATTATATTTGGAATGTGATGCCTATGGGATTGGCTAACGCACCCAAGATATATCAAAGGAAGATGGAAAATATCTTCAAAGATTATTTCAGTTTCATGTTCGTGTATATCGATGATATTCTGATCGCATCAAAGAACATGAAGGAGCATCTTAAACATTTGGAAATATTTTCAGATGTTTGTCACAAGGAAGGATTAGTGCTTTCGGAGAAGAAGGCAGTGATCGCAACAAGACAGATCGAATTCCTCGGAAATGAAATCAATGAATCTGGAATCATCCTACAAAGTCATATTGTAGAAAAGATACAGGGATTTCCAGATACGCTAAAAGAAAAGAAGCAGCTTCAGAGCTTTCTTGGAGTTGTTAACTTTGCTGGAATGTTCATAAACAATCTAGCACATTACAAGAAGGTGTTTAGCCAATTGCTTAAAAAAGATGCAGTATTCAAATGGGAGGATGAACATCAAGAAAGAATTAAGCAGCTTAAAGAAGTTTGCAAAAAGCTTCCTAAACTTGCAAGTGATTATTGGTGGGCATCAGTTCTTACTAAAGCTACACCAAACGGAGAAGTGCCATGCAGATATTGCAGCGGTCTATTTACAGACAGTGAAGCAACTCGGTGGCATATAAACGAGAAAGAATTCTTTGCAGTCAGAATGACTTTCAAAAAATGGCCTTTATTTTTACTGCCTAAAAAGTTTATCTTAAAAATTGATAATTCAAGTGTTAAAGCTTTTTTGAAAAACAAAATTGAATCAAAACCAGAAAAAGCTAGAATACTTAGATGGCAAACTGAATGTCAATATTATGATTATGATATTGTCATTATAAAATCTCATGAAAATATTCTTGCAGATTTTTTAACAAGAGATGGAGGGAATTGAAGCTGATTCCATCCTCACAGCCTCAAGACATCTTGGAGACGAGCTTGAAATGCTACTCCGAGAATTTGATACCTTGGTCATCAATGCTGATTTGGCCGGGAAATTACAAAGGAATGATCAGGACAAAGTAACCGATCGTATACGAGCATGTGTTCGGTCTCACTCTCAGATGAGAACGGTATTTCAAGGGCCACTCCTCCGGGCTGCTAATAAGCAAACGGAGCGTTTAGAGCGCAGGGCTCCCCAACCTGTAGCAGAAGATTCAAGTACCTCTAGCACAAGTCCTAAGCTGGCAGAAATGTTGGCCCAAGGAAAAACTAACACTCCGGAGTCAAATCCCGAGTTATCACATCAACCCAACACGTCCGGGGTAAAGGACGAAAAGATCAATCTTAGGCCTATGAATGGCAATTCTAAGATTGATACTAACGAGATTAAAGTTTCTTCTTATTGGCAGGAATACCAGGCGAATTGGGAGAAATTGATCACCAGGCAAGGGATATCTCCAGAAAAAATAAAGATCGATATTTTTGGAAAATATCCAAGGGTTTGGATGTTACCAAATTCCAGCCCTGAAGAAGTGAAGAGGTGGTATGAGTTTGGGGCTTTGGCCTCGATCTATACTACTTCACCAGGCTTCCCGGAGATCACAAAATTACCAAAATGGATCCAGGAAAGTCAAGTTTTCGTTCAAGTTTTATCAAAATTCAGTGAACGGATCATTCCTGTTGAATACTATGACAGGAAAAACTACAAGATTCGCAGAAGACCTATTCGAAAAGAAAAGAAATCTTCTGTTGGGAAACAAGCTGTCGGGGAATAAAGAAACTCGCCGGAAATATTGGAATATGGCGCACATAGGTCATTGGGAACTTCGGGTCTGTCCCGAATGTCAAAACCAGAAGGAACCGGAATTTGGCAAAGGATTCTGGCCAAAAGTCGATCGGAGAAGACCCGACAACGGAGAAGAAAAGTAACAGAAGTATCCAAAGTTTCGGGGACCACCAAAAAGTAGATTCCCCAACAAAGTTAGTGGAGACATGTGACTCCAGACAGGTAACAACCCACTCAGCAAAAAGACAAAAAGTGGGTCCATGAAAGATGTCGTCCAAGTTACTAAAAGACGAAGGACGAGTCAGCATGATTTGGGAGTTTTCATAAAAAACTTCGGATACCACACAAGAGGAGGCCCAACCCATGTGAAGATGAGTTGGATGCCAACTAATTACTGCAAGTGGAGCAATAATTCAAGAATGAAAGAGACCTCCACTTAAGGGCAATAATACAGAACATAGAGGTCTCCTACCTCTATAAATGTCAAGATCTGCAGAAGGCTAAAGGCATCGAACATTTCCCTTAGTCTTCTAACAATAAACTTTCTTTGTAAAATTCTGTTGTGAGTTTAGAATTTCCAGAGTGTTTTCAGTTTTCAGTTTTAATTTTTTAATTTTATGTACAAGAGTGTGATAGCCTTTATGAGAGGCTAAACAGGTTTTCTCCTCCCAAAAGGAGATTACTGATGTAATATATTTTTCTTTAAGTTCTTAATAAAATAAAGGCTTTTGTTCAACATGTGTTCATAGTGTATTATTGATCTATCCCTTTGAAGAATTACTTATACGCTGGAGTAGGAAACGAACCAAGGTGTCTTTGGCCGATTCTTTCAAGGAGTCGGATAACTTGCGATCATCTTCCCTGAGGGTGAGGTTGAACAGTGAGGAGTTGTTCGTCAAACGATCTGGGGGCAGTAATTTTCCGACTGGTGGTGTTACGAGCCATCTCACCCGGTGCTGTTTCGGTCAAAGAAGGTATGAATTTTAAGGGATTTATTAATTTTACGGAAGTATGTTGGGCCTAATATGGTCGTAAGGGACTATTTCCATTTTCACCTATAAACCTTAGTTTGGAACTGATAACATAGAATCGAACATCTTTTAATTCTATGACCTGTTAAGTTTATCGGCTGGAAACCTGACATGATCTATTTAAAACCTCCAAATAGAGACTGGATCTAAGTAGGTGTAACAATGCCACGAATGAAACAGGTAATAGAAACTGAAAGTATTCATATTCTGTGATATCTGGAACGAATTTAATCATGTTTCCTTATTTGATATGAAGGGTATAATGGGAACTTCAATGAATATTTGAACTCTTTTAATATGGAAGGCTATAGTTGTAACTGAAACATCAAAAAAGGTCATTCTTGAACTTACCCCATAAAACTTCGAGGGTCACGAGATCCAATTATTTCATGCGTATAGGACATATTGAGCTCAACTCGACATTGTTTTTTGGGAGAAGGGGCTCAACTCAATTAGTAGGCCAAACCCAATCACATCAATATTATTCTATATACTAGGGGTGTCAAATAGGTTCATCGGTCGGGTCCGGTTGGGTCGGATTTCGGGTTGATTTTTGGTTACGCTCAAAATACATAAAAAATTAAATAAAAAATAAAATAACTACATTTTAGACAAATTAGTAACTTCGTGTCGGGTTCGTGTTAGTCGTGTTCAGTTTTGGGTCATGTTCGATTTCTCTCGATAATGTCAGGTCGGGTTCATATAGGATTCTCGTGTCCGGTCAGGGATCGACACCCCTAATATATGTTGGAATTGTTTGGTAAAAGGGGTGTTGGCCCAATTTTAACCAAATAATTAAGTGATTTGTAAAAATTCTACTAAGAGAGTAGATGAGAATAGCATTTGGAATTTCTCAAAACCAATTCCCGGTGAATGAGAAATTAATGCTAGAAGTTAGCCACTTAAAACTTGAAAATTGTATGAAAAATGAAAAATTTGGGGAAGGAAAAATGTTTCATCCCACATAGGAAAAGGAGGCAAAGTTTGCTCACTTGATAAATCCCATGTTGGACTTATGGGATTGGGCCCTTGGGAGCACCCAAGTTTTTAAAGGGGTGAGAACCTACATGCTTATGGGTTTGGTTCAAAAGCACGCACGAGCCGCCCATCGTCCGACTTGGGTCGGGGCCGTGGGCTTGGGCCCTTATTCTTTTTGGACCAAAAACCTTTAAAATAAATAAATAATTAATTTTTTAATTAATTAATTAAAGTTTCCAACTGGAAAGTGTTCGCATCCGAGCACGGGGACACATGGGTCGTGCATCAAGTCAAAACTTTGTCATTTTTGTTCACATCCGAGCACGGGCCATGCGCCAGGTCGTGCGTCGATGTGAAAGGCTGAACAGATGCACCTGTTCGCTGTAAACATGTCATATTGAGCCAAAAGACATGATATTTTCATACGGGCACCTAATGCCTATAGACTAAAAGCCCCTGCAGATGAAAAACGTACAGAAAACACCAGATAATAATCAATTATTTGCATTATCTGCATATTGATTTCCCCCTGTTCAAAAGCTTGAAAGTTTCATACACTTCTAGTTCGTTGTACTTCCAGTTTTTGCAAGTATTGCTAAACCGAAATAGTTAAAGTCGTTGTATCTTAGAGACGAACGCGGGAACCGTAAGCACTTTGTATATGCGGAGATGGAATCAAATTCAGACCTCGTCTCAATCCAAACACTAAGCCATTCTCCTTAAACAGAAACCTTCCAGAATTTTTACCCAACAATCGCAAGACGAAAATTAGGTTTCTCTTCAAGACGTTCGTTTTAGTTTCGTTCACTCCGATGGCTGCTGCACCTGCTCACGACAAAAAGCCGCCCAAATTCTCCGGCATCGACTTCAAGAGATGGCAACAAAAGATGTTGTTCTACCTTATTACCACCATGGGTGTGGCGCCCACCCCTAGTACTACTACTGGAAAATATATAAATAGTAAAACTTGGCCACAAACTCTATTTAAACGTGTAAAAATATTTTTTTTATCCCTACGACATTTTAATAACCAACAAGTAAAATCATTTTAGTTATAAGATAAGGACAAGCCATGTCCACAAAAAAAAGAGGTAACCAACCCTTTTATTAAACAAAACAGACATCCACATGATCAAACATATAACCCGCATCACCCGGCTATTTACATGTATATATTTGCATTAGGATTTTCAAAAGAGGGTACAACCCTAAACCAAAATATAATACAAGACCAAAAAGGGAAAGGTGACCCATCAACATTGCCCAACAGGTCATCATCCATGTACACTGTCCTCAATAACCTGTAGAAGCTCGAGCCGCATGACCAGTAAGCTCATGAAATCCAGCATCACCAAACTCACCTACAATGCATGAACTACGTGAGCTAATGCCCAAAGAAACGAAAAATCATGCATCTTTGAAAGAACAATGTAATACAAATGCAATGCATTCCAAGATGCTTTACCGAAGTCGCGCAAGATGAGTTGAAGCATGTTATTCTTAATCATTTTTTTATGGGCCCTCGACTCATCTTCTATGCAGGAAAGGAAAGAGCTCAACACAATATCAATAATCACATGGCCATAATCAAATTGACACCGCCTAGGGGCCATCTCCTCGGGACCACCGAGGTCCACCCCTGTCTTCCCCAATGATCCTCAGAGTCTTCCTTACGTGTCAATAAGGATACGTCAAGTGGTCCCCCTCGTGACCATCGAGGCACACCCCGTCAACCCCTATGATCCTCCGAGAAGTAACACCACCGCACCCTAAAATATATCATAAAAGCATGCCTCGCATGCCTCGGTGCACTAGCAGTGGTCAACCAAAACCTTTTCTTTTCAAAGAAAATTATGTCGTGCATGCCTCATCTCAACAATGCTCATATGCTTGCATGTATGTGCAAATGCCAATGAATGACATGCTCAATGAAATAATAATCATCACACTCCAATATCCACCAAGCATCATATGAATATCAAGGTTTCCATAATACATCAATCAAGATACAAGAATCACATTTAGTATCAATAAGACAGGAAATACTATGTTCATGCATTGTAGTTGCAAATGGATTTTCACTTACCTTTCACCCTTAGATATGCTACTGAAAGTTAGCTAATTGCTTTTCTTCCATATCATTAAATGTAAAGCAACCTGTATGAATATAAAATATTAAGTTCATTCTCAATTCAACAAATTCACTATGTTGAATTCCTTTCTTATAATCAGTAAATTAGCAATTTAAACTTAGACATATATTATTATGTTTGATGGTGATGACACCCGAGCCGAGCTGGAAGAAATCAATCCACGTCATCAGCCTAACACATATCCGAGTAGGCGACTGCGGGTGACGTCAACAATGATGCACAACGACACGCCACGAATTAGGCTCGCCACCTACCGAGCCCAATCGCTACGAGCCCATTCGCAACACGGCAGGTCGAGCCCGAGCTCCGAGCCCAAATTTCAATATGAAACACACGCGCGACAACCTCGTAAAAATAATCACACGCCCATGCTTAATGCTTTATTGGTATCGAAACGCCACATGTCGAGAATTATGAAGAGAAGTCGACAAGTGGCAAGTTTTGATCGACATGCACAACTATAGAGGACATGTGTCTTTCTTTAATTATTTTACTAATTAATGAATAGTTAGTGCAAAGATGACTATTGTAAACCCACTTACTCAAAGGGGTATAAAAAGTCGGGAAAAAGAAAAAAAAAGGAGGGACAATTGTAACAAAATTATCAAAAAGACCGACCCCAATAATCCGGCAAGCATAATACAAAAGGCATTATTAGCCGAAAATAAGATACGTTACAAACATTTATATTTCGGTGTTAAACCTCTTACATTTTTCTGCTTGTTGACCAAAACGCACGTCAACAAATTGGCGCTAGAAGGAGGGCCCGTATTGGTCCAGTTAGAATTCCAAGCACAGGCAAGTTAAGAAAAAACCAGGTAAAATGTAACGTTTGGCTTTTTCATAACGGACAAAATGAGTCACCAGTCGAGAAATGCTCGTTTGACTGAAGAGCAACATCTGAACAACCAAATTGGCCAGACTACTAATGGCCAAAATATACCCCAAACGGAGGCAGGGAGCACTACTTTGTTTCCCTTCGCTCAGCTAATTGCCAACCCAACTTTTGTACAACAAATGAACCAACTCATATCACAAACTCTCGCTACCACAAACTCTCAAGCACCTCCTCCACTCCTTGCAAATACTAACCCACTCAACCCACAACTAAATGTTAACATTAATCCTCAAAATCCCGGGCTTCCTCATCACGAAGCCCAAGAAGCCAGTTCAGGTAATGAACAACATGTCCGTCGTGATAGAAGGCGGCAGTGAGAAGATGAGGAGGAGCAAAGTCGTATAGCAGAATCACTACTGGAACCAACGCGACATCGTCGTGCCCACTCAGTGTTCGCCGGACGACTGGGAGTTGATCCTTTTCTCCCACTCGATCGATAAGTTCCCGGCTCGGGTTTCGGATGAGCGGGAGCAAACGCAGGTCAATCAAGTCCAAGGCCCTAGCTCATGGTAGAACGGGATGTAGAAATACACCCTGCGTCGTCGTCTAAACGATTGGAAAGCGGTCCGGATGGCGAAACGATTTCAAGACCGCCCCAAGTAATGAACCAGCCACAAATTCCGCCATTTTCCCTGGAATTTGGGGTGACCCCATTACCGCCAAAGTTGAAAATCCCCGTGTCGGTCTCTACAGTGGGAAGCGACCCGACCACTCACGTTCACAAGTACTTAGCATGGATGGAGTGCGGTCAAGTGATGCCATCCTCCGCAGGCCTTTCCCCGACTTTGGGCGGACCGAGCCCATCGTTGGTTTAGGACCTACCACAGGGATCCATTCGGCATGGGGGGATCGGCCTCCGCTTTTACGACGCATTTCTTAACGTCCAAAGTCCGAGCCGCACCTAAGGACTCCTCGTGAACATCAAACAAGGAAGGACGAGCCCCAAAAGCTATATTTCTCGATTCAACAAACAAGTTCGAGAGATGGAACCGGTGTCGGATGATGCCATTTTAATCGCAGCCATGGTGGATCGCCCCGAAACATGATTTAATTATTCCATCCACGAATCGGGAGCGACTCGTATCGGGAATTTCGGTCCGCGTAACGCCATATTTGCGCGGAAGAAGCCATGGCAAGTAATCGCTTGCCGAACATCGGCCAGGGGGCGTGAGAAAGGATGGAAGGAAAGAACCGGTAAAGGTAGTAGGGTCGGGATTCGGCCGTTCTCGGAAAACCCGACCACCGGATTTAGAGCTCGCCAAGAGGCGAGAGTCAAGTCGCGCTTACGAGGAGTACTTTGACCCACACTCCATCGCCATATGGAATGAAGTACAAGGTCCGAATTTATTGCCCCCTACTCGACCTTTGAAAATCGAGCGGCAAAATTAGACTCACGTCGATTCTGTGCCTTTCATAAATCAATAGGTCACGATCTTCGATGAGTGCCGAGACTTGATTAGGGAAATAATGCGTATTGTTCGCCAGGCGGTCTCAAAAGGTATGTTCATGAACTACCACCCCCCACCGACACGGCTCAAGGTCACAATCCGAGCGCGTAACCAATCCGGCTCTCATGCCGCCACCTCCCGCCGAAAACCGGGGAGGGAGATCCTCATGATGTCGAATGTCAATCGAATCAATACTAACACGGTGAGGATAGCCGCTCCAATAGAAAAAGGAAAGCGATATTAGACAGCAACCAACGCCGAAAGACAAGTTTGGGTGGCGGAAATCAAGGAAGGCCAACCCACCGGCCACTTTGTGTTCTCGGATGCGGATGCCGACCAGGTGGTCCATCCTCATTCGACCCTCGGTCATTCTTGCACCGATTTTGGGTATTCCGGTCCCTGAGAATTTTGATCGACACGGAAAAGCTATTCGTCGAGTCATTTATGTCCGAGCATTTGAAGATTGAAGCGTGGGACGATAGTTATATCTCGTCCATGCAACGATAGTATTCAGGGTTTGGAGGAGGAAGGATAGTCCCGCCGGAGAAGTTGATTTGCCCATCCAAATGGGACAAGGTTTGCATAAGCGGACCGTCATGACAACATTCAAAATAATCAATGTCGATTCGGAGTACAATGCTATCATTGGGAGGCCATTGCTTTATCATATAAGCATTTGTTTCAATATATCACTTTTGTATAAAATTCCCAACGTCGATGGCGAAGCTATACATAAAGGGAATCAAAGGGAGTCACGAGAATGCCCTCTTAAACTCCGACCGGTAGAGATTAACGTGGCGGAACAAGGACAAACTAGTGGAACCCACGGGACGATCCCGCTTAAGAAGGAGTCCGAGCGAAAAATGGTCATTCGGAGGATAATCCGGTCATCGGCCGGAAGGAGCCAATGACGGAAGAAAGCGGCAGGAGCAATCGAGAACGAGCCGACGGCCCGAAGACAATTGCCCCCGCAAATCAAGGAGGGGAAAAGCAAGAAAAGAAAAACGGCGGAACTGAGAAACAGTTGATACAAATCAATGTTGGAAGGCGAGCGAAGGCCGTCAACTACGTATTGGTCATGATCTCCCAGAACCATATCGAACCGAGATGATTGAGTTTTTGGAAAATAATCTTGATGTCTTCGCGTGGACTCATGCAGACATGCCCGAAATCGACCCTAAGTATGCATGCCACCGCCTCAATATTGATCTAACATTCCGCCCAGTTGTCCAGAAAAGGCGTAAGCTCGGCCCTGACAGACAAGCAGCACTCGAGGCTGAGGTAAACAAGTTGATAGACAATCGATTCATCCGGGAAGCCCTCTATCCCCGATGGGTTGCCAATCCTGTTTTGGTAAAGAAGAGCAATGGCCAGTGGCGCCTGTGCGTGGATTTTACCGATCTTAACAAAGCATGCCCTAAGGACAGTTATCCATTGCCAAATATTGATTATATGGTGGACGCCACGGCAGGACACGAACTAATGAGCTTCATGGATGCATACTCGGGTTACAACCAAATACGGATGCACCCGGAAGATGAAGAAAATACCTCGTTCTTCTCTGCTCGGGGAATCTACTGTTACAAGATGATGCCCTTCGGATTGAAAAATGCTGGTGCGACCTATCAAAGGTTAGTAAATAAGATGTTTGAGAATATGATAGGTCACACTATGGAAGTATATGTAGATGATATGTTGGTAAAATCACTGTATATATCTGATCATTTGAACGATCTTAATAAAATGTTCGCCGTTTTGAGAGAGTACAAAATGATGTTAAACCCGAGAAAATGTACGTTTGGGGTCGGCTCGGGCAAATTTCTGGGGTATATGGTCGATCAAAGGGGATCAAGCTAACCTGACAAAATAAAAGCCATCACCGATCTAGAATCCCCAAACTCGTAAAAAAACGGTACAAAGCCTAACAGCCGATTTAGCCGCCCTTAACCGATTTGTTTCTCGGTCCACGACAAGTGCAAGCCTTTCTTTGAAATTATAAAGAAAAGAAAAGATTTCGAGTGGACCGAGCAGCGCAGATTGCCTTTGAATCCCTCAACAAAGACCTTTCTTCAATCCCTATATTACAAAATCCAACCTGAGGGAGGACTTGTATTTGTACTTAGCGGTATCCGAGCACGCCATCCCCGGTATTAATCAAAGCTAGATGGCTCTATTCAACACCCGATTTATTATACCGGTCAAAGCGTTACATGACGCGAGCTCCAGTACCCACCAATGGAAAAGTTGGCTTATTCATTAATCACCGCGGCGCGGAAACTCCGCCCATATTTCCTAGAACACAAGATTATAGTATTGACGAATTACCCACTGAAACAAGTATTACACCGACCTGATACTTCTGGTCGGATGATTAAGTGGGCCGTCGAACTCAATCAATTTGACATTATATACGAACCACGCACCGCAATAAAAGGACAGGCTTTAGCCGATTTTGTGGCCGAATTCACACCTTCCATACGATTGGAAGTTGTGGAAGACCAAGAATGGAAATTATTCGTTGACGGCTCTTCCACCGCAGGCCGAGCAGGGGGCGGAATCGTGATAATCGATCCAAATGAAAAATGCTACTGCTCGGCCGTACGATTTCAGTTCCCCGCAACGAACAACGAAGCCGAATATGAGGCGCTCCTGGCAGGCTTGGATATGGCAGCCTCTATGGGCCTAAAACAACTATTGGTGCACGATTCTCAGTTGGTCGTTCATCAAATCAACGGCGAGTACGAAGCAAAAGAGCAAAAAATTGCACAATATTTGGATTTGGTCAAGAAGAGATTATCACACTTTAAGACAAAAGTCTTACATGTGCCCCGAGCCGAGAACATGCAAGCAGATGCCTTAGCTCGGCTCGGCTCCAGTCCAGGGACGGATGCCATCACGGATGTCACTGTCACACAACTGTCTGCCCCGTCACTTGGTGCAAAGAAAATATATACAACCGAAACCGCCGAACAGACTTGGATGACCCCAATCATTCAGTATTTAGAGAAAGGAGTTCAACCTGAAAACAAGGCTGAGGCCAGAACACTACGAACTCAAGCGGCTCGGTTTACATTAGTAGATGGCGTCCTATACAAACGAGGATACTCCGTTCCACTCCTACGCTGCCTTTCCGAGACGGATGCGGATTATGCACTTCGAGAGGTTCATGAGGGAATATGCGGCAACCACGCCGGGGCCAAACGTTGGCCTATAAATTGATACGGCAAAGGGTACTACCGCCATCCCTAAGAAAAGATGTGACCGACCTCGTCAAAAGATGCGAGAGATGCCAAAGGTTCGCGCCGCAAGTTAGATATCATCCCCGAGCAACTTACCTCCGTATTTAGCCCATGGCCGTTTGCCAAATGGGGAATGGACTCATCGGACCACTCCCCACGGCAAAGGGGGGGGCGTCAAGTACGCCATTGTGGCGGTGGATTATTTCACAAAATGGGTCGAGGCGGAGCCTCCGCAAAAATAGATGAAGAAAAGATTGTGAGCTTTGTATGGAAATCTATTATCTCAGAGATTCGGAATACCATATTCGATTATTACAGACAATGGGAAACAGATTCGACAACCGAAGGTTTCAAGTTTTGTGAAGGTTTCCACATAAAAACTATTTCTCAACTCCATACCACCCCAATCGAACGGACAAGTTGAGGCCGTTAATAAAATACTCAAGTACACCTTGAAGGCGTAGATTGGAAGAGTCTAAAGGCAATTGGCCGGAGGAACTACCCGGTGTATTATGGTCATACTGAGAACGACACACCGAGCGGCCACCGGAGAAACACCTTTTTCTTTAGCTTTATGGAGCCGAGGCGGTGATTCTGTTGAGATCGGAGCCCCTACCTTGAGAATCGCAAATTTTGAAGAAAATCGTAATGAGGCCGCACTCCGAACCGAACTAGACTCGCTTTCGAAGAAAAAGGTGCAGATCCGAGATGAAAATGCAGTGTATAAACAAAGGAGTGAAAGGTACTACAATTCGAAAGTAAAGGAAAAGAAGATTTCGGTCGGGCGATCTTGTGTTAAAAAGATAACGGGTGTTCAACTGACCCATTGAAGCCGACAGGAGGGCCCATTTCGGGTGCCACGTCTTATCGGTGGGCGACAGCGGTTAGAATATTTGAGTGGAGAAAAATTTATGCATCCATGGAATGTAGCATACCCGAAACGGTATTATCAATGAAGATCTCGGTTTATGATCCGGATAAGATTCTAAGTAATTATCCTTTCATCCGATATTTCGTGAGCTCTCTAAAGGGAAACGAAGTTTTTACTCGGCTCGGCTATGTGCCGAGGACGGTAAAAATCGCCTCGGCTTTTTCAAGGCCGAAAAGTCACCAGAACAACACGCCCACAAGGCGGATCTATCCTTACAATACAAAGACTTGGTTACGCATCGGCACAATACAAGACTCGGCTGGCCACGATCGAGCACAATACAAAGACTTGGTTACGTACCGAGCACAATACCAAGACTCGGCTACGCACCGAGCACAATACCAAGACTCGGTTACGCACCGAGCACAATACCAAGACTTGGTTACGCACCAAGCACAATAAAGACTCGGCTACGCACCGAGCACAATACCAAGACTGTAAGTCCAAGCGGCTACGATAATCTAGAGGGGGGGTGAATAGATTATCTCCATCTTTTCGATTTCGCCCTCTTTTTCAAACCGAATGCTCAAACAAAATAATGAAGGTGCGGAATGTAAACAACACACGTCGATTTAAAGAGGTTCAACCCACCTAGCAGGCCTAATCCTCTACCACCCCAAAGATATCCAGGGATGGATTTCGAAAAGAAAAAGAATTTTATTAATTACCAAAATTAATACAAATTCAACTTACAACACCTTGAAGAGCACCACACTCTTCTTCAACACCACCTTTGAGATTACCACAATCTCACTTGAAGATTACCACAATCTCCAAACGGCACCTTGTGAAGATTACCACAATCTTCACCCTTGAAGAGCACCACACTCTTCAACACCTCAACAAGAAGATTACCACAATCTTCTTACACCTAACACCTAGTTCACCCAAGTGTGTTCTTACCACAAGAACACTCACAAGGATATCTTGTGTTTGAATGACGACCACAAATTCAAGATTACAACTCGATAATTGATAATACAATAGAGTGCAAGTGTAATCAAGAATAGCCTAGACCTCAAGGATGTGAAAGTGATAAACTAGGCAAATTACAACAAGAAATATGACAATGTAAAAACAAGTGTATTCTTGAGTGTATCTTGTTGTGTTGTAGTTTTCTCTCTTGTTGTGTTGCTTCAATTCTTCCTCTATTTATAGGAGATGATTGATACTTGATAGGCTCCTCTTGGAATCTGATTTCTACAAAAAAAATTGCAATTAAAATCAAGATTATAGCTGTTAGAAATCAATCCCACAATTTAGGGAAAAGTCATCTGTCACGCACAACGGTTAGAATTTTTTGTCAAAGCAGGGCGGCCGTCGCACGTAAATAGAAGTTTGAAACATATAGCACCAAATTAACACAGGCGCACGGTCAAGGGCACCTCGACCGGTCGAGCCTATGTGCGACGGTTGACCTTGATCAATTTGAGAGTTCTCAAGTTTCGCTTTCACGAAACTTGTTCCAGTGTACGGTTGCCGCTCGCCCGGTCGACCGGTCGACCTTCTTAATGACAAGTTGTCCGATTTTTATCAAAAATAAACCTCAAGAAATACTCCGAAAAATTCGTAAAAAAACATTTTAAACCGATCGGGAGTATTTAGGACAACATAGTTTCAATGTAAAAACCATTGACTTAAAAACATTAAATGAATTGTCCAATTTTGTATCGAAAATAAACTTGATGAAATACTCCGAAAAATATTAAAACCCTTTTAAAACAATTAGGAGTATTTGGACAACCTTTAAAAACATTGTTTTGGTGTAAAATCAAAATCATCAAAATCATGATAAAACCATTTATCAAACAATCTCCCCCTTTTTGATGATTACAAACCAAAACAATTTTAACGAGATTGATTTTGAAAACAAAACAATTTTACCGGTTAAAGAGAACTATCCGTTGTGAGCGACAACATTTCATGCAATAAAAACACAAGGATGGGAGTAGAGATATTCAAACACATATAGCAAATGCTCCCCCTATCAACATGCACAACAAGAGTTATATAGAAGCAACTTAAACATAAGCTAAAATATTAGCTTTTCGATATTGAGCTTAAGTATCAATAACTTAAAAGCTCCCCCTGTCAAAGATACATCATTAGAACCGTATATAAGTCCATACTACAACCAATGGACCATGATGTCAAAGATACATCATTAGAACCGTATATAAGTCCATACTACAACCAATGGACCATGATTCATACATAACCATAATGCACCAAGTGGACTAAATATGATCCCCAACTTATGGCTTTATGAAGCCATAGCTTATAGCTTCTTTGAGCTAAAGAGATAATAACCTATTTCTCCCCCTTTGTAATCATCAAAAAGAATGTTAGCAAGATAAATACATCATATATTCATATCAAAGTGCGCAACTAAACCGATGTATCGAGCTATTTGAACATTGAAGCTTATAGACCAAAAGGAGGAAAAAGTCGAATCATACGACTTGTAGAGGTTTATGAAAACTTATTTGATAAGCAAAACATGATCTCCATAAATATATAAGACTTTTGAAATCGAGAGAATCATGTATGTGATGAATTTTTCATTGAAACGTTTTATCGAACACTTGGCGGGCGTCAAAAATTTAGAAAGATATATATAACCCTTGTAAATGAAATCAAGCCAAGTTTTCATCACCAAATGCAATATAACATATATCATTCATCAACAATCAATAAGCTCATCACAAATATATATGAATTGCATCAAGAAAAATACATATAAGCCACAAACTCAAGGGTTCAACCCAATTGAGCTAACGATAGTGAAATTCTTACCATTCAATTGGTAAAGTCGAGCAATGATGATGATAACCGAGCTAGATAATCCCCAAAATATAAAATGTATGCAATAAAACAAATTTTGAGTGAAATTTGTGTGCAATTCGAAGGGGACGAAAAATGGACAAAATAAGCCAAAATGGCGAAGTCCTGGAAACAGAACTATTTTTAGCCAAAAATCATCCGGGCGACCGGTCCAGGGCATGGGCGGCGGTCGAGCTAGTGGGCGACGGTCGCCCTGGCGGCGCCCATTGTTATGGTTCTGTTTGAAAAATCCGAAGTTTGATCCAAAAATCCGATTTTTCACCCCTAAGTTTTAAAACGTGCAAAATGCAAACGTAGACCTCATTCAATATACATTATGTCATAATCAAGCTCGAAATGAGGTAAAATACTCGTGTTAACGATCAAAAAGTCCGCGAGTTATCCTTGAGACGGAATTAAACACATCTCAAGTTTTTGTTAAAAATCACAATCCCTTAAAAATATATCGAATCTCAATATGTTTAGTTCGATTATGACGAACCAAATTTTGAATACGAATAACCGTATAATAGATACCAGACTTGTTATCCCGAAAAAAATAAGAACGTTTTAAATCTTTGGATACAACAAGTCATAAGAAGAAGTGCCTTTCAAATATTTGAAAATTTCTTTTAATGGCACTTTAATGAGATTCGTTGGGATAGTTTTTGAAGTCGAGCATATAGACATAAGGTATATGGAATGTCAAGTCTATAGGAATAATACAAGAAGACATACCTCGAATTTGTTTGTCAACCGACATGCCTTTCTCAACCTTTGTCAATCTCTTCATTGATAGCCATAGAGGTTGGAATGATTCTTCCTTCTTCAATGCCTAACTCCTTCAAGAGTTCTTTTGAAATGTAACCATCTACTTGGCATTGAATGATTTGAAGTCCAAGCAAGAAATCATGCTCATTTCAAGTACACCTTGCATCAACTTAGAGAACCATATCTTGCACAAATATTCATTAGTAGCACCATAAATATTATCAACAAAAATTTGCACAAGTAAACAACCTTGCCCTTTTTCAAAACAAGAAGTGTAGTATCAACTTTACCTTTTGTAAAATCATTTTGCAAAAATAGCTAAGTCTATCAATCGTACAAGGCCTTTTATAAAAATCATTTGGCCTAGAATTTTAAACTCCAATAGACTTATATTTGAATAAAACCATTTAGAAAGTTGGATTTAACATCCATTTGGTAAAGCTTGAAATTTTCTTTAAAACAAGAATAGGCAAGTAAAATGCAAATAGCTACTAAATGTGCTATGAGTGCAAATGTTACAACAAAATTAATTACCTTCTTCTTGAAAATACCTTCGAGCTACTAACCTCGCCTTAGTTCGACCAATGTTGCCTTGGTCATCGAGTTTGTTCCGGAATACCCTTTTTGTCTTCTTCATCACTATCATCATAGGGCATCCAATTGATCTAAGGTGTTCATAATAGAACATTTACATCCAAATATTTTGAGGTAACTAATATTTGGAGTACTTCATTTCTCATCTACACAACTTAACAAACTCATTACCGGCATCACTTATATAGGCAAGAAAAAAAATAGTCCAAGTGTAAAAACATGCCTCAATCATCAATCACAAAAATATCTTGCATAAGAGCATAGTAGAAATAGACACTATATATATAGACCATGAAGCAAGAAACACATACTATGCATTTAGAAGATCATCAAGAGTCTAATAAATCATGCAAGTTCAAATAAGCTTAAGAAAGCTACAAAAGGTCTCTTTTGAAATTTGAAAATCCGAAAGCATATAGTTGAGACCTTATTTAAAAGAAGTATTTGAACAAGAGTTGATACGGCAAATATGTGCGATCAAATATCGAATAGTGCCTTTCAAAAAATCCAAAAATCCTCTTAATGGCACTTGTATGAAATACTATGAAAAACAAGCACATAGGCACATGGCAATACATATATCGAGTCTTTAAGAGTAAGAATAACACAAGTAAACGTACCTCGATAATTTAAGCCTTTCTTGACAAATAATGACGTAAATGGCCATTTGTGAAAATATGTAAATCCTACACAATTCTTAAAACATACCTAGCACAAATCATAATGATAAAAGTGTAGGCTAAGAGATATCACAAGTAAGCTCATACCATAAAAATCCATAAGAGATGATAACACACTTTAGTCTACAAAAATGCACAAGAGTTTTAAAAACATCATATAAGGTCTTCCTTTTTAAAAACAAATAAGTTTTGAAGACCTTAATTTAAAATACATGAAAACTCATTTTGCAAGTAGGACACAAATAAAAGCATGCATAATAACAAAATAAAATGCATATTTAAATAGGGAGATACGGGTTACCAATTACGCCATTTCCATGGGTTGTGTCGTTCCCATTGTTGATGATATCTTCCCCTTGAGAAGTGACTTTGTTGATGATGACTTCTTTGATTGCTCCATTTCCAAGGTTTGTTGCTTTCCCATTGTTGAAAGTCTCTTCTTCTTTGAAAATCATCTTGTTGATGATGTCTTTGCCATTTCCAAGGATTGTGTTCTTCCCATTTTTGATTATACCCTCTTCTTGGAAATTGGCTTTGTCGAAAATAGTTTCTCCTTCTTTGATCAAATGAAACGGTCATTTGATGTCTTCTTGGCGGTATAAATTTTCTTCGATCATTATTTCACGGTACCTAATATGACATTGTTTTGTGGTACCCTTATGTGTTTGGGTCCTTTGGGATTAGTCTTGAGACTTTTAGGTCTCCAATAATAATTAGAGCTATTTCTAGCCCGACAAGTATTTACCGTATGACCCTTTTACCGCAATAAAAGCATGTAATAATTCTAGGAGCATAATGACCAACGCATTTAGAGACTTGATTCTTTTTCATGTGATTGACACCCTTAGGCTTATGATCAAGTTCTAGTTTCGAATTATCACAACAATCAACAATATTGGTTATTCTATCGGTATTTTCAAGTTGGATTTAGATAAATCATTTTTCAAGCAATTTATATCCTCAACAAGAGTACTATTTTCTTTCTCAAGGTTTCTAACCTTGTCAAGAGTGGTGGTGTGAGCACATGATAGTGATTCATAGGAAGTAAATAAACTATCCTTATCATTTTTCAAAACAATGAATTCCTTTTTCAAATTTTTGTATTTAACAAGTAAGTTTTGGAATTCATCTTGTAGCTCATCATAATCATTTTGTAAATCACTATATTCATTTTTCAATTCATGGTCATAAGAAGTAGAGGGTTTAGAACTTACCTCGTTTTCTTTCTTCGATGCCCATGAGGCATTGTTCAACTTGTTCATCATGGGAGGTTGTAGAAGGCTTATCCCATGTTGTTGGATTTGATGTTGTATCCATTTGTGAAGTAGATGCTTTTGAGTTGCTCCTTTCATTTGCATATACTTCATAGATGGCTTCTAATTTTGCCATACTTCATGTGCCGATTGAATACCTACAACATGATCAAATTCCAAAGTGGTAAGTGAACAAAGTAAAATATTAAGAGCTTTACCATTTAAAGAGATGATTTTCTTCTCTTCATCGTTGAGCTTTTTGAAGCCTTTTGAGGTGTGTGGTGTATCTTTCATCGGAATGGATTCTCCATTAATGACGGTGTTCCAAATGTCGAACCCGCAACCTTGTAAGTAGCATTCCATTCTTTCTTTCCAAAATATAAATTTTTTGGAATCAAACCGAGGTGGCTTGGTGGTGGAGGTGCTTAGGAAAGGTGAGCTTCGTTCAGAGCCGACGATCGTTTCTCTTCACTCGCGATGTGAAACGAGCTTGCCAAAGAGTTTGGCTTTGATACCACTTGTAAGTCCAAGCGGCTACGATAATCTAGAGGGGGTGAATAGATTATCTCCATCTTTCGATTTCGCCCTCTTTTTCAAACCGAATGCTCAAACAAAATAATGAAGGTGCGGAATGTAAACAACACACGTCGATTTAAAGAGGTTCAACCCACCTAGGGCCTAATCCTCTACCACCCCAAGATATCAGGGATGGATTTGAAAAGAAAAAGAATTTTATTAATTACCAAAATTAATACAAATTCAACTTACAACACCTTGAAGAGCACCACACTCTTCTTCAACACCACCTTTGAGATTACCACAATCTCACTTGAAGATTACCACAATCTCCAACGGCACCTTGTGAAGATTACCACAATCTTCACCCTTGAAGAGCACCACACTCTTCAACACCTCAACAAGAAGATTACCACAATCTTCTTACACCTAACACCTAGTTCACCCAAGTGTGTTCTTACCACAAGAACACTCACAAGGATATCTTGTGTTTGAATGACGACCACAAATTCAAGATTACAACTCGATAATTGATAATACAATAGAGTGCAAGTGTAATCAAGAATAGCCTAGACCTCAAGGATGTGAAAGTGATAAACTAGGCAAATTACAACAAGAAATATGACAATGTAAAAACAAGTGTATTCTTGAGTGTATCTTGTTGTGTTGTAGTTTTCTCTCTTGTTGTGTTGCTTCAATTCTTCCTCTATTTATAGGAGATGATTGATACTTGATAGGCTCCTCTTGGAATCTGATTTCTACAAAAAAATTGCAATTAAAATCAAGATATAGCTGTTAGAAATCAATCCCACAATTTAGGGAAAAGTCATGTCACGTGACAACGGTTAGAATTTTCTTTGTCAAAGCATAGGGCGACGGTCGCACGTAAATAGAAGTTTGAAACATATAGCACCAAATTAACACAGGCGCACGGTCGAAGGGCACCTCGACCGGTCGAGCCTATGTGCGACAAGTTTGCAGACCGATCAATTTGAGAGTTCTCAAGTTTCGTTTCACGAAACTTGTTCCAGTGTACGGTCGCTCACGGTCGACCGTCGACCTTCTTAATGACAAGTTGTCCGATTTTTATCAAAAATAAACCTCAAGAAATACTCCGAAAAATTCGTAAAAAACATTTTAAACCGATCGGGAGTATTTAGGACAACATAGTTTCAATGTAAAAACCATTGACTTAAAAACATTAAATGAATTGTCCAATTTTGTATCGAAAATAAACTTGATGAAATACTCAGAAAAATATTAAAACCCTTTTAAAACAATTAGGAGTATTTGGACAACCTTTAAAAACATTATTTTGGTGTAAAATCAAAATCATCAAAATCATGATAAAACCATTTATCAAACAAAGACTTGGTTACGCACCAAGACAATAAAGACTCGCACGCAAGCCAACAATACCAAGACTTGTTACGCACCAAGCACAATAAAGACTTGGTTACGCACTGCGCAAGCACAATAAAGACTTGGTTACGCATCGAAAGCACAATACCAAGACTTGGTTACGTACCGAGCACAATACCAAGACTTGGTTACGCACCGAGCACGGATCAAAAATTTAGTTACGCACCAAGCGCAAATCAAAGATTCGATATATACACCGGGCGCCAAATAAAGACTCAGTTTATACACGAAATTTCAAATACAAAATGGACAGGTTTATATACTAAGTACAAGAATCAATTAAGGCGAGCAAAGCCTCTTATTCAGAAGCACTAGGAACCGAGCCCGTACTTGGGAATATAAAAAAAAAAAAAGACAGCAACAATCTTACGAGAAAGGAAAAGAGCCGAGCATCTACAAAAAGCTTGAAACACATACACAGTGGGGAAAATAACAATTCATTTCTACTTCAAAGGTATTTACAAGGGAAGCCGGAGCCCATTACATCTCGAGGCGCGAAGCCAATTTACCTACCTAGGGGTACATATGAAAGCATCAAGATCGAGCGGGGTGGAATTTCGACGGCACCGCTAGAGGCGACTTCTTCCACGTCCGGAGGAGGAGAGCCTGCGCGATTAGGAGCCTTTTCAAAGTTCGGCCGAAGGGTATCGAGATCAGCCTCCGGGAGGGCCAAATCTTCCTCAAGCCGAGCAACAAGACGCCCGCCTTAAGTAAATCAAGAATTTCTTGGAGGCCGGGTCGCATGGCCCACAGTTAACATGAATGCATACTCCTGAGTCTTTGTAAGCTTTAACGGCCTCTCTACGAACTTCCTCGGTTGCCGACGGGCGGTTTCTTCAGCCTCCTGCGTACATCGGCTAGACGCTTTTCCATCTCCTCGCCCGGCAGTGGCAAAGACGCGTTCAGCCGCGACCTTAACCCCGAGCTCTTCTTCACCTTGCGGGCCCAATCTCGCTCGCCTCGGCCTCGCAGCAGATCTCTCTCTCGAGTTGGCCCGAGCTATAGCCTCATCCGCTTGAGTCTTAAAAGATTCTTGTACCCCTTGAAGGGTAGCATAGGCCTCCTGCAAGTCTCCGTGCCGCCTTTCCAGGTCGGCATATTTTTTCTCTAACTCTCGAGTTCCCCCAACCGCATGCCATAGGAGCCCAATCATCCGCCCAGACATTGCCATGGCATACTGAATTTATTCTTGGCTTGATCTCCGAGCTGCATTGCTCGATGCCTTTGTCCAGGCACGAGCCGGGACAAATCATTGCGACCCGACCGCCTCCCAGAAACCTCGATTGCTCCTCTGTCGGCGTGGCACATCGAACGAATTCCACAAACCATCGAGGGCGTAGTCCAATCATTCCCTCGCAATATTCATCTCTCGCTTGGCTTGGAGGAATGAAATGACCTTCCCTGCCGAGGTCATCCGAGAAAGTTCGCGGACCTTCCTTTTTCTCGGGGTCATTCGGGATGTTCAGATGTTGCCGCCGACCAACCCTTTCACCGATCGTCAGGCTCCTCTATCACAATCCCCCTCTTCTCCTTTGAAAGAGAGGCCGCACCGCCTCCGCACTCCATCGCCAGGACGCGATCGCCCGGATATCTTCTCTCCGAGCCGCTCCACATCCGCAGTTGATCGGCGGCCGCCGAGTTCGCCGTCTGGCCGTGTTCCTCACACGCGAAGGCGTGCACGCAAATCAAGCCACGCCCGCATAAAGCAACCACCAATTAGAAGAAAGATCAAAAGAAAACAAAAAGACAATTCAAAAGGAAATGTGAAAATACAAGTGTTTACCTCGAACGCGCAGCCGCACTCTCGGGGGCTCGGGAGTCTGTGGTTCGCGCCTACGGGCGCAGATGATCCGCCCACGTGACTAGTCATCACACGGGAGGCGCGCAGCTCGCTCGATTTCGTCGGCCGCTCCCGGAGAATGGGGCGTCTTCTTCATTAACGAGAGGATTTCGTTGAGGCCCTCTCTCGACCTCCACCTCCCGCCGCGCCGCCTCGTCCCGAGAGCCCCTCGGCCGGTCGGTCGGGCGGCGAGCAGCCTCAAAACAGTGCGGCCAAGTTGGCCTCAGTGGCCAACCTCTCAATCCGTTTGTCCATGATTCCCCGGCCTGGATGTTCTCACCTTCGAATAAAAGTGGGCGACAGAGGCCCCTTTGATGCGGTTCCCTATAAAGGTGGGAAAGAAAAGACAATTACGAAAAGGAAACGATGAAAAAGAAAAAGCAAGAGAAAGGAAAAAGATAAGACTTACTATAACCAAAAACAAAATTTGATGGGGATGAAGAACGGTCTCACTTTCTCCATCTCCCACACGAGCTTGCCACCGCTCACTTAACCATTTATCCTTCCACTCCTTGAGAGAAGAAGGAGACCTTCCACCAAACCGTCCGGATACCCCATCGGGTCTGACGTAATACCATTCGGATGGTCGGCCCCGAGACGCGTTGGAGTCGCCGCCATACAAAGAGCTCGTTCATCTCCTTAAATTTGGGGCGAGGATATTTTTCCGGTGAAACATCACCAGGAGGCCGATGATCTGCGCCAAGAAATAGGGTGCACTGGTCGGATGCATACCCCACTTGCAAAACCACCGCGTGAGGAAAGCGTATGAAAGTGGAAATCTTAAACCATATAGAAGGCTAGGAGCAAATACAGCCGTGCAACCCTCTGGTGGGTACTGGGGAACTTCCGTGCCGTCCGGTACCCAAAAATTGATACCGCTCGGAATACGATACATCCGCCGGAACTCATCCACCTCCCGAATCATCAGCATGCTCGGGATATCATTTATGTCGCTCGGCGTCCACCGAGGCTCGACACGAAGACGAGGTCCTCCTCCTTGTCGACCGTCGCCATTACGGTGGCCTATGGGCCCTAGTGGCCTCTCCGGCCTTGAATCCCCTCGGACGGTTCATCTACTCGCTCTACGTTGTCACGCTCCGGCTCGGATGGATCCATATCTTCTTCTTCCGTGCAGTTTAGAATCAACACTTGGCGATTCCTCACCGGAATTCTCTTGTATCCCCGGGCTAATACACCGTTCCTTCTCTATAAACAGCCATCAGGCGTCGGGTCAAAGATAGTATCGTCCGCTCCAAAGACGTTCCACCTCGTGAAGAATCCGGAGAAGATATTTGAATAATACTGGAAATTTTGTGGGACGGAGATCGCCGTGCCGGTGAAAAATAAACAGAGGGTTCAGATGGAGGATCTTCAATTTCAACTTCTACACTATAACTACGACTCCTACTATCTTCGAAAGAGGACATTTATAGGTAAAGGAAGAGTATTTGAAAAAATACCTAAGTTCAAGTCTCGAACTTGGGAAGCCGACCAAATTTTTGCTCGGTTTTAATTACTTTAGCTCAAGGGTTAATGGATGCGAAAGTGAATAACGGAGGGAAACTAAGGTATTTATAGATGAGTTTCCTCGATAAACGAGACGTTTATTCGAAAGGACGCTCCTTTTAAAAGCTCAAAAGCCGTCAAACATGTCAGAAAACGTCGTGTCCCCACGCCCGCCGACGAATCGACGAACTTTTCGGTTCTGCGCAAGATTGGTCCAACCACGAGATGCCACGTGTCTGTCATTATGGCAACCCAATTAATGCGCCGTTTCAAGCATTAATCACTATGAGACAGGTGCCTGGAAAGGACAAAACCTTTGAGAGATCCATTTCCCCATTAAATGTTCATCATTTGCATTAAAGTTTAACTCCGATATCAAAAATTCTTCCCTCGGAGTCAAACTTGGGGGCCTTTGATGACACCCGAGCCGAGCTGGAAGAAATCAATCCACGTCATCAGCCTGACACATATCCGAGTAGGCGACCTGCGGGTGACGTCAACAATGATGCACAACGACACGTCACGAATTAGGCTCGCCAGCTACCGAGCCCAATTCGCAACACGGCAGCCGAGCCCCGAGCTCCGAGCCCAAATTTCAATATGAAACACACGCGCGACAACCTCGTAAAAATAATCACACGCCCATGCTTAATGCTTTATTGGTATCAGAAACTGCCACATGTCAGAGAATTATGAAGAGAAGTCGACAAGTGGCAAGTTTTGACTGACATGCACAACTATAGAGGGACATGTGTCTTTCTTTAATTATTTTACTAATTAATGAATAGTTAGTGCAAAGATGACTATTGTAAACCCACTTACTCAAAGGGGTATAAAAAGTCGGAAAAAGAGAAAAAAGAAGGAGGGACAATTGTAACAAAATTATCAAAAAGACCGACCCCAATAATCCGGCTCGGCATAATACAAAAAGGCATTATTAGCCAGAAAATAAGATACGTTACAAACATTTATATTTCCAGGTGTTAAACCTCTTACATTTTTCTGCTTGTTGACCAAAATGCACGTCAACAGATGGAAACTCCTAACTATCTCATTTTTATTTCTGTTATATTATAAATCATCTAAATTCGACAAAGTGTGTATATCAATTGAAATATATATTAAGCACCCTGCCATTAACATTATTATTTATTTTAATCAAAATTCACTTATCATTATTTTATTATTATAGGAAAATGATTCATAACTCACCCCTACCAATTCTCTTCAGATTACCCCATTCTTGTATGCATGTTTATAGCTAGAACTTAAATTCTTTACAGACAATTGATTGCTCCTAAATTTCATATTCAAATTATTACCTTGGAAATCAATTATATATTAAAAGGGTTAGGAGTGTACCCCTTTTTCTTTTATCTCTAAAAGTCTAAGTCGGTTAATTGGTGGGTTAAGAAGACTAAAATGCATATTCATATGTTTATCCAAACAACATCTAATACTTTCAAGGTAAGCAAACAAATTTCTCCTTATTTCTTATCACCTGCACACGTGTACATGTATATTATGTATATACTATATTACGTATATTACATATATACTGATATAATATATATATATATATATAACATTATACTTAACTAAATGCATATCTACTATTAGGCATTTGTTTATTAAAAAAATAACTTTATTATTATTACTATTGTATTATTATTATTATTATTCTTATTACTACTTTAATAAAACTATTATTTTTAGATATCATATCATCTTACTATCAGGTTCTCGATCATATATTAAATTAATCTATTTAATCAATTTGTTCGCATTTTAAGTTTCCCGATACACTCATTTTTGCCACCTTTCATTCCTAAATCTACCACGTGTAATCTTATGACTCTTTGAATAGTTATCACGTGTAACTTAATAGTTGGCTACTAATAGTCCGACAACGAAATACTATAGATGAGTTCCAAAATTATAAAATTAGCCAGGTCGTATAAAATAATCAAATTATGCAGATAACACATAACCAACATGTAATGTATGAACTATATTGGCCAGTGAGTCGTGAGAGGCTTGGGTATTACATTGGGGTTGTCCCATTTTCTAAATGAGGACCCCCTACCGTTGGCGATAAAGAGATCGACAACCAACGGAGAATCGTTGTGGATGCTTGGCATAACAGTAATTTTCTGTGTCGAAACTACGTTTTGAACAGACTAGAAGACACCCTCTATAATGTCTATAGTTCGTTCAAAACATCCAAAGAGTTGTGGAACTCTTTGGAGAATAAGTACAAAACGGAAGATGTCGACACAAAGAAATTTGTTGTCAGAACATTTCTCGAGTACAAGATGGTTGACACTAAGATGGTGATCAGCCAATTCCAAGAGATTCAAACCATACTTCACGACTTAGTGTTTGATACATGTTTTTATCTTAATTTTGATGATTTTATTTTTACACCAAAACAATGTTTTTAATTGTTGTCCAAATACTCCTAAATGATTTAAAATGGTTTGAATATTTTCCGGAGTATTTCTTCAAGTTTTATTTTAGATAAAATTGGACAACACTCTTAATGTTTTTATGTTTATAAGTTTTTACTTCAAAACAAGGTTCCTAAATGTTGTCTAAATACTCCCGATTGGTATAAAATGTTTTTACTAAATTTTCTGAGTATTTCTTGAGTTTTATTTTCGACAAAAATTGGACAATATTTCCGTCTCGAGGTCAACCGGTCGCCGTATAGGGCAACCCGTACCTGAAGATGAATTTTGGAACAGAAAATGAGATGGAGGAGAAAGTGACTGGTCGACTCTGGCCGACTCAGGGTGTCGACCGGTGATGTCGACTGGTCGGCGACGTCCGTCGGCCGACCGGCACTGGGACTCACGCCTTAAAACGTAACTCCCGCTTTCTTAAAATTGGTTTTGTGTGACCGGTCAACATAAGGGACGACCGGTCGAACCCTACGTCGACCGGTCGCCCTGTGTAAATTGTTGATACGTTTATTTCAAACTCTAATTCTGTGCAACCGGTCGCCCTCAAGTTTGACAACAATTTCTGACCGTTTGACAGCAGACAAACTTTCCTTAAATTGTGGGATTGATTTCTAACAACTATATTCTTGATTTTAATTGTATTTTTCTGTAGATTTTCAATCCCCAAGAGGAGCCTATGCTTGATCAATCATCTCCTTTAAATAGAGGAAGTTTTGGAGCAACCATAACAACAATTGAGATACAACACAACAAGATACATTCCAAGCAAACACTTGTTCTTCATAGTTATTATTCTTGTTGTAATTTGCCTAGCTTATCACTTTCACATCTTGAGGTCTAGGCTTTCATTTCTTGATTACACTTGCACTCAAATTGTATTATTCATTATTGAGTTGTAATCTTGAATTTTTGGGTAATCATTCAACACAAGATATCCTTGTGAGTGTTCTTGTGGTAAGAACACACTTGGGTGATCTAGGTGTTAGGTGTAAGAAGATTGTGGTAATCTTCTTGTCAAGATGTTGAAGAATTTGGTATTCTTCAAGATTGAAGATTGTGGTGATCTTCAAAGGTGCCGTTGAAGGAAGATTGTGGTAATCTTCAAAGGGAGATTGTGGTAATCTCCAAAGGTGGTGTTGTTGAAGAGTGTGGTGAGTGGTGCTCTTCAAGGTGTTGTAAGTTGAATTTGTATTAATTTTGGTAATTAATAATTTTTTTTTTCTTTTTGAAATCCATCCCGGATATACTGGGGTGGTAGAGCACGTAGTCCCTAGGTGGGGTGAAGCTCTATAAATCGATGTGTGTTGTTTACTTTCCGCACCTTTATTCTTGTCTTTGAGCATTCGGTTCGAAAAAGAGGGCGAAATCAAAAAGATGGAGATAATCTATTCACCCTCCCTCTAGATTATCGTAGCCGGTTGGACTTACAAGTGGTATCAAAGCCAAACTCTTTGGCAAGCTCATTTCCCATCGCGAGTGAAGAGGAACGATCGTCGGCTACGAATGAAGCTCATCTTTCCGGCACCTCCACCACCAAACCACCTCTATTTGATTCCAAAAATTATATATTTTGGAAAGAAAGAATGGAATGCTATTTACAAGGTTGCGGGTTCGATATTTGGAACATCATCATCAATGGAGAATCCATTCCAATGAAAGACACACTATACACCTCCAAAGCTCTCAAGGAGCTCAATGATGAAGAAAAGAAAACCATCTCCTTAAATGGTAAAGCTCTCAATATTTTGTATTGTTCACTTACTAATTTGGAATATGAACATATTGTAGGAATTCGATCGGCACATGAAGTATGGCAAAAATTAGAAGCCATCTATCGAGTATGTGCAAATGAAAGGAGTCAAACAAAAACATCTACTTCTCAAAGGGATACAAGTTCAAATCTAAAGAACAAGCCTTTTACAACTTCCAACTATGAAGTAGTCGAACAATGTTTTATGGGCATCGAAGAAGAAAACGAGGTATGCCTTAAACCCTCTACTTCCTATGGTATTGTTATTCAAAATGATTATAGTGATTTGCAAAATGATTTTGATGATCTTCAAAATGAATTCCAAAATTTACTTGTTAAGTACAAAAATTTGAAAAAGGAATTCAATGTTTTGAAAAATAAAAAGGATAGTTTATTCACTTCCTATGAATCACTATCATGTGCTCACACCACCACACTTGACAAGGTTAGAAACCTTGAAAAACAAAATAGTACTCTTGTTGAGGATATGAATTGCATGAAAAATGATTTATCAAAATCAAACTTGAGTACCAATAAATTGCCCAATATTGTGAATGGTAATGGTTGTGATAATTTAAATAGTGAACTTGATCATGAGCCTAATATTGTCAAGCATATGAAAAAGAATCGAGTTCCTATGCATGTTAGTAATATTACTTGCTTTTATTGTGGTAAGAAGGGACACGCCCTAAATACTTGTAGGGCTAGAAATAGCTCAAATTATTGTTGGAGACCTAAAAGTCTCAAAGCTAATCCCAAAGGACCCAAGCACTTGAGGGTACCACAAAACAATGTTCTATTAGGTACCCAGCGAAATAATAATCGAAGAAAACTCATACCGCCAAGAAGACATCAAATGACCATTTCATTTGATCAAAGGAGAAAACACCTTCAACAAAGTTATTTTCCAAGAAGAGGAAATAATCAAAAATGGGATGAACAAAATCCTTGGAAATGGCAAAGACATCATCAACAAGATGATTTTCTAAGAGAAAGACACTTTCGAAAATGGGAAGGCCACAATGCTTGGAAATGTAGCAATTGGAGAAACCACCATCAACATGAAGATTTTCAAAGAGGAAGATACCATCAACAACGGGAAAGACATAACCCATGGAAATGGCGTAATTGGTAAACCGTATCTCCTCATTTAAATATGTATTTTATTTTGTTATTATACATATTTTTTGTGCCTAATTTTTCAAAATGAGTTTTCAAAAATTTATTTTTAAAATCAAGGTCTTCAATATATTTGAGAGTTCTTAAAAAAATGTTTTGAAAAGAGGACCTTGCATGTTTTGTTAAAACTCTTGTGCATTTACTTAGACTAAATGTTCTATTATCTGTGGATCTCTATAGCATAAGCATTTTTATTGTGATATCTCTTATTACTTGGCCTACACTTTTGCTATCATATCTTGTGCAAAATTTGTTTATAGTATTGTGTAGGATTTATATCTCCTATTCATTGGCTATCGTCTATTACTTCTAAGAGTTTCTTAAACCATCAAGGTATGTTCACTCGTATTATTCTTAGAACTCGATATTGTGTTCATGTCATGTTTATGCACTTATCTTTCAAAATATTTCATTTCAACCCCTTTAGTGCCTCTAAATGACATTGTGATTTTTCTTAAAAGGGCACTACTCGTTAAATCTTGTTTTTCTCGTATATGTGTTTTCTCGAAACTCATATTTGTTGGATTTAGTCCATAATTATCTTTTTGCAAAGTTTTAAAACTTTTAGGGTGAAAAATAAATTTTTGGAAAATTCTGAAGAATGAAAAATTGTCTGGGACGGTCAAGGCAGGGCCGACCAGTTGCCCTGCACGTCGACCGGTCGCACCCCACCTCGACCGGTCGCCCAGGCCAATTTCTTTGGTTAAAACGAGTCTGTCTTACACTTTGAAACAGAACATCAAAACATCCCCAAACCCTTACAGCGCAGCGTCACCCCCTTCTTCAATAATCCTCATTTGTTTATCAAAACTTGTGATTCTTGTTGCTAATCCACTTCATTTTACAAGAATCTTACATATATGGCACCTCCAAGAAATTCTACCGGTCAAAATCCCACTTCCAAGCGAAGAAAGGGCGGAGAGGGTTCTTCGAGAAATCGGCAAGAGGAAGCCGAACAATGGAATATTCGAGCTACGCAAAGGAGTGTAGCTCAAGAACGTGATGATATTAAAAACCCGGTACTCTCCAATCCTCAAATTGCCGAACTCCACGGGACGATTTCATTCAACAATTACCGTTGGGCAAAAAGTAAGAAACCTCTTATACCTCAAGCTCCTCGCTCTAATAATGTTTTAGATTTTATCAACAAATATGCGGAGTGGTACTATGAAAATTTGAACATAGGTGCAAAATTGATAGCTCGTACGAAAATTTATTGATTTAATTCGTTTACAAATGAATATCCTACTATTAGAGGATTCTTTGAAGAGCAAGGGTGGATGTACTTATGGGAGCATCCTTATGTTTTATATGATGATGATGTAATTCTACATTTTTATGCCAATATGTGGGTTGAATATGATGCTCAAAGGAAGCCTCTTGCTTTGAATTCGTTTGTAAGGGGTTGTCATTTTAGATGGACTCCTAATGACATTTGTCGGATTTTACATGTGCGAGAAGGTGGTTGGGACTATTTTTCTTGTGCTATTTGGAATGATGAGATGTTGGGGGTTTCTATGAAAGAAGTCAAGACTTATTTGGGCGTATGGCCAAAATATTCATTGTTGTCGATGACTCTTGAGCACCAGATTATATCCGTTATTGTCGCCTATTGCATATGTGGAAAAGCGGGAAAAATGCCTAGTAACATGGACTATTTTTTGACTCATAAGATTGCTAGAAGGGAACCGCTTAATTTTGGCGTTATTCTTATTCAATGTCTAATTTAGTCTATTACTCAAGGAAATAAGAAGTTTGTTATGGGCAATTGGATTTGCAAACTTCTTATACAATCGGGACTACCTTCGTCGGAGTGTAATTCAGAGGTATTTCAAAATGATTTTGACATTGATAACATCTCCCAAATGGTCACTATGTGCAAAAATATGGACATCCGACCAACTAAAATGGCTAGAGGAAGAGGCCAAGGTTCCCCAGATCCAAACGACTTCTTTGATGATACCGAGGCCGCGAGATTGGCGGAGAAAGGCGAACCGAGCAATCCGGAGGGTTATACCGGTGCTCAACCGCCTAGGAGGTACACCCAAGCCGAGTATGATGATCTAAGAACATATCATGAAGCTAGGTATGAGGCTTTGGAGCAAAAGACCTCCAAAATGCAAACATCAATCGGTAAGTTGAAGAAATTCATCAAAGATCTTATTCCTGGAACTTGCTTCTCTTCGGACGAGGAATGATGTCCCCACCCCTTTATTATATTAGCATTTTCTTTCTTGTCCATGTTGTTTTGTAATTTTATGAACTATCTTGTAAAACTCTAAATTGCACTAATGGGATTTGCTTGTTTTCTTGAAAGGGTTAAAATAGCAAGTTGAAAATAGCTTGTGGATGATCATGATATTGATGGAGTATTTGATGGTAAAAACATTCTAGTTTGGCATTGTTTGATAGTTGGTATGAAGTACTTGATGGTAAAAGTGCTTCTTTTAATTTTTTGCATTTGAGATGCCTTGATCATTTTGTTTAGATGGATAATTTGGGACATTTGTAATGTCTTATTTGTATGCACTACTTGATGGCTCTTTAATTTTTGATCTCTTATTTGGCTAAAATTATCTCAATTGGGTTGAACCTTTGAGAATATACTTTGTTAGGCCTCTTATTTATTGGACATATGTTGAAAATTGCTTTTGGAGATGATATGAAAAACTTGGCTTAATCTCTTTTGCAAGGGCTATATACATTTTCTTCAAATTTTGACGCCCGCCAAGTGTTCGATTAAATATTTCAATGAAAGATTCATCACCTACATGATTCTCTTATTTTCAAATGTCTTAAATTCTTATTGAGATCATGTTTTTGGCTAACAAAATGAGCTTATGAATTTCTTATGATACATTTCTCCTATTTTTCTTTGGATTCCAAGCTTAATTCTTTCAAAGGATGATAAATCATATTGTTGGCGCACTTTAATAAATTTATATGATGTTTTTATTATCCTAACATTCTTTTTGATGATTCCAAAGGGGAAGAAACAGGAAATTGGCTCGTTAGCTCAAAGAAGCTAATAAAAGCTCGTTATAAAAGCTATAAGCTACGTCTTCTTAAAGCCATAAGTTGTGACTATACTTAGTCCAATTGTTGCTTGATGAACATAAATACTTGTCTAATGATGTTTTGTTGATAGGGGGAGCTTATAAGCTCTTGAACAAAATGTAAAAGCTAAAGCTTTTAGCTTGTGGTTCATTGCTTTTACATTATTCTTGATGTGCTTATTGATAGGAGCTTGTGCTTATCTTTGTATAATATTTACTCCCTTACTTGGTTGCTTATGTATTTTGGAAATTTTGGTTGCTTCTAAACGATTAGATGTTTTTACCGGAAAATCGTTTTTAAAATTGTCCTCCTAATTTTTCTAAAAATTGTTTTGGTTTGTAATCATCAAAAAGAGGGAGATTGTTTGATACATATTTTTATCTTAATTTTGATGATTTTATTTTTACACCAAAATAATGTTTTTAATTGTTGTCCAAATACTCCTAAATGATTTAAAATGGTTTGAATATTTTCCGGAGTATTTCTTCAAGTTTTATTTTAGATAAATTTGGACAACACTCTTAATGTTTTTATGTTTATAAGTTTTTACTTCAAAACAAGGTTCCTAAATGTTCTCTAAATACTCCCGATTGGTTTAAAATGTTTTTACTAAATTTTCGGAGTATTTCTTGAGTTTTATTTTCGACAAAAATTGGACAACATTTCCGTCTCGAGGTCAACCGGTCGCCGTATAGGGCAACCCATACCTGAAGATGAATTTTGGAATAGAAAATGAGACGAAGGAGAAAGTGACCAGAACCCGGTCGACCCGAGTGTCGGCCGGTGGCGTCGGCCGTCGGCGACGTCTGTCGGCCGTGCACTCGGGAGTCACGCCTTGAAACAGAACTCCTGCTTTCTTAAAATTGGTTTGTGCGACCGGCCAACATAAGGGGCGACCGGTCGAACCCTACATCGATCGGTCGCCCTGTGTAAATTGTTGATACGTTTATTTCAAACTCTATTTCTGTTCGACCGGTCGCCCTCAAGTTTGATAGCAATTTCTGACCGTTTGACAGCAGACAAATTTTCCTTAAATTGTGGGATTGATTTCTAACAACTATATTCTTGATTTTAATTGTATTTTTCTGTAGATTTTCAATCCCCAAGAGGAGCCTATGCTTGATCAATCATCTCCTATAAATAGAGGAAGTTTTGGAGCAACCATAACAACAATTGAGATACAACACAACAAGATACATTCCAAGCAAACACTTGTTCTTCATAGTTATTATTCTTGTTGTAATTTGCCTAGCTTATCACTTTCACATCTTGAGGTCTATGCTTTCATTTCTTGATTACACTTGCACTCAAATTGTATTATTCATTATTGAGTTGTAATCTTGAATTTTTGGGTAATCATTCAACACAAGATATCCTTGTGAGTGTTCTTGTGGTAAGAACACACTTGGGTGATCTAGGTGTTAGGTGTAAGAAGATTGTGGTAATCTTTTTGTCAAGGTGTTGAAGAATTTGGTATTCTTCAAGACTGAAGATTGTGGTGATCTTCAAAGGTGTCGTTGAAGGAAGATTGTGGTAATCTTCAAAGGGAGATTGTGGTTATCTCCAAAGGTGGTGTTGTTGAAGAGTGTGGTGCTCTTCAAGGTGTTGTAAGTTGAATTTGTATTAATTTTGGTAATTAATAAATTTTTTTTCTTTTTGAAATCCATCCCGGATATACTGGGGTGGTAGAGCACGTAGTCCCTAGGTGGGGTGAAGCTCTATAAATCGACGTGTGTTGTTTACTTTCCGCACCTTTAATCTTATCTTTAAACATTCGGTTCGAAAAAGAGGGCGAAATCGAAAAGATGGAGATAATCTATTCACCCCCCCTCTAGATTATCGTAGCCGCTTGGACTTACACTTAGTGTCTGAAGGAATGATTCTGAACGAGACTTTCCAAGTGGCTGCAATAATCGAGAAATTTCCACCATTGTGGAAGGATTTCAAGAATTACCTCAAGCACAAGCACAAAGTGATTGGGCTTGAGGATTTAATCGTTCGGCTTTGGATTGAGGAAGACAACCGAAATTCCGAAGTGAAGTGCAGTAAGTCTGGAATGGAGGCCTAGGCCAATCTTGCTGAATCGAGCACTAGCAAGAAACGCAAGTACTCCTTGAAAGACAAAGGAAAGGCCAAAAAGTTCAAAGGGAATTGCTACAACTGTGGCAAACCGAACCACATGGCCAAGGATTGTCGACACCCCAAAAAGGGCAATCAAGGTGGCAACCAACAAGCCAATGTGACGGAGGACAAGTCGGTTCCAATCGACATGTCGGAGCTCGATCTCACTGTCGTTGTGTTTGAAGCCAATATGGTGGATAACCCAAGGGAGTGGTGGATAGAGACCAGTGCAACTCGTCATATTTGTGCCGACAAGGAGATGTTCTCCTCTTACACTCTGATAAATTGAAGGAAGCTTTTCATGGGAAACTCTTCGACTTCTAACATCGTGGGGCTTGGTAAGGTTGTGCTCAAGATGACTTCCGGAAAGGAGCTTACGCTTGTAGATGTGCTGCATGTCCCGGACATCCACAAGAGTTTGGTTTCCGGTCCTTTGCTTAGTAAGGCCGGGTTTAGACTAGTGTTTGAGTTGGACAAGTTTGTAATGGCCAAGAATGGTCAGTTTCTGTGTAAGAGCTACCTTGATAAAGGGCTCTTTAAAATGTCTGTAATGTCTGTTTTCCGCCAAGAGGCGAAGAATAAAAATGTTACTTCTGTTTACTTGTTGGATTGTTCTAATTTATGGCATGATAGATTAGGACACGTAAACTTCAACACAATCAAAAGGTTAGTGAATATAGAATTAATACTTACGTTTAAAATCGATTCACAAGACAAATGTGAAATTTGTGTTGAAGCAAAATTGGCCAAAGCACCGTTTCATTCAGTAACGAGAAGTACCAAACCACTCGAGTTAATTCATACAAAAGTGCGTGATTTAAAACTTGTGCAAACTCGAGGTGGGAAAAAGTACTTCATAATATTTATAGACGATTGTACAAGATATTGCTATATATATCTTTTGAAAAGCAAAGATGAAGCTTTAGTAGCTTTTAAAACTTATAAGAATGAAGTTGAAAATCAGCTTAATTTGAAAATTAAGATGATACGAAGTGATAGAGGCGGAGAGTATGTCGCTCCGTTTGAAGAATTTTGCTCGGAAACGGGTATAATTCATCAAACGACTGCTCCCTACTCACCTCAATCAAATGGAGTTGCATAACGCAAAAATCGTACTCTTAAGAAGATGATGAATGTGATGTTGATAAGTTCTGGCTTAACCCAAAACTTGTGGTGGGGAAGCCATACTTTCTGCAAACTACATTCTTAATAGATCCCACACAAAGGTAAAAATGAAATTCCATATGAGTTATGAAAGGGACGTAAACCGTCATATAAATACATCAAAGTGTGGGGGTGTTTGGCTAAAGTCGAAGTACCTAAGCCGAAATAAGTTAGAATCGGTCCGAAGACAATCAATTGTTCATTGGATATGCTAACAATAGTATTGCATATCGTTTTTTTAGTACACAAGTCAGCTATTCCTGATATAAATGAAGGTATGATCATTGAATCAAAGAATGTTGTATTCTTCGAGAATATCTTTCCAAACAAAGAAAGGAAAGAAGAAAGTTCGAGAGAAATAACTTATGAAACTGCAAGGTTACCTCAAAGTGATGATGAAGAGGAACCAAGACGCAGTAAAAGGACAAAAATAGCTAAATCTTTTGGTCTTGATTTTCTAACTTATATGTTAGAAAACGAACCAAGAACTATTCAAAAAGCTTTGTCTAGTCCAGAAGCTCCTCTCTGGAAACAAGCTATCAATAATGAAATAGATTTCATCATGCAAAATCACACTTGGGAGTTAGTCGATCTCCCACCAGGTTGCAAACCTTTGGGATGCAAGTGGATCCTTAAAAGGAAGTATAAAGCAGATGCATCTATAGACAAGTAGAAAGCCCGTTTGGTAGCTAAAGGGTTTAGACAAAATAAGGGATATGACTTTTTCGATACATATTCTCCTGTTACGAGAATTACGTCCAATCGTGTTCTCATAGTTATTGCAGCCTTGCATAACCTTGAGATACATTAAATGGATGTTAAAACTGCCTTTTTGAATGGTGAACTTGAAGAGGAGATCTATATGGAACAACCCAAGGGGTATGTTGCACCCGGTCAAGAGCGAAAGGTGTGTAAACTTGTTAAGTCACTTTATGGACTAAAACAAGTACCTAAGCAATGGCATGAAAGGTTTGACTCGACTATGAAGTCAAACGGTTTCAAGATCAATGAATATGACAAGTGTGTCTACATTAAAGATACTACAAATGATTATGTCATAGTATGCCTTTATGTAGATAATATGTTGATCATGGGTAGTGGTCATGATTTAATCATGAATACTAAGAACATGTTAAAAAAGAACTTTGACATGAAAGATATGGGATTATCTGATGTTATATTAAGGATTAAAATCTCTAGAACTTCAGATGGAATTGTCTTGTCACAATCCCATTATGTCGAAAGCATACTTAGAAAGTTTAATGCTTTTGATAGTCCTCCGGCTAAGACACCTGTAGATCTAAGTCTACAATTGGCCAAGAATAAAGGCAAACCAGTTTCTCAGCTGGAATATGCAAGGGTAATTGGCAGTCTGATGTACTTAACGAATTGTACACGTCCAGACATTGCATATTCAATGAGTAAGCTAAGTAGGTTCACAAGTAACCCGAGTATGGATCACTGGAAAGTCGTGACAAGGGTACTTAGATATTTAAAGTATACCATGAACTATGGAATACTTTATAAGAGATATCCAACAGTATTAGAAGGATATTGTGATGCCAATTGGATATCAGACACAAAAGACTCCAAGTCCACAAGTGGATATGTTTTCACAATAGGTGGAGGAGCGGTGTCGTGGAAGTCTTCTAAGCAGATGTGCATAGCTTGATCCACTATGGAATCTGAGTTCATTGCTTTGGATAAAGCTGGAGAAGAAGCAGAATGGCTTAGAAACTTCTTAGAAGATATTCCTTGTTGGAATAAGCTTGTGCCTACTGTTTTGATACATTGTGATAGTCAATCAGTAATTGGAAGGGCACAAAATAGTATGTATAATGGTAAGTCTAGACATATACGCCAAAGACACAATACCATTAGACAACTGATTTCGAATGGGGTTATTTCAGTTGACTACGTGAAGTCAAAGGAAAACCTTTCGGATCCTCTTACAAAAGGCATAAATCGAGATCAATTGTATAAATTGTTAAGGGGAATGGGTTTAGAATCTAAAAACTAAAGAATGTTCATAACGGTAATCCAACCTTGTGAATTGGAGATCCCCAAGAGCTTGGTTCAATGGGACAACCAAGTTATGAATGTTCAGCTGAACACTTGGAAAATGTGTTAGCTCATTCTCGAAACATCCAAGTGAATGAAAAACCTGCTGAATGTGGTGAGGTTAAGTTTAAGACTTTTAATGATTCCTATACTGAAAGGTGGAGTATGGCAGGATACTCTTCAATAGGAGATCACCTATATAAGTGAGAAGTAATGGCCACTTCAATGAAACACTTATGAATCTAAGATATGGTCCAGGACCGAAATAGACACAACATGAGAACAACAAGTGTTAGAATTGTTATTGTGTAAGTACTATTGTCTCGTTTTACACAAACGGCTGAGTAGTTCAAGACATCGCGTCACTAAGCAACCAGTAAATCTGATAGTATTTTACTAAGGAAGGTTCAAAACAACAAGCTACCTATCCTGATGCAATAACAGTTCGCTGAGACTTTCAAGTGAATTTGCATACACGCATGCATTAATTTCATTCATGTGGGGGATTGTTGGAATTGTTTGGTAAAATGGGTGTTGACCCGATTTTGACCAAATAATTAAGTGGTTTTCATTAGTTAAAAATGGAATTAAATTATTTGTAAAAATTCTACTAAGAGAGTAATGAGAATATCATTTGGAATTTCTCAAAACCAATTCCGGGTGAATGAGAAATTAATGCTAGAAGTTAGCCACTTAAAATTAAAAAATGGTATGGAAAATGGAAAATTTGGGGAAGGAAAAATGCTCCATCCCACATAGGAAAATGAGACAAAGTTTACTCACTTGATAAATCCCAAGTTGGACTTATGAGTTTGGGCCCTTGGGGGCGCCCAAGTTTTTAAAGGGGTGAGGACCTACATGCTTGTGGGTTTGGTTTAAAAGCACACACGCGTGCCACCACCGCCCACCGGCTCGGCACTGCCCGGCCCAGGTCAGGGTCGTGGGCCGCGGGCCTGGGGTTGGGCTTCAAAGCCCTTATTCTTTTTGGACCAAAACCCTCTAAAATAAATAATTAATTACTTTTTTAATTAATTAATTAAAGTTTCCAACTGGAAAGTTTTTGCATCGGAGCATGGGCGGACGCATGGCCCATGCGTCGGGTCGTACGTCAAGACGAACTTGTTTGCATCTGAGCACGGGCGGACGCACTGATCGTGCGTGAAGTTAAAACTTTGTCATTTTCATTCGCATCCGAGCACAGGCACATGCACGGGTCGTGCGTCGATGCGAAAGACTGAATAGATGCCCATGTTCGTTGTAAACATGTCTTTTTTAGCCAAAAGACACGATCTTTCTATACGGGCACCTGATGCCTATAAAATAGAAGCCCCTGCAGATGAAAAACGTACAGAAAAACACTAGATAATAATCAATTATTTGCATTATCAGCATATTATTTTCCCTTGTTCAAAAGCTTGAAAGTTTCGTACACTTCTAGTTCGTTGTACTTCCGATTTTTGCAAGTTCTGCTAAACCGGAATAGTTAAAGTCGTCGTATTTTAGAGACAAACGCCGGACCGTAAGCACTTTGTATACGAGGCATTTTCGTCTTGTGAAGACTGAATCAATTTCAGGCCTCGACTCAATCCAAACACTAAGCCATTCTCCTTAAACAAAAACCTTACACAATTTTTACCCAACAATATACACATGGCATTTGTCTATTATATTGAAACATCAAAACAAAGAATTAAGCATATAAAATCCCATTTGCTTATAATTTGTAGATTACCTTTGACTGAGATTGAGTTTAATGTACTATGGTGTAAAGGAAGACTCAAATTTAGGTATATTATTACAATGAAGGTTCAAGTAGGGGTGGCCAAATAGAACCGAAACCAGGTTTTAATTCGAAATCGGAACCATGTAGGCCAGTTTTGGTTTTGGTTCTTTGGTCTAAAAAACTGTGGAACTGTCAGTTAGAACCGTATGTGGAACCGTGGTGGAACCGACAATTAAAACTGTCGGTTTCAAGGTAAAACCAACGAATTTTTTTTTTGTTAAAATATGTTAGAAGAAATGTTAATTTGTTTTAACTAAGTTGGGAGTAGTGGTTAGAGGGGAGGAGATAAAAGTAACTGAATGATACAGGGTTCGAACTCTGGTCAACACCCTTATAAAGGGTAAGCGATACCACGTGAGCTACAAGCTCATGGTAGAAGAAATATTAAATGCTTATTGTAATGTTGTATATTCGTAACTACATGAGACACATTTTAAACCAAATGTTTAAGCCAACTACGTGAACTTTGATTCATCTATACTCTAACAGTACATATAGACAGTTTAATATTATTATAATATAAGTACAAAACTTAATTGAATATTAAGTTCAAGTCTTTAGCTTTCTTTTCCCTTTCTTTTGTAACTGAAATTGAGCTATTTATAAAAAATAAAAAAATTATCTAAAGATAAACAAACGATTCCGGTTAAAATCGAAACTGGAACCGTGGAGGAACCGGAACTATCAGTTCTGATTTTGGAACCGGAACCATGAGACAATGGTTCCTATTCAAGTTCCTCCAAAATGAGGAACCGGAACCAATAGTTCCGAAATCGTATCCACCCCTAGGTTCAAGAAAAGAACAAACCCACTTCCCACCAGAGGCAGTTAGCTAGGGCTGCCCATGGGGTGGAGCGGATATTCCAATACCTAGACCCGCCCCGTCCCCTCCACGGGACGGGCGGGGGTGGGGCTGGTCGCCCCGTGTTGGAAATACTTTTCTTTTTTTAATATATTTATATTATATTATATATTATTAATAATTCTTTTAATCTTACATTTTGTATTGTAAATGCATATTATTTATAAAATTTGTCCTTATATATGTTAAATATAATATTAAGTACATAAAATTATATTATTTTATATACTCTACATGTAAAATATATATTAAATATATTAATAAAATAAACAAATTGCACTGTGCGGATACCTACAGGGCGGAAGTGTTACCCAGACCCGCCCCGCTCCACCCCGGATACGGGACGGAGCAGCCCAAACAGGCGGGCGGGTCTTGATCGGGGCGGGTTGAATTGCCAGCCCTAAGAAGGCTGACTATGGTATCATGATAGTAAATTATTATTATTATTGTTATAATTAATAAAAATAAAGGATTGGTTATAAGGTTGTTGCAATGTTGCTTGACTGTGTGTGGTTTTATTACTGAATAATTCCGGTTTGCCCGAACCAACATAACTACTTTAGATAATCAACTCATATAGGAACCAACTTAAGATACAATGGAATTTTTGGGATTAGTAAAAGTAATACTAGGAGAAGTGAAATGGACAAAAAAAAAATAATTAGATGAGAATTAAAGAAAAAATAAAAGAAAAAGAAAAGTTTGAAGATGGAGCACGCGTGAATCCTGATTGGTCATTTGGTTTAAAGGTTGCAATTCGGGTCATCAGGTCGGGTTCGTGTTTGATTGCGAATTATGTTTAAAATAAATAAAAAAATAATTAAAATATAAACTTACTATGTTTTAGACACATAAGTAACACCGTGTCATATTTGTGTCAGTTAAATACTCAAATTCGGGTTGGAATTTTTCGTGTTTGTGTTCAAATTTGTCTAAATAATTTCTTGTTGGATTATCGTATTGTGTCAGATATTGACACCCTTAATTTGATTGTCAAACTCCGGGGCCTGGGCCTTGGAGGCCAAAGTGTCTGCCAGTTGTGGCCAATTATGAAGAAAACGACGGCGACCCCAAAGTTTTGGACTTTTTTGGAAAATAATTATTACTTAAAATTGACGACTCCCTTAAAAAAAATTGATGATTAAAGATTAGTACTGTAAATTTATCGTATAAAAAACATTACAAAAAAAGGGACATCCAAAATATTTAATTTTTTTTAAAAAAAATTGAGTGGAAATAAACAATAATTGCCAATAAAAATTGAAAAGTCCAACTGTCGAGTCAAATGAAGTCGGCTTGAAAAGTTCCATCCTTCCTGGCAACCTTTATTCCATAGAAGCCCCACCTCAATTCCCAATTCTACCCTTCACACAAATCACCCAAATGCCCAAAACACCCTTCTCCATTTCTATATAACCCCCTTCCCCCCAAACAGACACCAGAATAATTTACAATCCCGCCTCTCCATTTCCAGATTATTTGCTTTCGCTCTCCATTTTTGCAGGAACTGGCGTTAGCTCAGGAAGATCTGGAAGAAACCTTGAATAAAGGGGTGGTGCGCGCCCTATATGACGCCCTGAACTGCCGCGACGCGGAGGCTATCCACAAAATCCTCGCCGCCGACCTCGAGTGGTGGTTCCATGGTCCGCCGTCCCACCAGTTTTTGATGCGCCTCCTCACCGGAGAACAGGAATCGACCTTCCGCTTCGTGCCCCACAGTATCTCCGCCTTTGGCCCCACCGTGCTCGCCGAGGGATTCGACCAATCCCGCTCCATTGCCTGGGTTCACGCCTGGACCGTCGCGGATGGGATAATTACCCAGGTCAGGGAGTACTTCAACACGTCCCTCACTGTGACGCGTTTTGGGAAGACGGACCAATCGGATTGCAGCAGCAGCATTGCCGCGCCCCTTCATTGCCCGTCGGTTTGGGAGAGCAGTCTTCCGGGTCGGGTTGGGAAATCGGTGCCCGGCCTCGTGCTTGCTATCTAGAAGTTTCTGGTTCGGGTCTCTGGTCACGTTTATAGGGTATTATAAAAATATCTTGTTATATATAAAGATAAAGAGTGAAAGCGTGTGTGCGTGGTTTATTTTATTTTTTTTTTTTGTTAATCTTCTGATTGTTCCTATGGGCTGAGGGTTTAATTTCGTTCAGCTGCGTGAGTCATTAGTTCGAGTGTTGTGGGGTGTAGAGGGTGATCAATGATGATGATCGGGAGGCCCTTTTGCTTTGATTTGGTGGTGTTTGATTTTGTGTTGCGTCATGTTCTGTTTGCAATAAAAGATATTTTACATGATTGGCCAAATATCCACTTTTATTTTAGTTATATTTTAAGCTTCAACAAAGTAATCAGACTTAATATATGCATATACAAATTGAATCACTTCAAATTTTAGAAAGTATGGGCAACGAATTAAAATGATGGAGATACACAAGAACAAACAAGAAAATCAAAATAAGAAATTAATATATGGGATAGTTAAAAAGCTACCTTGAAGCTGTTACAAATGTTGGAAATCTGTCCTTAAATATATGGGTTTTTGACTGAAGAAATGCAGAAAATACGTGCAGAAAGCATGAAGAAAGAAAGGCGGGAAGATGGTTTTATTGTGTAACTGAATTGATGATGAAAATGTACAGTACCAGGCTATTTATAGAGACACCACAAAGCAAACATAAAACGTAACTAAGAAACAGCAACTTTAGCATAGCAACTTTAATACTGCAACTAATACTTCAACTCAACTAATACTCCAGCTAATACTTCAACTATCATAACAGCCCCCCCTCAAGTTGGGCCATGATGAGCATCCTTCATGCCCAACTTGGAAACCAAGTAATCAAACTGAGCAGCTCCCAAAGCCTTAGTAAATAGGTCTGCAACCTGGTGAGAAGATGCAACCTTCTGAGGAGTAATGAAGCCCTCCTTGTATTTATTTCTAACCAAGTGACAGTCAATCTCAAGATGTTTTGTACGTTCATGGAACACAGGATTTTCCACAATGTAGATAGCAGCTTGATTATCACAGAACAAAGGGATAGGAAGAGGAATGGAGAGGGATAGATCAGCAGCCAAATAAGCTACCCACTGAAGCTCACAGACAGCTGAACTCAAGGCTCTATACTCAGATTCAGCAGAGGATTTGGAGACAGTGTTCTGTTTCTTGGTCTTCCAAGAAATCAATGCATCACCAAAAAAGACACAAAAACCAGTGATAGATCTTCTAGTATCAACACAAGAGGCCCAGTCTGCATCACTATAAGCAAGAAACTTCTCATCAGAAACAGCAGGGTAGAATAGGCCTTTGGAGGGACAGCCCTTAAGGTATCTCAAAAGATGGATGGCTGATTCCCAATGTGAGGAATAAGGATTATTAAGAAATTGGTCGAGTGTTGGACACAATAAGTAATGTCCGGCCTGGTAAAATTCAAGTATAACTGACCGCCTATCAATCTTCTATATTGATCAGGCTCCTTCAAAGGTGTACCAGATTCCCAACCAACCAATTTCACACCGTAGGAAAAGGTGTATGAGGTGGCTTACACAAAGAACAATCCAAAGATCCTTCGAATATCTAACACATACTTCCTCCGGTTAAGATAAATGCGAAGCACTTGAGCAATCTCAACACCCAAAAATATTTGGCCTCTCCCAGGTCCTTAATAGTGAAGAGACCATCCAAATATTGCTTGAGGGAGTTTATGTCATCCATATTGGAGCCAGTGATGATCGAACATCATCAACATAGATCAAAAGGGCAAGGAAAGAACTATCAGTTGCCTTCACAAACAAGCAACAATCATGAGGAGATTGAACAAAACCAAAAGCCACAAGTTTCCCACAAAATTCTGTATTCCACTGTCTGCTGGCTTGCTTAAGGCCATATAGACTTCTTTTAAGATGGCATACTTGCCAGTGCGACTTTAGTATACCGCCAGGAGGAAGCATATAGATATCCTCATCCAAATAGCCATGTAGAAATGCATTATTAATGTCTACATGGGACAAAAACCAACCCCTTGCTGATGCTAGAGCAATCAAAAATCTCACAGAAACTAACTTAGCAACGGGAGAAAAACTATCCATATAGTCAATGCCATAGACTTGATCATAGCCCTTTGCAACCAATCTAGCTTTATGTCTTTCAACAGAGCCATCAGCTTTCCTTTTAATCTTGAACACCCACTTACTACCAATTGGTTTCTTGCCTTGAGGAAGAGAAGTAATCACCCAAGTATGATTTTTTTCAAGAGCATCTAGTTCATGTTGCATAGCAGTAACCCACAGAGGATCATGACTGGCTTGAGTGTAATTATGAGGTTCATGACTTGCATCAATTTTAGTCAAGAAAGCAGTATAAGCAGTAGTAAAAGGAGAAGAAGAATAAGGAAAAGAACTGATGGGATACATTACTGGAGCAGTAACAGCCCCTTGGAGAGTAGTGGCAGGTGCAGGTGTATGGACTGTATTGACAACAAAATCAGACATCCAGGCAGGTTTGGTGACATGCCTTGTGCTTCTCCTGGGAAGGAAAGAAGGAGAAGCAGGAGAAGGTACATGAGGAGAAGCTAAAGGAGTAGGGGATGTATCTGAAGAATCTAAGAGAGAAATATGGGAGCCAATGAAAGGAGTGTTGGATGACTGAGTAGGAGGAGTAGATTCAGTGGAATAGGGAAAGGTATCTTCAACAAAAACAACATCCCTGGAGACTAGCAGTTGTTTATTCTCCAGATCATACAACCTATAACCCTTCTTTCCTTGTTCATAACCCAAAAAAACACATTTATTTGCCCTGGAATCAAATTTATGCTTTTGAGGATGGACATTTGTAGCATAAACCAAGCAACCAAATGGTTTGAGAAGAGTGTAATCAGGAGGATGACCATAAAGAAGCTCATAAGGTGTTTTCCATTGAATGACAGAATGAGGAAGCCTGTTTATGATGTAAGTGGCTGTTAACAAGGCAAAAGGCCAAAACTGAGAAGGAAGATGAGAATGAAACATAAGAGCTCTCCCCATGTCAAGCAAAGACCTATGTTTCCTCTCCACCACTCCATTTTGCTGTGGAGTGTAAACACAGGTTCTTTGATGCAAAATTCCATGGGCATGGAACAATTGAGTGCAATCATTATTAACAAATTCCAGCCCATTGTCACTACGGATTGTTTTAACAACACCAGCAAACTGAGTTTTGACTAACAGAATGAATCTCTCAAGCATTTTAGGGACATCTGTTTTGTGTTGAAGTAAGAAAATCCAAGTGGCTCGACTATGATCATCTACTATAGTCAGCATATAAGGAGTATTCAGCAAAGAAGTAACAGCATATGGTCCCCACAGATCAATGTGAATTAAATCAAAATTAGTGACAGCATAGGAATCACTTAAAGGAAAAGATAATCTGGATTGCTTTGATTTATGACAAATGTCACATCTCAATGAGAGTTGTTGCTTATCAGTTTTACAAACATCAGAAAGAAAAGGTAAGTGACTCAAGACAGTGGGAGAAGCATGTCCCAATCTATGATGCCACAATGTAAGAGTATCAGCAGATAGAACAGAATTACAAAGTACTGAGTATTGGAAATGAAAGGAGAGGAAGAAAGAACATAAAGTTTGCCATACACCTTGCCTCTAGCCACTACTTCCTCAGTCTGTTGGTCCTGCAATACACAATGATCAGAGAAAAAAACACATTTCAGAGAAGTGGTTTGAGTTAATTGAGAGACTGATAGAAGATTGTGTTTGAAGGAAGGAACATATAGAACATCTGTGAGGGTGAGTGTGGCACTCAAAGGTACATGACCAATGTGTGTGGCTGATTGAAAAGAACCATCAGGCAAATGAACAGTGATGCTTGTGTTAACCGGATGCAAATTAGTCATCCAACTAGCATTGACACACATGTGTCTACTAGCTCCTGTATCAATAATCCAAGCTTCCTTGTCAACCTCTCCAATGACAGTCATGGCATACTGATCATGATTAAGGTAATTCATACCTGCATAATCCATGAAATGTGCAAGTGGAGTCTGTAAATCCAAGCGGCTACGATAATCTAGAGGGGGGGGTGAATAGATTATCTCCATCTTTTCAATTTCGCCCTCTTTTAACAATCGAATGCTCAAACAAAATAATGAAGGTGCGGAATGTAAACAACACACGTCGATTTAAAGAGGTTCAACCCACCTAGGGCCTAATCCTCTACCACCCCAAAGATATCAGGGATGGATTTGAAAAGAAAAAGAATTTTATTAATTACCAAAATTAATACAAATTCAACTTACAACACCTTGAAGAGCACCACACTCTTCTTCAACACCACCTTTGAGATTACCACAATCTCTTCTTGAAGATTACCACAATCTCCAACGGCACCTTGTGAAGATTACCACAATCTTCAACCTTGAAGAATACCAAATTCTTCAACACCTCAACAAGAAGATTACCACAATCTTCTTACACCTAACACCTAGATCACCCAAGTGTGTTCTTACCACAAGAACACTCACAAGGATATCTTGTGTTTGAATGACGACCACAAATTCAAGATTACAACTCGATAATTGATAATACAATAGAGTGCAAGTGTAATCAAGAATAGCCTAGACCTCAAAGATGTGAAAGTGATAAGCTAGGCAATTTTACAACAAGAATAATGACAATGAAAGACCAAGTGTTTGCTTGAAATGTATCTTGTTGTGTTGTATCTCAATTGTTGTGTTGGTTGCTCCAAAACTTCCTCTATTTATAGGAGATGATTGATCAAGCATAGGCTCCTCTTGGGGATTGAAAATCTGAGAAAAATACAATTAAAATCAAGAATATAGCTGTTAGAAATCAATCCCACAATTTAAGGAAAGTTTGTCTGTTTGTCAAACGGTCGTAAATTTGTCATCAAAACATAGAGCGGCCGTCCGTCACGTAAATAGACGTTGGAAAAAGTACACAAAGAAAATAACACGAAGGCGTGACGGCCGACGTCTACCTCGACCGGTCGACCATCACCCCAACCGGTCCCCTCATGGATTTTGCAAGGATAAAACGTTCGTTTCAAAAACGAAACTTGCAGTGTACCGGTCGACCATCTGGCGCCGTCGACCGATCGATCGACGCCGAGCGGACCGGCCGACCGCTCGTTTTTCTTTCCGTCTCATTTTCTCGTTTCTAAAAACATCTTCGAGGTATGGGTTGCCTATAGGGCGACCTGGTCGACCACGAGACAGTAAATGTTGTCCAATTTTTGTCGAAAATAAAACTCAAGAAATACTCCGAAAATATAGTAAAAACATTTTAAACCGATCGGAAGTATTAGGACAACATTTAGAAACATCGTTTGAGAGTGAAAACCCAATAACGTAAAATCATTAAAAGCGTTGTCCAATTTAGACGAAAATAAACTTTGAGAAAATACTCCGGAAAATATTAAAATCATTTTAAATCATTTAGGAGTATTTGGACAACCCTTTAAAAACATTGTTTTGGTGATAAAATAAAATCATCAAAATTAAGATAAAAACATGTATCAAACAATCTCCCCTTTTTGATGATTACAAACCAAAACAATTTTATCCCAAACTAAGAGAGCAATTTTAGAAATGATTTTCCGGTAAAAACATTTGACCGTTTGGAAGCAACCAAAATTTCCAAAAATATTAAAGCAACCAAGTAGGGAGTAAATATTTTCAAAAATAAGCTCAAGCTCCCCCTATCCACAAGCACATCAAGAATAATGTAAAAGCAATTATCCATAAGCTAAAAACTTAAGCTTTTACAATTTGCTTAGGAGCTTATAAGCTCCCCCTGTCACAAAAACAACATTAAACAATAATATAGGTCCATCAAGCAACAAATGGACTAACAATAAATCACAACTTATGGCTTTTATGAGCCATAGCTTATAGCTTTTATGACAAGCTTTAATTAGCTTCTTTGAGCTAACGAGCCAATTTCCTGTTTCTCCCCCTTTGGAATCATCAAAAAGAATGTTAGTATGATAGAAACATCATAGAAGTATATCAAAGTGCACCAAAGAAATGGTTTATCAACCATTGAGCAATTTAGGCTTAAAAACCAAGGAAAATGGGAGAAATGTATCATGAAAAGTTCATACGCTCGTTTTGTTTCTCAAAACATGATCTCAATGAGTATTGGGGACTTTTTGAAGCGAGAGAATCATGTAGAAGTTGAAATTTTCATTGCGACATTTTAACAAACACCTTGTGTGTGTGAAAAATAGAAGAGGTTGTATATAACCTTTGTAAATGGTTCAAGCCAAAAAAAAAAAAAAATTTCATATCATTAATCAACCTTATTTCAAAGCTCAATCATATGCACCATATGCAATAAATTGTTCATCAATAAAGAAGCTCAAAGTAGATTCTCAAGGGTTCAACCCAATTGAGATAAGCTAAGAATGATCAAGGCATTACAAATGCCAAAAATTAGAGCAACCATCAAGTAATAAGTCATGCTTTCAACAATACATGTATCAAAAGTCCCAACATATTCAACTAAGCATAACAAAGCAATAAAAGAAGCACTTTTACCATCAAGTACTTCATACCAATGATCAAACAATGCTTTAGAGTATTTTTACCATCAAATACTCCATCAAAAATCATGATCATCCACAAGTCATTATCAACTTGCAATATTAACCCTTTTAAGAAAAACAAGCAAATATCATTAGTACAAATGAGTTTTACAAAAATTCATCAAAATACAAAACATCATTAATGAAAATGCTAGAAAGTAAAGGGGTGGGGTAACATCATTCGTCATCGGAGGAGAAGCAAGTTCGGGGAATAAAGTCCTGATGAATTTCTTTAACTTGCCGATAGACTTCTTCAAACTAGAATTTTCCTTTTCACGACCGGAGCTCTTTTCTAAGAGAAGCCACATCTCTAAATGTTTCTCTTTCCACTTTGGCCATTTCTCTTTGATATTTAGATCTTCAACATCCAACTCCTCTTCATCTCCTTCCTCATTTTCTTCTTCCCTAATTTCTTGTTCATTTCCACATTTTCTTCTTCATTTTCCTCTTCATCCCCACATCATCTCCTTGTTCATCAAACTCACCTCTTCCAATATTTTCAACCTCATTGTCATTAAAGAAATCATCCCGAGGTTGTTGTTGATGTCGGGCACGTCCCCTAGCGGCTTTGGTAGGAACCCGTGGTAAATGTCGTCGCATTCTTACCATTTGTAGAATGTTGGCATTATCAAAATCATTGTGACGAATTTCGGTATTCATTTCATTTTCCGGGTATCCCGATAAGTATAAGAGTCGGCAAATCAAATTTCCCAAGGTATATTTCTTCTTGGTAAGCTTTCTAGATTCTAACAAGCAATGTACAAAAATTGCCCCATAATTAACTCTTTCTCCTCGAACAATCTTATAGGTGAGAAAGAGTTCGAGATTACTTGGAAGTTTTACTTCCTTTCCACAAACACAATAGGAGCAAATGATAGATATAATCCGATAATTTGGCGGCATTGCCGAGTAAGTCACTTCGGGATATACTCCTAAAAAGGTTTTCACATCATCTAGTGAGACATCGAAAATGTTATCATCCCAATGGGTGCAATTCACATTGACTACTCCATCATTTGGCACGTTAAAGTGATCACAAATATCGCCAATGTCCATGAAAAATGCCTACCATTAACAAAAGTGTGAAGTTCCAAAGGATTATCTATCGTAGCATCAACAATCCACATATTTGCATAGAAAAGTTTTATAAGCTCGTCATCATAGTGCAAACACGGATTATCCCAAAGTGAAACCCATCCTTGAATTTCAAAGTAAGCTCTAATATCCGGAAATTCATCATGAAATGCTTGAAAACGAACCATACGAGTGCACGCAATTTTCTTATCATTCAAACCAATATTCTCATAATGTTCCTCCGCAAGTTTATTTAAAAATCGAAATCTATAAGCTCTAGAGGGAGGCTCGAGAGGAGTGATAACTTACTAGAGTCCCAATGAATGCTCGATTTTGAAACCCGACTCTTAATTCGACAATCTCTCTTCGTGAGCCGATTTTGTTGGTCTCTTTGTAGAATATCATCTTGTTGGGGATTTGAAGAAGATTCACCCCTTTGCCTCCTTCTCTCTTTTGAGGATTTCGCTCGTGGAATTTCTTGGAGGTGCCATGTATGTAAGATTCTTGAGAAAATAAGAAGATTAGCAACAAGAAACGTGAAAAATGATGAAGAATTGAAGATTGTAGGAGAAAGGGGATGTTAGCGCAGCAAAGGGTTTGGGGATTTTTTTGTGTGTTGTTTTGAAACGAAGAGAAAAGTTATAACCTGAAAAATTGGCCTGGGCGACCGGTCGAGGTAGGGCGCGACGGTCGAGGTGCGAAGCGGCCGGCCGCCCCTCATTTGTGACCGCCCCCAGGTGATTTTTCTTTCTCCCGTAGTTTTCCAAAATTCGATTTTCCACCCCAAAAGTTTTTAAAACTTTGCAAAAATATAAGTTTGGACTATATCCAACAAATATGGGTTTTGGGAAAAACATATAAATGATAAAATCGAGACTAAACACGTAGTGCCTTTTAAGAGAAAATATTTGCAAGATCAATTAGAGGCACTAAAGAGGTCAAAATGAAATATCTTGAAAGATATGTGCATAAGCATAAAATCGAGTTTATAAGAGTAAGAATAACACAAGTAAACGTACCTCGATAATTTATGCCTTTCTTGACAAATAATGACATAAGTGGCCATTTGTGAAAATATGTAAATCATACACAATTCTTAAAACATATCTAGCACAAATTATAATGATAAAAGTGTAGGCTAAGAGATATCACATGTAAGCTCATGCCATAAAAATCCATAAAGGATGATAACACACTTTAGTCAAAAAAAATGCACGAGAGTTTAAAAAAAAATCATATAAGGTCTTCTTATTCAAAAAAAAAAAAATTTTAAAAGCACAAGTATATATTGAAGACCTTAATTAAAAAAAATAAATATTTGAAAACTCATTTTGTAATTAAGACACAAATAAGAGCATGCATAATAACAAAATAAAATGCATATACAAATGGGGAGATACGGTTTACCAATTTCGCCGTTTCCATGGGTTGTGTCTTTCCCATTGTTGATGATGATATCTTCCCATTTGGAAGTCACTTTGTTGATGATGACTTCCTTGATTATTCCATTTCCAAGGTTGGTTACCTTCCCATTGTTGATGGTCTCTTCTTCTTTGAAAATCATCTTGTTGATGATGTCTTTGCCATTTCAAGGATTGTGTTCTTCCCATTTTTGATTATATCTTCTTCTTGAAATTGGCTTTGTAAAATAGTTTCTCCTTTTTGATCAAATGAAACGCGTTCATTTGATGTTTTCTTGGTGGCATGAATTTTCTCCGATTTTTGCTTTGCGGGTACCTAATATAACATTGTTTTGTGGTACCCTCATGTGTTTGGGTCCTTTGGGATTAGTCTTGAGACTTTTAGGTCTCCAACAATAATTAGAGCTATTTCTAGCCCGACAAGTATTAGCCGTATGACCCTTTTTGCCACAATAAAAACAAGTAATAATTCTAGGAGCATAATGACCAATATGCATATTGACTTGATCCTTTTTCATATGATTAACAACATTAGGCTTATGATCAAGTCCTTTATCACAATTATGAATATCAACAATATTGGACATTTTATTGGTACTCAAGTTGGATTTTAATAAATCCTTTTTCATGCAATCAATATTCTCAACGAGAGTACTATTTTCTTTTTCAAGGTTTCTAACCTTGTCAAGTGTGGTGGTGTGAGCACATGATAGTGATTTAAGAAGTAAATAAACTATCCTTATCATTTTTCAAAACAATGAATTCCTTTTTCAAATTTTTGTATTTAACAAGTAAGTTTTGGAATTCATCTTGTAGTTCATCATAATCATTTTGTAAATCACTATAATCATTTTGAATGTCAATATCATAGGAAGTAGAGGGTTTAAGACATACCTCATTTTCTTCATTGATGCCCATAAAACAATATTCAACTTCTTTATAATTGGAAGTTGTAGGAGGCTTATTCCTTAGATTTGAGTTTGTATGATCTTGAGAAGTAGATGCTTTTGTTTGACTCCTTTCATTTGCAAATACTCCATAGATGGCTTCTAATTTTTGCCATACTTCATGTGCCGACTTTATTCCTACAATATGTTCATATTCTAAATTAGTAAATGAACAATACAAAATATTTAAAGCCTTACCGTTTAAGGAGATGATTTTCTTTTCTTCATCATTGAGCTTTTTGAAGCCTTTTGAGGTGTATGGTGAATCTTTCGTCGGAATGGATTCTCCATTAATGACGGTGTTCCAAATGTCGAACCCGCAACCTTGTAGATAGCATTCCATTCTTTCTTTCCAAAAATTAAAATTCTTGGAATCAAATAGTGGTGGCTTGGTGGTGGAGGTGCCGGATAGATGAGCTTCGTTCGTAGCCGTCGATCGTTTCTCTTCACTCGCGATGTGAAACGAGCTTGCCAAAGAGTTTGGCTTTGATACCACTTGTAAATCCAAGCGGCTACGATAATCTAGAGGGGGGGGTGAATAGATTATCTCCATCTTTTCAATTTCGCCCTCTTTTAACAATCGAATGCTCAAACAAAATAATGAAGGTGCGGAATGTAAACAACACACGTCGATTTAAAGAGGTTCAACCCACCTAGGGCCTAATCCTCTACCACCCCAAAGATATCAGGGATGGATTTCGAAAAGAAAAAGAATTTTATTAATTACCAAAATTAATACAAATTCAACTTACAACACCTTGAAGAGCACCACACTCTTCTTCAACACCACCTTTGAGATTACCACAATCTCTTCTTGAAGATTACCACAATCTCCAACGGCACCTTGTGAAGATTACCACAATCTTCAACCTTGAAGAATACCAAATTCTTCAACACCTCAACAAGAAGATTACCACAATCTTCTTACACCTAACACCTAGATCACCCAAGTGTGTTCTTACCACAAGAACACTCACAAGGATATCTTGTGTTTGAATGACGACCACAAATTCAAGATTACAACTCGATAATTGATAATACAATAGAGTGCAAGTGTAATCAAGAATAGCCTAGACCTCAAAGATGTGAAAGTGATAAGCTAGGCAATTTTACAACAAGAATAATGACAATGAAAGACCAAGTGTTTGCTTGAAATGTATCTTGTTGTGTTGTATCTCAATTGTTGTGTTGGTTGCTCCAAAACTTCCTCTATTTATAGGAGATGATTGATCAAGCATAGCTCTCTTGGGGATTGAAAATCTCTGAGAAAAATACAATTAAAATCAAGAATATAGCTGTTAGAAATCAATCCACAATTTAAGGAAAGTTTGTCTATTTTGTCGTCAAACGGTCGAGAAATTTGTTGTCAAAACACAGGGCGACCGTCGCATTTAAATAGACGTTGGAAAAAGTACACAGCAAAATAACAGGCGACGTCGACGTCTACCTCGACCGGTCGACCATCACCCCAACCGGTCCCCTCATGGATTTTGCAAGGATAAAACGTTCGTTTCAAAAACGAAACTTGCGGTACCGGTCGACCAGGCGACGGCGTCGACCGGACGGTCGACGCCTTGAGCGGACCGGTCGACCTGCTCGTTTTTTTCTTTCCGTCTCATTTTCTGTTTCTAAAAACATCTTCAGGTATGGGTTGCCTATATAGGGCGACCGAGGTCGATACGAGACAAAATGTTGTCCAATTTTTGTCGAAAATAAAACTCAAGAAATACTCGAAAATATAGTAAAAACATTTTAAACCGATCGGAAGTATTAGGACAACATTTAGAAACATCGTTTGAGAGTGAAAACCCAATAACGTAAAATCATTAAAAGCGTTGTCCAATTTAGACGAAAATAAACTTTGAGAAAATACTCCGGAAAATATTAAAATCATTTTAAATCATTTAGGAGTATTTGGACAACCCTTTAAAAACATTGTTTTGGTGATAAAATAAAATCATCAAAATTAAGATAAAAACATGTATCAAACAGAGTCTGTGCTAGTGTAGATGAACCAGATCCATTTTGTGATGCCATGAATTTTGCAATCTCCTGCTGTATGAGGCTAGTAATTTGTGACACCGGTTGATCTTTAGCACACTCCTCCTTTGGTTGAGCAACAACACAATTACTAACAGCTCTTTGCCTCTGTTCTTTTGGTAGTTTATACCACTCCGGATAACCAATAAGTTTGAAACACTCAGCCTTTTCATGACCAGTAATATGACAATGTTCACAAGTGAGTTTTGCCCTTTCCTCCTTACTTCTTCTGAGATTACCTCTTCCTCTACCTCCATTCCAATTGTTAGCATTAGGAGAACCACAAAATGGTACACCCCTGCCAGATCCACCATTAGCTCTACCATACATAGCCATATTCTCCTGTGTATCTGGAAATGTAATCTGTATCTGTCTCTACTTTTCAACACTCAAAACCATAGAGTAAACCTTGTTCACAGCAGACAATGGATCAATGAGTAATATCTGACTTCGCACGTGTTCATAACTATCGTTTAACCCCATCAAAAACTGCATAAGTTTAGTATTCAGATCTAAACTCAGAGAGGCTTTGTTTGCACCACATGTACATTCAGGAACCATCACAATGCTGGCATACTTGTCCCATAGCTTCTTAAGTTTCAGTAAAATATGCAAAGAACAGAAAAATTACCTTGCCTACAAGTAGCAATCTCCTTTTGTATTTGAAAAGCAAAGAACGGACCATTACTATCTCCAAATCGTTGAGCTATATCCTCCCATAGCTCCTTCGCATTAGCATAAATGAAGGCTTGAAAGATACTTGGAAATGGAATTAAGGATCCACTCGTCACCATCCAATCGATCTTCTTCCATTTCGCATAATGGCCGAGGTCTCGGCAGGTATTTTGGTTTCAAAGACTAATGAAACTCAACTTCGCGTCTTAGCTCCTAGAGCAATTAACATAGATCTTCTCCAGAATGGTAATTATTTCGATTAGTATGCGTCAAAACAAGCAAAGATGCCAGGATGATCGGATCCTTGAAGTCGCAGCGGGAAGAAGGATCTTCGACGGCAATCGTTTGATTCGCAAAAACAAATGTTGCATCGTGTCTCCAGCAAGGCGACGCCGCTCCAACTCCGAGAAGGATCCATGGCGGAAGAAAATTGATTGCTTAAGACCTAAGCTCTGGATACCATGAAGAAATGAGAAAATACGTGCGTAAAGCATGAAGAAAGAAAGGCGGGAAGATGGTTTTATTGTGTAATGAATTGATGATGAAAATGTACAAGACCAGGCTATTTATAGAGACACCACAAAGCAAACATAAAACGTAACTAAGAAACAACAACTTTAGCATAGCAACTTTAATACTGCAACTAATACTTCAACTCAACTAATACTCCAGCTAATACTTCAACTATCATAACATTGACTGTATTGGAACAAATATTTAAGAGCATTCTCAATAAACTTTTCAAATATAAAGAGCATCTTAAGGGTGACAAATCGTGTAGGCCGTGGTCTTGATGATCGAAGTCGGCCCGATAAAGAGCCGGCTCCTAATAAGTACTAACCTGAACACGGTCTGATAAGCTTACCGAACTGGAAGTAGTAGGCTGAACACGACACGATAAAAATCTGATAGCCCAGACACGACCCATTAAGCTTGATAAACAAATTTATTTATATTTATTATTTAATTATTATTAATTTTTGGCTCATTTGAACAATTTAGAGCATTTGGCTCGTTGAACCATTTACTAATATAGTATAATATTATTTTTTTCTTCAAATATTTATCACATATAAAGCCCAAAGTTAGAATAAGAAAAAAATGTGTGGTTTTTGGAAATTGCTTTCAAAAATGGTCATTAAAAGTGTGGAAAACAACAAGTAGGATATTGGAAGTAATGAATCATTTAATGCAATTAATTATAGAGAGTTGTTTTGGCTCTCCAAATTTAGAATGTGAAAACTCATTATACAAATTTAAAAGTTAAAATAAAAAGTTTGTTGGAAATGTTTTTTCTTGGATGACTCTTCAAATAAAGAATTTTTTTCAATTGGAGAATCTCTTGGAATGCTCTAAGTAGTTTCCATTAATTTGAAATAGAAATAAAATAAAAACCAAAATATTAAGAGAGTAGATGAGATTAACATTTTAAATTTCTCAAAACCAATTTCGGGTGAATGTGATATTAATACATTGAGTTAACCACTCAAAATATAAAATTATTATGGAAATTGGAAGATGTGGGAGCGGAATTAAACTCTATCCCACATTGGTTACAAAGCTAAATTGTGTTCACCTTATATGGCCCAAGTTGAAGAATTGGATTTGGGCCATTGAGATAACAAAGGTTTTAGAGGAGGAGTGAGTAGTGACCTATATGCTAGTGAGTTCGGTCCAAAATAGACACGCATCCTTGCACACGGCCGGCCCTGGGCCTGGCGGTCGTGAGCCGTAGCTTGGACATGGGCTTGCAAAGCCCTTATCTTTTTGGACAATGTATTTGACCTCTTCAAAACTAGAGGTGTCAATTTGGGTTGGAGTCGGGTTCGTGGGTCCGGGTTCGCAGTGTTCGCGTGTCGTAAAAAAGCCGACCCGGACCCGAATTATTTAATTATTCGTGTCGAGAATCTTGAACCCGAACCCGACCTACTTATTTCACGAGTAACCCGGACGACCGAACCCGCCTAATAAAATTATTTTCATATATATATTTAAAAGTTTTAATGGATAAATTTATTTTTTTTAAATCAATAACTATCATACACTATTCAATCAATAAAAAAATTTCACAATTCACAACAATAAAAAAGAAATAACATAATTGCATAAATAACATAACACATGATCATATTTTCGGGACAATATTAAATAAAACATGCATAATAATAACAAATACATAATTAAGGAGGTTTTATCATTTAAGTTTTAAGGATATGTCTTGTTTGTTGTTTTTTCTTACAATTAATTATTTACTTAATTTTCTTTTAAATTCACAAACGGGTTAAACGGGTCGTAGTAGGTTGACCCGAACCCGACTGCTTAATTGGCGGGGTTATTCGGGTTCGACCCATTTTTCGACCCGAACCCACGAAGCTGGACCCATACCCATTAATTTCGTGTTAGGTTCGTGTCGGGTTTGCGTGTCGGGTCTGAAATTGACACCCCTATTCAAAACATTAATTTCGCAATCTAGTCAGGAACATTACGCTAAATTAACGCAGGTGAACAACTGCGCGACTTTGACATAAAGTCGGTGCAGTCGCGCACGCACTGTGCGCAATCGCGTGACTCCGACAACAACAAAAATGTGTGCAGTCGCATGACTCCAAACTGATGCATCTGTAAGTACATAAATGTGTGTTTTTTGCCATTGAATATATATTTAAAAGCCAAAAGACATGACGATTTCCATAGGGTACGTCAAACCTTATATACATTAATAGAATCTGAGGCCTTACTATCAGTTAAAAGCACCATATTCGAATAGTGTTGTAAGTTAATGTTGTAACACTGAAACATATAACACAATTACACATCGTAAATAAAGAACAAGATGATTTTTAACGTGCATAGATTCCTCAATCTTAATGCACAAGGCCACGCCAAAGAAGAAATAATCCACAATTAGGAAAACACAGTTTATCACAAATACAACTGGATTTACGAATAAATAAAGACTCCCTCTTTAAGATTCTACCAACTCTTATATTCAACTAATTCTGGAAGTTTCTTCCAAGAACTTAACTCTGTTGGAATCTCTCCAACTTCAAGAACCTTGAGTGGTTGGGTCGATCCATACTCTAGATCTTCACCTTCTTCTCCCAAAGAATAACAAAAGTGAAACAAATGATTTTCTTGAAGAAGAATTATAAGCTCAATGTATTTTATGTGTATCTTCTTCAAGAACTGACTTCGCCTTTTATAGACCATCACAAAGAAACTCTCCCTGATTTCTAGAAGTCTTTCTTGATGCAGAAAGGAAAGTCAGCAAAACAAAATCATTTTATTGTGGGTTGTAGGTCCTAAGGGGTGAGTAGTAAGGTTTAGAAGGGGGGTTGAATAAATCTTACTAAATTTTTTATTTAGTCCTTTTAAATATTTTCAGAGTTAATCACAAATCAGTTTAGTCCTTGAGGGACAACTAGGTTGGCTTACTTCAGTAAAGTCACCCACTCAACAGACTCGACTGAGCTGTTGATAGTATAACTCAGCTGGTATCAGCTAACACTTAAATATACAGTTGATTTGGTTTTTGTTCAGCGGAAGACTTTTCACCCTTTTTGTACTTGTTATTCAACACTTGTTTTTAACAATGGTTATTATCAATTGAGTTCAATAATTATAACTTAACAGTAGATATAAAGATATTAAAGTGTTGTAAGTAAATTAGACATAAATAATTTTTATAGAGGTTCAAGGATGGGGCAATTCGTCTAATCCACTGTTCTACAACTCCTGGAGGAATCCACTAAGTAACAGATTTTGGTTACAAAGCAGTCAACAGTCCGAGTCAGCCTTGATCACACAGTTGGTTGCTCCTAGGACACAACTTCTTCACAAAACGGATGTCTTGCTACTTCAGCTCCCTCGAACTTTTGGAATTGATCACACAACCTTCCAACGAGCTCAAATCTTCTGGTTCGAACTTGAACCTTACTACTTCTCCTTCAACCTTGGAGAGTAGACTCATTTAGTTCTTCAAACAAATTTCCTCTTCAACTTGATGGAGTAATCTTTCCTTCACTAACCGTGTTGGATTGAGTTCCTTCGAGTTTAGGCTTGAGGAATGTCTTTGAAAGCTTGAGAGTATTTTGCAGGTTTTGCTTGCTTGAATGCTTATGAAAATTCGTAATTGGTGACCTTCTCTCACTTTCTTCCTCAGCCTTTTATAGTGCACATTTGAAAATTTGCCCATTGAAGAGATATGCAATTTTCAAATAGCACTTCATGGTCTTTGGCTTGTCTTTTCTTGATCTGCAGCTTGTGATATTGACATTTCCCCATTTCAATGACGTGTGCAGCTTTTTAGGTTCTGACACACGCTCAGTGCTTCCCATTGGTTCATTCATTTTGCACGTTTCTGGGACGAGCACTTTTAGACATGGCATCATGGACGTATTACTATAAGTAATGTCCTTGTCTTTTGTGCAACAAATTTATCACAGCCCGCTATCCCACAGTTTTTGTTTTTTAAATAATAAATACAATTATAATATTCTATTTTTATTACCTATTGCTAGTAAATATATTTTTCAAATTCACACTCCCTCATTTTTAAGCAATGTTGTAAAAAGCGCTAGGCGCTAGCTAGGTGGCAGACTGGGGCCTAGAGCCTAGGCGGGACCTGGGCGGGGTTAGGCAGGCCCAATCGGAAAAAAAATCATAGGCGGACATAGACTACTTCTAATGTTTATTATAGTCTCCCGATACATTACCCTTATTATGTCTGAATTCGATTTTTATCTCATTAGAACTCACCTCCCGGATTCACCAGGAGTGGAGCCTGCGGCTTCATTTGACTCAACACGGGGAAACTTACCAGGTCCAGACATAGTAAGGATTGACAGACTGAGAGCTTTTTCTAGATTCTATGGGTGGTGGTGCATGGCCGTTCTTAGTTGGTGGAGCGATTTGTCTGGTTAATTCCGTTAACGAACGAGACTTCAGCCTACTAACTTGCTATGCGGAGGTATCCCTCCGCGGCCAGCTTCTTAGAGGGACTACGGCCTTTTAGGCCGTGGAAGTTTTAGGCAATAACAGGTCTGTGATGCCCTTAGATGTTCTGGGCCGCACGCGTGCTACCTGGTTGATCCTGCCAGTAGTCATATGCTTGTCTCAAAGATTAAGCCATGCATGTGTAAGTATGAACTAATTCAGACTGTGAAACTGCGAATGGCTCATTAAATCAGTTATAGTTTGTTTGATGGTACTTGCTACTCGGATAACCATAGTAATTCTAGAGCTAATACGTGCAACAAACCCCGACTTGTGGAAGGGATGCATTTATTAGATAAAAGGTCGACACGGGCTCTGCCCGTTGCTGCGATGATTCATGATAACTCGATGGATCGCACGACCCTCGTGCCGGCGACGCATCATTCAAATTTCTGCCCTATCAACTTTCGATGGTAGGATAGTGGCCTACTATGGTGGTGACGGGTGATGGAGAATTAGGGTTCGATTCCGGAGAGGGAGCCTGAGAAACGGCTACCGTCTTCCACCTTATTAAGCTTTGGACTTCCACCTTCAGCTATGGACTAACAAGTATGACATGCAAATTATTGGCCAAATAATCAACAATTAAGAATAAGCGCTCGAATTCATAAAATAGAAAGCATGAATTAAGTAAGAAAATAAATAATCATATTTAACATGAATCCACAGTTTCGATTATGCCCCTAAGATCCAAAAGATATGCCAAATATTGATTACAAACTCATAGACAAATTCGAATCAACATTATGACATCGTTTAAGCATAGACAAGAGATCTTAGACATAGTAAGAAAACTCCTTCTTGTCAGGATGGATTCTCCTCCTAAGCCTTCAAAGCTATTGTACTCCCGTAGATGCAAAAGCCTTGTGGTGTTCTTCGCGACCTAGTTTTATTCTCTCAGAAGATCTTTGATTCTTGCGTTCTTGTATAATTTAATGTGTTTTCTGTGTATAAAGTGATGAATTTTCGTGCAAGCCTTAGGTCCCTTTTATAGATGCATGGAGAGATCACTTGTAGAGTTCTAGTAGGATTAGGAGAACAATTCATCCCCAGAAACATCGCACGCCCGTGTCAACCCACACGGTCGGGTTTTCCGATCGGAATTGGCTTATGGACTCTTCACAAAAGTTGTATCCCTTTATCTTAGCTTTCGATAGCCACTTGAATCACCTCAATATCTATTTTGTATAGAACGTTATGGCCAAACTACTAAACCCTGCCAGTGCTAGAAACTATTAGCGCGTTTTGACTTTTTTGAAGGAAATTCCCTTTTGTTCAACCATCCATGATTCTTTCCTTCATATCTTTTCTCGTACCTTGTATTTTGACATATCATTTGAAACATGCTATGACCTTTTGTTCAATATAGATCTATTTTCTGTAAAATTCACAAGAGTACGCAATATCACGCCCAATAAAGGAAACCAAGTAAAACACATTAAATATACATGTAAATGCATTAATTATATATAAAAATAAATCCCAAAATGCATGTATATTTCACATGCATCAAAGTGTTATTGGGCTCAACTTCCGGCATCCGTACCTCGTCTTACTTTGTTCTGCTCCGTAGGGTGATTGCATTTACATGTTCCTGCGGATTTGGCTCAGTATTGCTCGGTAGACTACCCTGCGGCTTTTCAGAAATTATTTTTGCAATTTAGCCTATTTGGTTTTCCAAGTTGCGAATGGACGCTTCTTGGTTCAGTAATAATGTTTCAGTGGCCGTGAAATGGGTTTCTGTTGTTTGAATGAACTTGGTCAATAGATCTTCCAAGTTTGGTTTTTGTGGTTGGAAACTGGGATGTGCAGACGAGTTTGTGAGTACATTTGGGTTAGGTCGTTGTTGACCTTGATTGCTCCAAATAAAATTTGGATGTTGGCGCCACCCTGGATTGTACGTATTACTGAAAGGATTATGTTGGGAAAGTCGAGGTTGGTTACTTAAGTAATCGACATGCTCGGTTGGCGGTATTGCGTGGGGGCACTCTTGGTGATTGTGAGATCCTCCACAAGTTTCAAATGATAAAACTTGTAGTGGTGGTTAGGAGTCGCCAGATCGTCAATCTTTTGAGTTAGAGCTTTGACTTGTGCGGCTAGCGTAACCACCGCATCTGCATTATACACTCCCATTGACCTGTTACTTTTGCTTCGTATGGATTGCCATGGTATCCATTCATGGGCATTCCTTCGATCGTGAGCGGCTTCTGGTGTTTTACTATTCGTAGTTCTCTCGCCGCCGATCGATCATTGCCTTGTTGAGGAGAGTAACCCATTATAGAATGTTTGGATTTGCATCCAAATAGGTAGGCCATGGTGTGGGCACTTTCACAACAATTCCTTAAATCTCTCCCAAGTATCGTACAAAGTTTCATCGCCCGCTTGAATAAAGGAAGAGGTTTCCTTCCTCAATCTGGCAGTTTTCACCGGTGGAAAATACTTAAAGAGGAACTTTTCTGCCATAACATTCCATGTTGTAATTATTCCTTTTGGAAAAGTATTTAACCATTGTTTTGCTTGTCCCTGAAGAGAAAATGGGAATAATCGTAGGCGAATGGCATCATTGGAGACCCCGTTGATCTTGAAAGTGTCGCAAATCTCAAGGAAATTTGTGATGTGATTATTGGGATCTTCGTCTGGTAGGCCATTAAATTGAACAAGATATTGCACCATTTAAATGATGTTGGGTTTAATTTCAAAATTATTGGCGGCAACAGCGGGCCTTACAATGCTTGACGGTGTGCCATCCATTGATGACTTAGCATAATCGTACATAGTTCTTTGTGGTTCATCCGCCATAATAATAAAATCTTTGTTATTGCTTTCGTCTATATCCTCTTCGTATCTTGTATTAATGCTTCCCTCCATATTAGTGTCACTACCGGCGGCTTCGCCTTTCTCGTCTTGACGACGAGTAGGCATACACTATGGTAAATGAAGATGGGGAAATGTTAAACAAGACTCTCAAAAGATAGATAAAAAGAAAAACAATAATGAGAAAAATAAAACAAAAATGATTAGATTAACAAAAATAAAGTGTTCCTAATATCACAATCCCCGACAATGGCGCCAATAACTTGATGGCTCAAAGACTACTCTATAAATCTAAGGCAAGTGCACCTGTCATTTTATAATATAGGTTATCGAGTTACGAGTGCCATTCCTAAGAGGATTATGAATACTAGTAATTACCGTCTTTCAGTTATCTAATCAAACAATTTTCAGAGGTTTGTTGGATAACTATGAAAAATAAAATATCTAAATAATCAAGAAATTATAATTGATAAAATAAAGGAAGATTGTAAAATAAGAGATCAAGAGATAGAAATATGTTCTAATGTAAATCCCTCTAGAATAATTTTGTGATTTTAACAAGATAAACTATAACCTTAAACCCTTTAAGCAATTACCAGCCTCTTTTAACATAATCTCATATATCATGGACCGTAGAGATTCCTGATTTAAGTTAAACCCTCTTTCAAGGTGAAAAACTACTGACCTCAATTAATTAACTGAAATCTCTTTCTAGTTAAAACTCCTAAGATTATATTATAACGATTTATGAATTGTCATATTAGATTTGACCATAATCCAGAAGATTTATGTCGTCATATATCTAGGATTGCATGCAACTCCTTTCACTTATATAGATTATTTCTCACCACAATCTCTCGATTGCCCGATGAGGAACAAATTTTAAATCAATATACCAGAAATATTTTCGAATAAACAAAGTATAATATCAGTGACTCGCATAAAACATGAAGATTATTTTAAAAACATACAAACCTTAATAACAAATCCATTATAGAGTTCATTACATTCAAACACTAGGAGTTTAGCTACATATGATTTTGACAAAAGAAGAAATTACACAAGAAGATTTAAATATTGTAGACATGATGTACTTATCTTTTCCAAAATCTCAAATGGACTTCTTTTTTGATTGACACCAATGATGTTGCTCCAAGCCTTCTCTTCCAATGTTGCTCCAAGCCTTCTCCTCCAAAGCACCTTGATCCCAATTCTACTTAATGGATGAAATATATTGAATACAATGAATAATTTCTAAATGTCTTCTCCTAACTCATACTCTTGGCTTTTATAGACATCATTTTTGTGAAAGAACACATTAATAATTTCATCATTTGTTAAATAATTGCTCCACTTTCATTGTTGGGTTGGTGAATTCTTATTTTCATGTGATAATTTAGGACACATAGAGGCATAGTGCAGCAAAATTGGGTGTAAAGGTGTACAAAAGTGTTCAAAAAGCTTAGATGATGAGTTTTCCATAATTTTCGGATGGAAAAATTGCAGAAAAGTGCCCCAGACACGGCCGTGTTACACATCACGGCCAGGCCGTGCTGTTCAATGCATAACAAAATTGGTCTGTTTGCATGAAATCTTTTCTTCTTTTGATCCCCTTCAACATGGCCGTATTTGGCAACACGATTTGGTCGTGTCAGACCCTTTTTTCAATTTTTCTTCATTTTATTTTCATCCTTTTGGAACATGGCCATGTTGTTTGACACCTCTTAACTATGTTAAGTGATTTTCTTGACTTTTTTCATTTAATGTTGGCTCCAATTTGCTCCACCTATAATGTTAAAAACATCCCGCGATAAAATGCTTAAGATAATAGAAAAAGACTATGAATTTTTAATAAAACAGTATAAAGTCTATTGAATTAATAAATCAAAATATAAATAAAATGACACTTATCAGCCCTGCTTATCCTAGTAATAAATATTTTGTAGTTAGTGTACATAAGACAATAATCTAAATTGATATCATCTATTTGTAGCCTAAGACAATGAAAGAAGACTCTATCAAAAAGATCACATTTATATTTTTGCGGGTTGCATTGTTTCATCATGGATGTCCTCTTTTGTTTTAAATGCCACTTCTAGCTTTTTAATTATTATATAATAAAGTTTTATAATATTATTAGGTTTTTAATTGGGGGAAGGGTAAATTGGGAAAGAGTAAGAAGTGTATTAAGTATATATATTATTTTTAAAAAGGAGATGAGTATATTAAGAAGAGAGGGTGTATAGATACGTTTTGGCGGTGTTAATAGTGGCTCTCTTTTTAAATTTACATCATAAAAAGTTTATTTTTATAATTTTGTTAATGCAATAAAATTAGAAACTATACATGACCTTTTTTCATGATGAATTAGATGAGGCTCCCGTGCGATACACGAGTCATCCTAATAATAAGTTGAGCTATCAAATGAGCTAGTCCGAGCTGGGCCACTGAGCCAAAGAGAAAATCTGGGGTGCGTCAGGCTGAAACTCCATCTAATCTATTTTGAGATTGGTTCGACCCACATCACCCAATGAAATGACCGGCTTGATCGGGTCGCCCGACCTTGTGGACCTAATTTAAATTTTTAGTATATTTTTAAAAAATAGTATTCATCATTTATACTTATAATTTTACAATAATAAAAAATATGTATGACATTAAAAATTATTATTTAACATTTTTATGTTCAAATAATTTGACAGCCGAACAATGAATCAATGTTTTTTTATAATTTTTGAAACTACATTATACTTTATTTTAAAATATGTTATGGACACATTTTTAGGATCTTTTATTTATTTTAAATTTTAATAAAAATATTATATTACACTCCATACATATGATAGTATTTATACATTGTTAAAATAAATTAAATTAAACTTTATTTATAAATATAATAATACAATTAGAAGTTTGCACTTTAAAATTATATTGCAGTACAGTTAAAGTATATGATTTTCAAATATAGTAACTTATAAATATATTTTAAAATTTAGCACACTCTGTACATATTGTTTTCAGTTTTAAAATAACTTTATATCCTTTTTTATCATATATAATGAATTATATATTAAGATTTAAGTTATGTCAAAATTTAAAAATATATAAAATAATTCAATGTTTGTAATTTATCCGAATTGTTCTAAGATAATTTGTTTAAGTTAAAATATGATATTAGACCAAACATGTGTTTCCAGTATTGTTTATAAATTTTAAAAATTTAAAAAAATAAACTCAATTTAAGTTTAAATATAATAATACAATTAAAAGATTAAATTCTAATGATGTATATTGTAATACCAAATAGGATTCTCAAACACTATTTTCGAAAATATATAATCTCATTACAATAAAAGGATTTGGTTAAAATTAAAAAATCGTATTATTGATCGTAAAAAAAGAGATAATATTATAGCCAATAATGGCGATTTGTTTTATATTTTCGTTTAGATCTTTTCGATTTTTTAATGCAAATTAAATATTGATTAGTCATACATAAATTTGATAAATTATAATTATTTTGGAAAACAAACTATTTTTCCTTTTTTTTAAAAAATATTTCCAAATTCACGTGTATAGCATTTAATTGACATACCTAAATTAGAATGTCAATGCATATCATAATTAAGAATAGCAAAATTAATGATACAATTACAAAGATATTTGACATATATATCCATTTTTCTTTTTTATTTTTCATTAAAAATATCTAATATAGTTTTTAGCAAGTGCAAATGGGCGGGAAAACAAATTCGGAAACATGTTTGTTATTATATATTTAGATACTTTAACTTAAAATGTTAAACTTATATGTTATATATGTTCAAGTTTAATTTTTAATATTTAAGAATATATTTTGAAATGTTTTGACTTATAGCACAGTAGTGACCCGTTTAGTCCAAAGCCCGCTAGAGTTAGGTTCCAATATTGTCTGCCCGTTTAATACCGACCCATTTAATCCGAAAACCGTTTAGCCGAAAGCCCACTAGAACTAACCCGTTTAGCATCTCTATCTCTATCCCACCAAAATACTGATCAATACCTTGGTGGCAGCAAGGCTTGCCTAAATCTAAGTTATTAAAAAAAAATCATAATAATAGATTCTTGATTTTTCGGTGTTGGTTACATAGTCCAAGCTGCCATCCACCTCCCATTTGTTGGCTTCCAACAAATACACTGATTTCTTTTGACAGTTGTTAAATTTGAGGGGATTTGGTATGGTCCCACACATGAAGCGTATATAAAATGGGAGAGAGCTCAAACCCACCAAGTGAGGTTCTATCCTAAAACCAATAGCTTATAAAGTAGACCATCTTCCCTTAATTAATCAATGTGGGACAACTCATAAATGACATATCTCAACACGCCCCCCTCACTTGTGAATCCTTCGTCAATTCATTATTCATCATAACAGGATCCACCATGCTCAATTACATCATGTGATACGACCCACCTTGGGCCGAGCAATGGGCCTGCTCTGATACCATGTTAAATTTGAGGGGACTTGGTACAGTCCCACACATGAAGCGTACCCAGTATGGGAAAGAGCCAAAGTTCACCAAGTGAGGTTTCATCCTAAAAAACCAATTGGTTATAGGAGGAGTTGCTCACTTGACTTATAAAGTGGACTTTCTTCCCTTACTTAATCAATGTAGAATAACTCACAAGTAATATATCTCAATATTAGATGTGAGTACGGCGTGCAAATTACACGTACGACGAAAACGACAGTCAAAAGCATGATTATTACTTGCGCCATTTTACATTAACTTGGCAAATGAATATAGTATAATAATTATTTAATAAATTGACTCACCAAGGTGAGCCTTCCAGGGGAGGATAATATTGAAGGGTATCCGCCTAGATTGGAGTTGATCCGGAGGATTCTACAGAGTAATAAGTTTTTTTTACTAAAACATTGTTTAATAACCCGTGTCTAATTTGAGTTCACATACAACACTTTTTTCACGTAGTTTTGTTAATATAATAGTGTAATGAGATTATAAAATATATGAGCGATTTCATTTGCTTGACGTCTTACCAAAGAGATTATAAAATCTTATTCATTGCTGAGAAGAACTTTGCAACTACCAATAAGACACCCAGCTACAAATAATACTATTGGAGCATATGTCCCCTAGTTTTTTTCAGTTATAAATCTATTTATGTAAAATGCTAATATCATTATCATTATAAATTAGAAAATTGTTGTAATATTATTAATGTATTTGTTAATAGTGTTATAGCATTGTTAGTATTAAATAAAATATATTCTTAAGAAATTTGTTAATAGTGTTATAACATTGTTAGTATTAGATAAAATATTAATATCTATATATTAATTAGGAAAAGTATGTCCCCATTAACTATTTTTGATGTAGTTTTCAATTATATTTATTTTGTGCCTCTATATATATAAAATATTCATGGATTTGTCCCTGAAGAGAGACACATATATATCGGACTTTGTTATTTTCGTTGCGTCAACCACATTCTTTGCATCAAGTTCAAATACAACTTTAGAATGATCAAGTTACCGAACCCATAGAAAATCATCTGGCAAGTCCATTGTTTCTCCTTCTTTCACATTGAGACATCCGTTGAGAAAAGCAGATCGGCAATAGTATTCTAAATGTAAAAGTTTAAGAATGTACATGTTAATTATATTACAATAGTATAAATAGTTTTATCACTTTTGCTTAATTAATAATATGATATTTAGAAAAAGTATATCTAATTTAATTAAAAAATATTTTAATAGTGAAATTTATAATAGTTATGAGTATTAAATAAAATTAATGTGCTAATAGAAGTTTGATGTGCAATAATTCAATGGCGAATCATAAGAATTTACTGAAAAAAAATTAACAAATCCATGATCAATTTAGAATTAACTCAAGGTTTATTTATTTGTTAATAACACAATAAGTATTAGAATTTGAGAGCAAATTAACCAGTATCATATAATAGTATAATTTTTTTAAGAAAAATTAGGTGCGCATAGTTCAATACATATTAATTAGTGTAATCTCGAGGTGTATTTTTAGTTGTCAAAGTTCAGTCAAAACTATGAAGAGAAAACAATATGAACTTCTGCAATGTTTCTTTGTTCATTAAAAAGTTCGAGTTGGATATAGATTTCAATTGTAGTACTTAATATTAAATATATTTTTTACAATTTTAATAATTTTCGTACAAATCAACTATTTATTCAAAACAATACAAAAACATTATTGAACATTATTGTGGACTCGTTGGTTGGACCAACTATATATGTGTGTTGTTTACATAGTTGTCCAAATCAAATGCAGTGACAACTGGGATGAGCACCTTCACCACTTAACAATGACAAGGTATTATTAGAAGACAAATACAATTGTTAGAGGTTTTATTTGTCCCATATTACATATTATTAATTGAGAAAATTTCATAATAGGACCCAGATTTCAGAAAATCTATTATTTTAAGGTCCAAATTTTGATCCTTATCAAATTGGGATCTAATTTTTATTTTCTTTTTTCTCAAACTATGCTATCCCTAAATTTTGGGTTCTCAATTCAAGTTTTAAAAGTTAAAAGAAACGGAAAACGTTTGGTAAGATGGAGAGAGAAACATAAAACATATGAAGCTGGGTCAGAGAGAAGATCACCAGCATCTCTACACAATTTCAGATTGTAATCCATAGGAGTTGACCAAGACTTACATCTAAGAAGTCCAGCTTCGTCAAGAAGTTCCAACGCATATTTACGTTGACAGACACCAATGCCCTTTGAATTACAAGCAACCTCAAGACCGAGAAAACATTTCAATGTACCAAGGTTTTTCAATTTGAACTGAGCAGAAAGAAATTCTTTAAGATGAGTGATAGCTTGCATATCATTACTAGCAAGAACAATGTCATCGACATAGACAACCAAAGCAACAAAAGAATCTCCTTCAATGAGTGTAAAAAGAGAATGATCTCCAGCTGACTGCTTAAATCCTCAAGCGAAAAGAGCACTAGTAAACTTGGCATTCCATTGGCGAGATGATTGCTTAAGACTGTATAAGGACTTTTGTAATTTACAAACTGTACCAGGAAGAAATGATTGCTCCCCCTGTCGACGAAGCCCCGGAGGTAAAGTCATGTACACCTCCTCCTTAAGATCACCATGTAGAAAAGCATTATTAACATCAAAATGAACTAAATGCCACCCCTTAACCGCTGCAATAATAAACAACAACTTCACTGTAGTGACCTTAGCAACGGGAGAGAATGTGTCAAAGTAATCAATACCCTCTTGTTGGGTGTATCCCTTTGCAACAAACCGCGTTTTATAGCATTCAATACTCCCACTTACACCCGACTGCATTTTTTCCAGGAGGTAATGTAGTCAAGGTCCAAGTGTTGTTGGCAACAAGAGCATCTAATTACATCGCATTGCTTCACGCCACTCAGGAATTGTTACTTGAGAGAGAAGGAATGAAGCTCTTTAATGGAAGTTAGAGCCAGTGTAAAAAATCTATGTGAGGGTGAGAGTTTGTCATATGATAAGGAAAGTGATAATGGATAGGCAAAGGAAGAAGTAGAAGAACACACATACTCATTAAGATAATGTGTTGTTTTGGAGACATGACCTGAGCGAGTAGTGACAGGATTGGATGTAGAAGTGTGCTGGGAAGATGGAAAATGAGTACCTGACTCAATGGGAAGAGGTAAAACAAAGTTGGAGAAAATATCATGCTCATCTGGAGCTTGAAAAAGTTCATGGAAAAGGAATGTTTGCTCATGAAATACCACATTTCTACTAATAAAAGAATTGTTGTTCTGCAAATCTAGCACTTTGTAACCTTTATAACCATGTGGATAGCCAAGAAAGACACATTTAATGGCTCGGCAGAGAATTTGTGACGCTCACGCTGCAACGTGGAATCAAAATACAAGCAATCAAAGACTCGCAAATGACTATACATTGGTTGTTTGTGAAATAATAGTTCAAATGGGGTGGAATATTGGAGCAATGTAGTGGGAATACGATTAATGAGATAAGTGGAAGTAAGTATGCAGTCACCCCAATAAACCAAAGGAACACGGGATTGAATTAGCAAAGCACGAGCAACATTGAGCTAATGTTGATGTTGCGTTCAACTCGGCCATTTTGTTGAGGACTCTCCACACAAGATAATCGATGTATGATCCCATGTGTGGTGAAAAGATTAGGAAGATTAAATTCAGACCCATTATGGATCGAATACATTTTATGGTGGTGTTGAATTGAGTGTGGATCAAAGAAATAAAAGTTGTAAGAATCTGTGCAACCTCACCCTTTGTTCTCATGAGATAAGTCCAAGTAAACCTTGATAATCTACTATTGTCAAAAAATATTTATGACCTTTAGTAGTGCAAGGAGAAAAGGGCCCCCAAATATCACAATGTATCAAATCAAAATTTTGTGAACTGTGAGAATCAGAAGTAGTATAAGCTAATCGATGGGAGTAGAAGGATGTCCAAGACGGGAATTGAGAACAATTTTTAAAGCATGTAATCTGGGAGTAGAAGGATGTCCAAGACGGGAATGCCACAAAATATGTCCACTATTGAATTACAAGAAATATGTGGGGATAAATGGGATTGTGGAGTTACAGTCTCATCAAGCACATAGAGATTACCTATTCTTTTACCCATCCCAATCTTCTTGCCCACTGAAGGATCATGTATAAAACATGAGTGGGCAAGAAATTTAATAGAGTAACTTTGATGTGCAGTGAGATAACTAACAGAAAGGATATTAAAATGAAAGTCTGGCACAAAGAGAACATGATGAATTGTCAAGCCACTAGGAAAGATAATAGTGCCTATATGGTGAACATTTAGAGAATGACCAGTAGGCAGAGAAATATGAGCTGTAGAGATAGGATGATAGGATTGAAATAGTGATAAGGTACAACAAACATGATGCGTAGCACCGGTATCGATAATCCATGAATGTTTAGAAATAGGATGAGATGCAACTGCAGAAAGACAGAAAGATTTAGTGTCAATACCACTGAAAGAAGACACAAAAGTTGTGGGTTGGTGACATTAGATGTGGAGTTAGTATGCGGTACCGGGAGCTAAGTAATGCAATCAATTGTTGACACCGATCATTAGTCAACTTATCAACCAAAGTACTTTGTGATCCTCCAATAACAACCCTCCGTGGAATTATTAGTACCAATCACACCAAAATTTTGATTCACCGACCGTGTATATAACGTTTCGATTTCCATTTCGCTTTATTATAACCGGTGGAAAACCATGAAGCTTATAACAGTTTCTATTATCGTGGTTATCACGGCGAAGTGTGTGCGAAAAGGTTTATCTCTTTCCTTGCATCCATTATTCATCTTAATCGCTGCATAAATAGAGTCAACATTATCATTGGAATTTTTGCCATCACTACAAACCGAAATGCCCCGATGTATCATGTGTTGCCTTCCTTCCTGGACCAAAAGTGATAAAACCTTAGAGATAGGAAGCATAGGATCCATAAGCAAAGTTTGAGCGCGTATTTGAGAGTATGAGTCATTCAGGCCCATGAGAAACTGCAATGTATATTCAAATTGTTGATAATCATTCCAAGCTTTCAATCCACCACAATTACAGATGGGTAATGGCTGAAATCCTCTCAATTCATCCCACGATGTCTTCAATTTTGTATAGTATGTATTAACACTCAGTGAACCTTGCTGCAACACCATCATCTGTTGCTTAATTTGATAAATCCGTGGACCATTGCCTTGCGAAAAACGATCATGAAGATCGCCCCAAAGTTCAATGGATGTATCATAATAAACCAAACTATTTGTAATTTCTCGTTCCACAACATTCAATAACCATGAAATTACCATGCTATTACAACGTTTCCATGCTCCAATTAATAGATCGCCATTTTCAGGTTTTGATTTTTTGAATAAATGCCAAATATTATTAAAAAAGAAAATAGAGTACTGCTTACAAGCCAATCAGCTAGCTTTTGAAAAAAGGGGTCTCGTTAAAACCTATCAAAGTAAAACCCATTAGGAAAAACCTTTGATAGGAAAAAGAGTACCCCATAAAAGAAACAAGAAATAACTTAAAATCTCAATCGAAATGATGGACATTTATTTCTAGAGGATTTTCAAGGACATTGGCATGTGTTTGTGTTGCACGTGCTTGAGTATCCTCCTGATGGTCTGATGTATCATATGGGATATCGGCCCAGGATCCTCCAGCCACAATTGCCATAACGTTCATAGCTTCTGACGAATCACTTGCGTGAATGACAATCGGAGCAGTTGAAGAGTCGCCTAACTTGGTCTTTAAAGCTTCCAATTTGTCTTCATCATCTTGATCGTCTTCATCCGCCATATCTGACCAACGTTTAGGGCAAAGAACGGCCATAGCCTTGAACCCCTCAGGAGGATCATTGGAGCTAGGGACATAATCATTAAAAGGAAGGCTATTTGAGTTAGCCTGTCCATGTTCATCCAAATTTGTTGTCTTCGGTTGATAAGGAACCATGGCTCTGTTTGTGTTGCTAAGTATATGTGAAACGTGGCCCGTGTTAGAGGTAGAGGCCTTGGGGATTGATTCCCTTGCTGGATAATCGGAATAAGAATCTGCTGACTGTTGATCGGTGGTGTCATCTGAAGCGAGAGCCGCAAAATTGTTTCTCGTGTGTATATCAGAAGGACAAGTGACTATTGCACCGGTGAGGGGACCTGCATACGTAGCCGAACCCGTATTTCTCATTGAGTCATCAATGGCCTTGCCCTTATCCTGCTGAACAGGACGATAAACTCGACGAACCCTGGAACGCCCTTGCTGCACTGAAGTGTGGCGAGTTGCAGTCTCCTGTGGGCGTCCCTGGGCCGGTGATGCACGCCCTTCCGTAGCCATAGTACCCGCCTTGTTAAAACGACATGAAGCTGTTGAATGACCCGTAACGCTACACCTCGAGCAAAACTCAGGGAGTTTTTCATAACCGATGGAAACAAAAGAGCACTTGCCAGTGCGTTCAACCATGATGTGTTCCTCCAATGGCTTGGAGAGATCAATATCCACGAGAACCCGAACAAAATGACCCAAAGAACCATCCAAAGAACGCCGATCAATCAGTAATGGATTCGAGAGCACCTTTGGCAATTCCCATGATGTTATTGGGGTCCCGGTATTCCGGATCGAGCTCAAAATGCGTACCCAAATCTTTGGCCATCAAGTTTGAACCTTGTAAGGGTTGAAGTCAGGCACCCATGGAGAAAGACGGATAGTACCAGGGTTAAGCATCCAATTAGTGCGTTGCTGAGCCCGAGAACGATCTGCGCACTAAACAATTTGACACAAAAAAAATCCCTTGCCCAAGGAATTAATTTCGATCATCCTTAATACCCCATAATTCGAGATAGGCGTTTATGCAAAAGCATAGTCGCCCATGGCTTGTTACCTTTTCCTAGAATAACCCTTCCAATCAACGAGTAGGAAAATTCAGCGAGACGTTGCTGGTAAGCATTATCATCAATTGTAACGGAATAGTAATCACCTTTTCGAACCGATTTTGGAATAGAATGATTTTTACCAGAAACCACTGTGGAAAACAAATTTGCATTATCCGGGGCCTGAGCCGTGGGATCCAGATGATTGGTACCGCAACTATTTTAGCAAAAAGAGTATCCAAAATTAGGGTTAGCAGCTGAAGTATGAGCCGAATGTCGCAGGTTCGTTTCATAATCGGAAGACATTGGAGCAAGATATCCAGCATTTTGTTGCGCGTTCTTGGAATCTGAAATAGGATGTGGGCCCGAGGTGGTGAGATAAGGGTCACCCCGTTGCGTCTTTGGTGTCGCAAACTTGCCAAACACGGAGATGATGGGAGCAAACAGAAGTTTTAGGAGCGTTAAGGCTAATTCCGAAATGAGTCTGCGGTGTTGGAGGATTGGGGATAACGTATCTATGAGTTAGCGGCGCGCGAGGATGGCTCCCTGAGTCCTCGGTGTTGGAGGTGGGGATAACGTCATCGCCGAACGGGGAAAGTCATGTCGAGCGACGGTGGGCTACCGAGATGGTGGAGTGCGAACGCTTTGTGCAGGCCTTGGTGGGGGATCGTAGTTTGCTGTGTATCCATAAAAGGGCCGCTCCTCCATCATTTTCAGGTTTTGATAACGAACCGTCAATGAAGCAAATCTTATTTTTGGCAGTAAGTGCTGTGAGTATTGCACGGCTCCAAGTGTTGTAATTAAAACCATTTAAAGGATAAGAGACCAATGTTAAGCCTGGATGATCACCACTTTGAAGGAAAAAAGGACTTGAGCTATCATCCATGGTGATAACCTGTTGATTTCCAGTTTGTTGGATACCAGCTGCAAACGCCGCAAAACGATTTTGATTCCGCACCATTGTGATTTGCTCTTGATGTCATATTAGAACTTGGTGTAGAAGAGAGAGAGAGAGAGAGAGAGAGAGAGAGAGAGAGAGAGAGAGAGAGAGAGAGAGAGAGAGAGAGAGAGAGAGAGAGAGAGAGAGAGAGAGAGAGAGAGAGAGAGAATATCACTTTGTTCATTTGGGAAAAATGGGAAAACTTATGTACAGAAACTAAAGCATTTGGCTAATACAGTAGCCAAACGAATAATCTGTGAAAAGTCATCTTTGGTAACAAGTTTATTATTGGTGATCATCTAAAAAACAAAGTAAGAGATTTTCAAGAGAATACTTTAAGTTGTTTAAGTTGTTGGATTAATCAATGGCTCAACGACTAATTACAAAAAAGGAAAGAAAAAGAAAAAAAGTTGATGGTTTTTCCTATTAGTTGCTCTATTTTGTTTCTTCATTTTCAGTGGAACATGATCATTGTAAATACATATGCCAGTTGTTGCTTTGAATCTTGATGAGGTAGAGTTCACTGAAAAACTTGATGAGGGGGATTGAAAATTGTCACCATCTGACATAATTTCTTGAGTTATCTATTTCTGAGTTGATTTTTTCTTCTTAATAGCAACTGTACATTTTTTTAACTATGGTGGTAGGTTGTAGTTTAATGATACAATATAGCAGAAGTTGGAACCCATTTTAATATGATGATTTGCATATATTACATATTTCAAAATAACAATATAATAACTAGATATAATGGATAATGGTTAGGGATGGCAATATGGACCTGACCCGGCCTGGCCCGACCTGACCCGTGGTGTTTGGGGCGGGGCGGACCTGGTTTCGAGGACGGGGCGGGCGGACCCGCCCCGCAGGCGGGGTATGTCCAGGTATTGTAATTGCCCCGCCCCGCCCCAAGTAGATATATATACATTAATATTATTATTATATGATATTATAATAATAAAAAATACATTTAATTTTCACAAAAAAATACATTTACAATAATACATTATAGAATATTATAAAAATATAAAAATATATTTAAATTTCACAAAAAAAATAAAAAAAAAATACACTTTGTTAAATTAATTTTAAGCTCAAAAAATTCAAAACGGGGCGGGGCGGGGCGGACCCGCCCGATGAGGCGACTGCGGGCAGCCATTTTGGACCCGTGGCGGGGCACGGGGCGGGGCGCGGGGTAACTAGCACGGGGCAGGTCCGGGTATTCAATTACCCGCCCCGCCCCGCCCCATTGCCATCTCTAATAATGGTGGAGCCCTTTATGAAGAGTCCATTATGAATATTTAAAGATATAGGTTTAGGATAAGAGGAAATTGTGGGAAATACCCACTTAGGAAAAGAGTTTTCTCACATGTAAGATAAAAAACTAAGCTTTCTACCAATTTATGTGGTTCTTTTACCCAAATACCATTATATTTTAAATGCAAAAGTAAGTGGGGCTCTATCTCTTTATTTTTTCTCTCTCTACTCTATTTTTGGATTTTATAAAAAATCTAATTTTTTGGTAAATTTTTTCGAAAGCCTTCAAGTTTTCATTTTTTAATTCACTTTTCATATTGTTGAACAATTTTTGAGACTTTTAAATAAATTTCCATATTTTAAATAATGGCAAATGTTTAAAAAAAAAGTGTATTTTTTTTTAAATTTTCATATTTAAAATAAATTATAAATTTTAATATTTAGATTTTAAAATAATTATAAATTATAGATTTTTTTATTCTTTTTTTATTTTTAAATAAATTATAGATTTTAATATTTAGATTTTAAAATGATTTTGTGGATTTTTGACATTTTTTTATAAATTGCAAATATTTTTAAATTTTATTGAAACAATTTTCAAAATTAGTAGAGAATTTTTTAGAAAATGTATATATACATAAAAAAGGCACGATATATATTTCGTGCCTCAGTTAAAATTAGGCACGATATATATTTCGTGCCTCAGTTAAATTTAGGCACGATATATATTTCGTGCCTCAGTTAAAATTAGGCACCATATATATTTCGTGCCTCAGTTAAAATTAGGCACAATATATTTCGTGCCTCAGTTAAAATTAGGCACGATATATATTTCGTGCCTCAGTTAAAATTAGGCACGATATATTTCGTGCCTCAGTCAAAATTAGGCACGATATATATTTCGTGCCTCAGTTAAAATTAGACACGATATATTTCGTGCCTCAGTTAAAATTATCGTGCCTTTTTTATGTATATGTACATGGGGGTTGGCACGATATGGGCATACGATTTTATACATTGGTGTGTGTATTTGGGGAGAAGTGTACACGATTTTCAATGAATGCATTAATTGCATCAGTTTCAAAATTCAAAATCTTCAAATTAAATGAGGGGCATTTTTGTCAAACTGGGTAGAAAAGAGTTTTCTTATGTCAATGGGTACAAAAGAATATCCACTATCCATAATGGGTACTTAAAAAATTCCCCCTTAGGATAATGTCCATATAAGCCATGGGTAAAAGAAACAACTATTAATGGAGAAAAATGACATCAAACAGGTTAGCATTTTGTATTTTATAACATCAACAAGAAGAACAAGAAACCTTTAAATGTAATTAAATCAATTAAATTGATACTATTACTAATAAAATTATAATTGTCATTCGAGAATGACCTCACAGTTAAAAACCTTATGGTATTTAACTAATGTAGTTAAATAAATATTGTTCAAAACAGCATATTGAAGCCATAAAACCATATGAAGTTATCTTAGTTGACAATTGCCATTAGATTTCCAAAACGCATAATAGAGTTGAAATGCATAAACAAAAGACCAGATCACTCATCCAGATCATTCTCTGCGTCTCAACTACATCTGTGATGCACTCCATTCTGGTGCAAACCAGTCTTCAATATTGCAAGGTGTAATTGGTACAGGTAGAGAAACGACATCTCTTCATGGCCCATCCGAACAATAACATAGAAAAGGTTACAGTATCTTATTTAAATACTCATTGTACACCATTATTTAAAAGGAGAAGTAAAATTTGTTTATCCATTCGGTTTTTGTAACTTCTTTTATTATAACCAAGTCTTCTGCACGTACTACATTTAGTTGGTCCATATTTCTTTTTGGCTTTATGAGGATCTTTGGTTTCAGTTGGATCCTTTGCTCTCCGCTTCTTTGGTCTCCCGCAAGTTTTCTATAAAGAGGTGGTACAATTGGTTCACGATCACTTTTAGGCCAAAAGTTGGGCACGTCAATGGATATATGCAATAATCATGTGTCTTTAAAACATCTCCCTTGTTAAATACTCACTTACATAATTTTCATGTTTTCCATTTATTTTATCTATAACAGCAATGTGGGGGTGTTTGGTAAATTAAATTTACCTCATTTTTGATAAAAACTGACCCTAATAACTGCGGAGTTAAAGAAGTACAAGTTTCTTTGAGAGGTATCATTGTATTTCTTTGATATGTATCCTTAGAAAAGAAAATATGAGTCAATTGACATTGACAAGGCTTATTGATAGCTATAAGGGGATCACCTGTGATTTCTCTTAAAGAGATACATCTTTTAGTGTACTCTTTAGTGTTGCAACACTGCACACATTGAGGTACGAAAGAAAGGTGTAGAAAAAGGCTTTGAAGGCTAACCTTATCAAGGTAGGCCCAAAATGGATTGTTGTATCGAACTTGAAGGGAACATGTAAAACTATTAAATCATTGTATAGATAATGTCAAGTTTGACAAACGATAGACTCAAACGAATCTCTTCCTAAAAAGAGAGGACATATTGATAATAGTCTATATGAGCTTAAGGTGTTATAACGCAACATTGACATTAAAGGGCTTGAAAGTCCACCGGTGGCACTTATGCCTATTTGAAGTGGTTACACATGCTCAGGGATTATATGCTCAAATATGAAAAGATATTGATCTCGATCTTGTGCGCAAATTTGATTGATGTAGAGATCAATTATAAAATCTAAGGAGAATCTCGCGAATCCGTTTACTAAAGGTTTACCAAGAGATCAAGTATACCGATTATCGAAGGGAATGAGATTGAAGTCTATTACGCATGAATCTTTATAATGGTAACTCAACCATGGTGAATGGAGATCCCAAGAACTTGGTTCAATAGGACAACTAAGTTATGAAGATTCAGCTAAGCACTTAGGATACATTCCTACACATCCCTATGATAAAAAAAAGTGCTTTTTGCAAAAATATGTAAGGTTAAGTTCAACTTTTAATGATTCCTATAACTTGGTTAAACCAAGTGAGGTATGGCAGAATACTCTTAATAGGAGATCACATATGTGAGTGTGAAGTGGAGTCGCTTCTTTGAGAATTTTGAGGCTTGAATTCTCTAAAACACTTATGAAACCCAAGGTTGTTCACGGTCAAAATAAACACAACCATGAGAACTGGAAATGTTAGGGAGGTTATTGTGTGGGTGTTGTTGTCTTGGTTTATATCAACGGCTGAACAGTTCAAGACATCATGTTCACTGATTAACCATGTAAATCTGATAGTACTCCACTAAGAAAGGTTCAAAGTCAGAAGCTACCTCTCCTGATGCAATAACTTTCCATTTGTACTCTCTTTTGTGTCTGCATTCACATGTGCATTTGAATTGATTCACGTAATTTCTCATTCATGTGGGGATTGTTGGAAATAATATAAATATTTCTGGGTGAATGAGAAATTATTACCAAAAGGTGTGATCTGTTCATTTGGAACTATTTGGATTGAAAAGGTTTATCTGAATAGTTGTGTTGTTTCGTTTAAAACCAACGGACGTGACTGTTCGAATAAATGGACATGTATGTTCGAATGGTTGTGTTGTTTCACTTGTGAATTTGTATACATTCATATTTGCATACATACACAACCATACATTCTCTCAAAATTTTCCCGTAAAAGAGAGAGTGCAAAACATTTGAAGTTCGACGTCTCTTGTTGTTTGGAGTGCTATTACAGTAAGAGGAGACCTTGTATCTTGGGAGATGTTTGTTATTCAACCGTGGGCACCGTAGAAGGGCAATTCGTCTTAAAGACAAAGAGTCGAACTCCAGCCTCGGTCTAATTTTTGTATTTTCTATACTTTCATTTTCGGGAGTACAAGTAAATTTTTAAAATTTTCTCGAGAATATAATATGTCACGATAATAAATCCCCAACACCAACTACTTAACAAGGACCTATCAAGATAATGGGGTCCATGATTGGGGCCACATCAATCAAGGGTCATCCGTTCTTTAAAGGGGTAAATTGGGCACTTTAGAAGTGCACAAAACCACCATATATCCCAAAGCCTTTCAATCTTAATAACTTTGATTCATCTCATCATGATCATTGTGATGGGAATGTAGTAGATTACTATTAAAAAGTTTGTGATTGAATTTTTGTTTTTGATGGAAAATTAATGAAGTCTATTTTTATTATATTGCAAAGGAAAAGTTCACTGTCATAATCACTGGCGGAGAGAGAGAGGGAGTAGACCCCAAAATTTCTATTTTTTTACTATGGATCTTTTTAAATTTTAAAATTATTTATAAGGATATTTAGTATTTCGCCCTTTGATTATTATATTTCATTAGTTCCTCCCCCAACTATAAAATTCTGCATCCACCACTGGTCATAATTAATATTTTTTTATTATACAGATGGTTCAAGTATTTGAAAAAGGCAATGTTATCATGACATATAAAGTGTAGCTTAATAGAATTGAACAAAATATTAGTACCTTAAGTCGATAGTTTGGAATTATGGCCAAATTGATTGATATGGGAATGCTGTTATTGCTATACATTACAGAATGTCATTACAAATTTATTACTTCCTATTTTTCTAGACAGGAATTATTGTTATACTCTGAGAAATCCCATTAATTTCTTAAATCGTATACAAATCAAACTCAAAAAACTTGATACTTTCGTATTTATTTTTACTAATTGAGTCAAGCTCGTATTGAGATTCGAATCTTATTGAATGGGGAAAACAGTTTTAAGTTTAATTATGTTATTTTAATCAAACCAAACTTAAACGAGTTAAATTTATTTCAAGTCAGATATTTAGTAGTACTTTTTAAGTACTTTTTATATATTTTTACTTGATAATTGTCAATACTGAAAAACGTTGTTATTATTTTCCAAGACAAAATTACCTTTTATAAACTAAAGATTCCTACACATATTGTAATTTGTGATGTAACACATTAATAGAGAAAGTATTTAGTACTAAAATTTTATGAATAGAGTAATTTCATGCTAAATAACTAGGAATTTGAACTTTGACAATTTTGTGCCCATTATTCTTAAAATGTTTTATAAATGTCCTATGAGTGATCAGTTTATTGTCTATTTTAAGCAGGACTTTAATTTAAATGCTGAAGTAAAACTTTAAATTTTAAAAATAATTTATATTGGGAAGTTCAGTTTTAAGTTGATTATTTATATTGTTTGAGTATTAATTGAAAAAAAATGAGTGGCAAGATTGTTTTATCGTGAGCAGATAATCAAAGGATAACAATTTCTAAATATTATGAACATCCCTTTGATGATTTCATTAGTGGCGAAATTGCTTTTGTATGTCTGCTTTTTCTGTGAGCAGAGATAATCAAACTATCAAAGGATAGCAATTTCTAAATATTAAATTTTTTTTTTTTACCACATTATTATATAGCTCAATTGAAGATTTGTTATTGTGTGAGATTAAGTTGCAAAAGCTATAGGCCTAAACATTTAAGATGGGAGATGCTGTTTATCTCTTTCGTGCACTTTTGTAGCTATGGTTTCATTTGCAAAAGATATTATATTTGAGCTTTAGTTAGACGATGACTATGAGTGATTTGTTGTATGTGGTTGTAGGGATTGGTTGATCACAATTTCAGAGAGTGCCATTCATTGAAGGACGACGCTGGCCTGTCATTTTTCCTGGACCTGATTCAAATTTTTCTTGCTGATGTTCAAACAAATTTCACGGTATTGTTTGCACGCATTTTCTCATTTAAGTTTGATATCGTGCGAAATTTGTTTTTTCTTGTTCATTAATAGGAAACTACTAGTTGTCGACTACAATGAAATGCATTTGCAATATATCAAGCTTAAAGGAAGTTCTTCATGGTAATTATCACACCTCTTTTTTATCCTTTAAAGCATTTGTATATATAGCCCATAATTTTTGCCTATTTTTGAACGTTTTGCTTACAGAAGGCTTACTTTCTTGCATTTGTATTATTTTGCTTTACAGCATTGGTACTTGTCGAATCAGAGAAGCATGGACTCATTTAGGTCTTGCTATCGATAACAAGTTCAAAGATGGGTAAGACGGTTTCCCTCAAGCATGGAGATTTTCCAATAGGTTTGTATACTTCATTAGTCTCCATCAATATATATGAGCCTCCTTTTGGAATTTACTCTGAAATTCTGGGAAAATTCCAATGAATTTGATTATTTTTTAATTTAGGTGTCTGATTAAATGCCATCAATATATGGAATACGACGGTTAAAGAAGGGAAAATATGTAATAGCACTGGCAGATGATAGGAAGACAAAAAGAATGCTCATAAATGTGAAAATCATAAACATGTTAGAAAATAAAAGCAATTGTCTTGTGTAGTGCTACTGCATTTGTTGTTGTTCGTTCCGATATACATCCGAAGCATAAGGCCTTGTATGTTTGCCTATGAGTCATACTTCGGAACCTCTAGACATATATTTTTTGTACACTGCTGAAATATGCTAATATGAATATCGGGAAATTCGATAATATAGCATGTGCATCCTCAATATATCTGATATTAAGATGTTGTTTATGTGAGTCGTCATAAGTTAATTGGTTAAATCAAGCATTACACATTCTTTATTTTTGAGCTCTTTTGTTTTTCGGTAACTTCATTATGGGATAGCGAATCTACTCTGAATCTAATCTGGTGGATGACATTACATTAAGGTTTTTTTAAGATAGAATAGGAATATGAATCTCAGTATTGGCGACTTGGCTACTGACGGAGCAGGGGGTTCATGCTCCCCCCCTTGTTTTTCATGCCTAATATAACTAAGAAATAAAAAGGAAAACAATAAGTTAGGGTTTATATGATTATTTTTGAGTTTTTATCCAGCTAACCCCACTTTCGTGTGTTGGCTTCTCCATTGACTTGGCGTCATAATATTGCATACTACCTTTTGATTTCCACCAACTCGTGAAGGGTTGTTTCTTATGATTTCAATTTTTCAGGTGTTTCCAGGCATTGATTCGTATAAAACATGAATACAAGAGTTTGCATGACAAATTGGACAGCATAGTCAAGGTGAAGAATAAATATTTTAATCTTATCTTCTTTTTGTGGTTGGTTGTTAGAGAAATTATCTGTACATGATAATATGAACCATGGTTTTGGCTGTTTACATGCTTTGTTTGGTATGAATTATTCTTGCTCAAGTGTGTATTGAAATCAGCATTACAACGTCGAAATTCTTTTCTGTCTAAGTGGACTCATAAAAGTGATAACTTTCTCTTAACTGGTGAAGACCAATAATGTTCATATCAAAAGCAGAAACATCCTCTGCTTATTGAGAACATCGTTTCGCCTGACCTTTTATCTATAAATAAGATGATAACATAGTTGTTTATACAGCAACCTGGGTTTATTACTGGGACACTACAATCGAACAGTTATAGATGTTTTTTGTTTCTTGTGATTTCAATATGGACACAAGGTTTGTTATATAAAGTTAAATTGAACTTTAGGTGCATGTAATGCATGAATTATATTTTTGATGTTGTTTTTTGCTAAATTACTAGGAATGTAAATAATTACACCACGAATCACCAGGATAAGTGTAGTCGTCGTGGACATGTCATAATGCTGAAAAAATAGGTTGATCCTTGGGAAATCTTGTCCAGATCTAAAAAATAAATCCCATTCCTAAAAGCTGCACTTATTCCTGATTTATCTCTTGCTATAGTTATGTTTTATTAGTTTCATTAGCATACTGTTGCAAGTTTGCACCAAGAGGGTGTTTTGCCTGAGCTTATAAGCTCTTCTAAAGAATCTTATAAGGTGTTTGAGCTTATAATGTTTGTTAATTTTTAAAATGATCTTATAAGTTCCCAAAATAAGATGTTAGCACCTTATAAACTGTTTTAGAAAAGTAAAGATCCCAACTTGTTTCCAAAATAAGATCTTTAACGACTTCCTTTAGTTTTGACTGTTTCGATTACAAAAATATCATTTCTAACATCTTTAATACCCCATTATCTAAAATCTTATATTCTCCAAAAAAACATCTTATCAATGTAGGAGAGCTTATAAATTCTTATAAATAAGCTTAGCCAAAAACCCTCCAAATTAAATACCTTTCACAGAACACCAAAATTCTCTTCAAAGGTGAGGTATATAGATTTCTATCATCCATCTTGTTATAATGGCAGGAATTGGTCTAGGTCTTTACATCAAAGTATCTAATATAATGGTGTATTTAGATTCATCTATTTGTATCTCTATATTTTTATTCTCTTCTGTTCTCTCCAGAAAAGGTAGTTTAGTTCGTGCATCTATTGAAATTTTCAAGTCAAGATAGAACAATTAGAAATAGCCTAATGAACCCCATCTGGTGTCAAAGGCATTGTTACTTATCCCAATATCGCGAAGTGCTCTAACAGATGACAATCGAATTACTATTCACTCTTCGTCATTTTTGGTAATACGCTCTATGTTGCTATAATAAGGTTGCATTCGAAGATGAGATATTGTGTCTAACCACTAAACCAGTACACATGCAAATGTTGCCTGTAAAACCTTTTGTTTGTTTAAGAACTTTGAGCTTCGAGGAAAGTTTTGTCATCTTCGAACCTTAAGCATTAAGTCGGCCGTGCATATGAAATCTTTTCTATCTAGATTTAAGTCTGTGAACAATTTTCTTTGTATTCACAATGTTTATTCTCTAAGGTCCTGTAAAAATCACATTTTGCAAAAACGTCTTATAACTATATAAACATTTGAATTTTGGTCCTGCAAAATGCAGGATTTGCAAAATAGCCCTGTGACTAAATGAAAATCTCAATTGTGGTCCTACTTTTACCGGAAGTTAGGAATTATATGTGCCACTCACGTGAATGAAATTCGGTGAAATTAGTTCCAAAATCAAGATTTTCATATATTTGTGCATTTTGCCGGACCAAATCGAGAGTTTTCTATATAGCCACAAGACTATTTTGCAAAACGTGATTTTTACAGGACCTTTTTGCTACAACCCTATAATTGGAGGACCAAATTTTTCCTACCAATTATGTCCTTGCTTTCTGCTGGCTCTCAAAGCGTTTTTCATCCCAGAGCTTTCTTACTCTTGTTCTATTGTATTGTTTAGCTTTCTTGTGTTCACTTTATTAATTGGTACAAAAAATATTTCATTACTGCGCCACAGATTGAGCAGGAAATTGTTTCTAGACCAACCTAACGATTGTGAAAGGAAAATCGAGCATGCTTTCTCGTGGAACATATGTAGGGGCTTTAGATTATGATTAGTTTGTTCTTTGACCATACCAAGACAACGACAATGCATACTTTATTTAAAAAAAAAATGAAAATTCAGAGGTTAGTATACAATTATTTCTATATATGTGTATATATTAACATATATATTAACATATATGCAAGAAAATTCACTATTTCTATATATGTGTATATATTATATGATTGGCCGGTCATGACATGAGCCTAATGCTTTAGTTAGAATACTCTAGTATCACACTACAAATATCATCATATCTACTTCTACTATTTATTATATTATATTATATTATATTATATTATTATTTATTTATATTTATATTTATATTTATATTTATTATTAAATTATATTTATTATAGTATATTATTTATTTATATTTATATTTATTATTATACTATATACTATATATATATATATTATATATTATATACTATCATAAAAAGATGAATGTTTCTGCAAAAATATTGATGGAGTAAAATATCCCTACACTCTACATATTAACCTGGTTAAATTGTAAATATCCCAAAAGATACTACTTAGAAAATTAATTACTCATGGCACTCAAAAGGCAGAAGTCAATTAAGCTGTAAATATCCCAAAAGGCACTACTTAGAAAATTCATCTCATGACACTGAAGGCATAAATTGATAAAGTTCCATCCCAAAAGGCACAACTGTGAAAACTCATCTCATGACACTCAAAGTCAGAAATCAATTAAGAGATTCGGAAGAGTACAAACAGAAGAGAACAAACATGAACGGCACAACACTCATACACAAATTCTAATCTCTTTTGTGTCAATTCGAATTACCCACAGGTTAGTTCCACCATTACATTCTTCAACGACAAAATTTAGTTCAAAAATAATAGAAATTGTATTTTTTCGATTTGGAAATAGAATTGGGATTTAATTTTCTTTCAACATCTTAATTTGTTCCCAGTTATTCTTCTTCTAATGCTCATGCGTTTCTATTTTTTTTGTTATCTTGCAGAAATTGCCTAGATTTTATTTTTTGTTTGAACTGCAATGTATGAGGGTCTTTTTCATTATCTGAAGAATCACTTTTTGTGGGTGAACGTCTTCCCTTTTCTTTCTCAGGTATAATTTTTTTTTATTCATTGTTTTTGTATTCACGTTTACTCAATAGAATCTCATACTTATCTTCATCAATGTTTATCATTTTTCTTTTAATTTTACCATCCAGTAGGGAAAAAATGAAAAACAAAAGGAACTTTGTCTGGTGTGATAGTTAACAAGTTCATGTAACTCAAAACTATGGAAGTGTTGTATTTGTTATTTATTTGTGACAGAATCATAACATATATGAGTTAATTTTTTTGATTGTATGTAATATCAACTGTGAACTATTTAAGGATGGCAAAAACTTGTGTGAGACAGTCTCATTGATTTAGATCCGTGAGACTTGAGCCCTTACACAAAGTTTTAAAGGTTTTTTTTTCAGATTTTATTTTTCTTAGGGTTTATATTTTTTTTAGGGTTTATTTTGTTTCTTGGGTTTATTTTTAATTGATTTGGGTTTTTAGGATTTTTAGTTTTTTTTAAGGTTTATTTTTTATTTTTTGGGTTTATTTTTGTTATTCGGGTTTATTCTTCATGGTTCATGTTTTTAGGGTTTATTTTTATTTCTTCATGGTTCATTATTATTTTTAAATTTATTTTCATGGTTCATGTTCTCAAGACGGAGTCCTTAGGAGGTCCGTCTTACGGATTTAGATCCATGAGACCGTCTCACAAGAGACTTGCTCATTAAGGATATGGTGGGGCAAACTTTGGTGGGAGTTTGTATTTTCAGCATAATTTGTTTTAATCTCTTTTTCTCATTTACTGGTTTTTTGGGCGTGTCGTCGGAGAGGTTTCAAGTGGTTGCTTCCAATAAAGACGAGAATGTAAATAACTCATTATATTTTGCTGACAAAAAGGGTGAGGAAGAAGACTAACTATACGATTGATTTTGTGGTCCCCTTTTGCTCGCTCAACTTTGTCCAGGACCATTTTCGGGGTTTAATTTATATTGTTTGTTTTATCCACTCTCCGGATTACAAAGACTTCCTACTTATATGACTTAGTATTTTGGTTAATTTGATGGTTTCGGATGTTTCTTATTTTATAAAACCGATATGATAGTTAAAAAACAGAGCGTAGAAAATGGACTCAAACGTCGAAGATCTAAAACAGAATACCAATATGAGAGAAGAAGATATTGGATGGAAGGAGACTTGGATGCATAATTTAATTCACATATTAGTGCTCAAGACAAGTCCATATTAGAAGAAGGTTCTAGGCTGCAACTGTCAATTTGAGGCAGCGAATAAAGTTAAGTTATTATTTTCTTTGTATATTCCTGGAACACGAAAAGCTTGTGCTTTTATGAATATATGTTTGATGTTTGTCTGTGAAAACCAGATGATACAAGTTTCTGCATTCTTTCTTGGATATATATTTAATCTAATATTTGGTTCGTTGAAAAATTTTGTTAGAAGTGATATTTAATTTAGGCTTAGAGGAAACTACATATTGGATGATATTTTCATGACAATCCATATTTATCTTTTATTTATTAGTTCTATTAGTTTTATGAAACTAATTTGATGCTTGATTTTAGTCATTCTCTATGTTCGTGATCTTTGTTTGGTTAATATAGATCTTCGCTTTGTAGGCTACCTTCCATGTATTGGTTAAATTTATGGGCATCTTTGAATAATCAATACTTATGTTGACTTATTTAGTGGCTATTGTGGTTGATTTGTTTGACCATGTTGACGGCATAACAATTGATGGTATTCACATAATCAAAGGATATAAAGAATACATTGATGTTTGCCTATCAACTGTGAATTTCTAACTGTCATATGTTCATGCAGGAATCAAAGTTTGTGCATGTTGTCCAGTTGTTAGAAGTGAGATGCGGAAGTATTCTCTAAATATTACAGTGAACACACTTGATTTCTTTTAAATGTGAGGTTGAGAAGACCCAAGAATAAGATGGTGAAAACCGTGACTTGTATTTTTTAGTGTCTTTAAAGATTTAGAACTGCATTATTGTTGAGAAAGAGTGAGATAAAGTAAATTAAATACATAGTTTCATGTTCCCTTTTTGTTTCGCTCAATGTTGCAACCACTTTTTGGATCAATTTATGTTTGTTTTGTTCACCTTCTAGAATTGCAAAGACTATCTACTTACATGAGTAGGCATTTTGGTGAATTTAATATCTTTTTTTGTGTTTCTTATTTTATAAAATTAATACGGTAGCGTGAGAAAAAGAGAGAGCAACAAAAGATTTAAAATCAGTATGCCACAGAAGAAATCTAGAAAGGAAGGAGACTCAGAATGCATAATTTAATTCGCGTATTAGTGCTCAAGACAAGTACATGGGAAGAAGGTTATGAAAACGGTCGCAATAAATAGACTTTGGGTATGAATTTTTATTGTCGTATGTAGTGATAACGTTGTATCAATTTTGATCTCAAGGTGGTGTTGTCTTCGTGATTTACAAGGAGAACAACAAGAAGTTTGTTGAGTGCAAAGGTTTTTGAGTCATGTAAAATAGTATTATTATCCAATTACTTCTGTGTTTCTCTGTTCCTCCCTACTGATTTTCCCCCCATTAATATTGTGACTGTTATATTATTATCAATCCCGATAAGCCTATATTTTTTTCCAGAATCTATATCATTCTTTTTCCCAATGTGATAATTATAGAGATATATATTTTCCCATGGTTTCCACTTGGTTGGCATAGAGCACCCCTTCTCACATGCCACAAAAAAAAAAAAAACCATTCTCTGGATAGTGGCCAAAGACCACAATCCATGATTGGTTAACCTCTACCGTCACATTACTTTGTGGAAATGATTTGTTGATAACATTATGAAAATTAATTAAATGAAATATAATTATATTTTTCACTAATATTATAGTACATGGAAATTATATGCATGTTTGGGAGCACTTATTCAAAAATCCATTTAGAAAATTGACTTTTTCTTGTATAAACATCCCAAAGTCGGATGGGGGATTAAGATCACATACCTGACTTATTTATTGCATATAGAAATTACAAGAGATAGAAGTTTATACAGTGAATTGGTGTCTTCTACCAACTATAAATGATGGCAAACCTAATTGATCTATCCTAGCTATACCTTTTACATCATGGGACAGAGTAATACAAATAATTCAGAAAATGGACTTTTTAATAAGTGATATTTCAAAAAAGGAAAAATTTCATTTTTAGTCTTCTAAGTTGACCTAAATACACTTTTAGTCCTCTATATTTTGGGGGTGGCGTCTGACAACCACTAACTTTAAAAAGTTGCACATTTGGTCATATCCTTCAATTTTGGGGTATCATATTCCAAATATACCGAAGTAGCAAGATTAATACTTTTGTGAATAGAATTTGATGACATGGTGCATACTTAGCAACATACCTGGCATAAAATTTGGAAATTTATTTATTTTGTAAACAATAATAAAATTGTCTACATGTTTTAGAAAAAAAAAATTAATATATTATTAAAACAATTTATATAACAGTTAGAGATAAATAAAACTAATACTTTAGAAATTTTATCTTAAAAAGAGAAAATGTATTTATAATTAGTCATGATAAAATGAAATAGTTTACATCATATATTATTAATATTTTAAAAATATAATTTTGCCTTCCGTAAGCCTTCAATTATGACTTATGTATACTGGACTTTTGGGAAGAATGGTTTATTCAAAAGTCCATTTTAAATTAACCACCAAATATTAATTATGATTGAAATGAACTTTTAGTTCCAAAAATCCATGTCAAAAGTGCTTTCAACAAGCACTATATATTTGGATTTTATAATGTGAATTATGAAAACTTGTGTCATATTAATTTTCTTATACTCAAGAGTATGAATAATTTAGGATGTGAAAATATGGGATGAATTCACTTTTAGTACCCAAGTATTTGTGGTTTTCACTTTCGGTACTCACTTATTTGGGTATATCATTATCAGTACCTAACATTTCAAAATTTACTCATTTTTGGCGCATTTCGTTAGTCAGTTGTTAAATCGACGGGTGTGTGACTCCATTGTAGCAAGTGACCGGTTGGCCAATGTCGAGCATTTGTTGGGACGAAGGTGGGGCAATCGACTCTAAATTTTAGTCCGAGCAACTTTGTCTTCTTAGCCGGAGGCCAATTCGGCCGGCAACATGGAGAAACGGCGCTAAAGTCAAAACATCGATTTTAAAATCTCCTTTTGTGCATTTTTGGTTTGGGGCAAATCGGATGAATTGAGGAGTGGGCTTTGTGCGCCTTTGAGATAAGGAAGATCATGGTATGCTCAATTTTGGATTTGGAGATATCTTGGATAGAATTTGGATTTGAATGAGAATTTGGGTTTTTCGAATTATCGTCAATTGGCACCGGAGACGAACTCAAAACCTGAAATTGGCCCATGGGAATTGTAGGGCTTGTGGATACGTTCAAAATGCGTGGTGGCAGGACACTTGGGGTCGCCGGAATCAACGTCGGAGACGCCATGAAAGTGTGCTCCACTGTGCACGCGTGATTTTGCCTTTTCTCCATCATTTTTGGTGCAGATTTCGGCGTCATTTCCGGGGGCAGGTTGGGTCTTGGTCGCCTGGGTTGGGGATTCATTTTGGTGTAGGTATGGCGGTGGTTTGGCCGGAAGCCGGCATGTCGTCAATTTTAACCAGGAAATTAGATTTTCTTTACTTGAAAACCTGCTACTCTAGGTCCAACCGTTAGTCTTTAACAGCTAACTAACGGAATGTGCCAAAAATGAGTGAATTTTGAAATGTTAGGTACTAATAATGATATGCCCAAAAAACGGGTACCAAAAGTGAAAATCGCTAATACATTAGGTACCAAAAGTGCAAGTAACCCGTGAAAATATTATCCAAAAACCATAAAAAATCTTAAGAAATTCACAATTGGGTATCGTTCAAGAAGCAGCATGGAGAGTTTTCTATGAAGCATTGGTACGAGTACAGGACACGAGTACGGTACAATACGGGTACTAAAATATGTCGTATTTAAAATTTTAAGGATAGGGGTGATTGACTGGTATTTTGCATGTATTTTGGGCTTAATATTGGCAAGAATGTGTGGATATGCATGCGTTATATGAGTAAATTGGGTATTATTCTTGTTTTGTGGAATTGGATTACGCCTTGCTCGTTTTGTAGGAATTTATCTATATTTGTAGCATAGTGGCAACAATTCGGGCATTGCAACCGCCAATACTTGATATGAGTGACAAAGTTTGGAGTCGAATCGAGAAGAAGTTGGACGAACCGGGTGAGAAACGGAAGAAAATAGTCTATGGGCATATTGTTCCAGGTGAGCACGGGCAGGGCGTGCTCCTCTAGCACAGCCCGTGCTCAACCCAAATACAATAACTCAAGATTCGGCCTAGGGCACGGGCAGCCCGTGCCATATGGGCACGCCCGTGCTCCTCTGAAGAAAAATTACAAATTGTTTGGCACCCAAAGACGGTCAAGGCGTGTGGGGCACACTCGTGCCGTCTTCGCGAGAAAAACAGAACTTATCCAATTTCAACTAGGTTTCGACCCGAACGGAGTACAAATAGACCCGGGGCGGCCACAAACAAGGACACGCTGACTTTTACCCTAAAAACCAGAGAAAAGAGCAGATTTCCACCGGAAACTTGGAGAGATCGATCAAGACCGCAACCACACCCTCGAGGATTGAAGATAGATCGAGAGATCATCATCATCCCCGAGTCACTCATTCCATCGTATCGTATTTCAATTAGTTAGATTTTGATTATGGATAATTTGTCTATAAATTGTTTATCTTCAATGTCTGGCTAAAACACTTGTGATTCCCGGGTTTGGGAGTAGATTAATAAACACTTTTATGTGATGATTAAGGATAATTGAAGTTAATGTTTTCTTTCTCTATTCAAGTACTTTGCTTTAATTCTTGTTTTATCAAAAGGCCTTTGATCTAAACTTGTTTGATGTATTGATTCATAATTCTAACCGATGAGTTTCAATACTAGGTCTTGAGTACTTGACACAAATAGATTGCATGATTGAGAAGTCTGTGAATATTTGTGAGACCTTATAATCTTTTGAACTTTTGGGAGTTGGATATCTCGTGTTGAGTAGAGATGCTAACATAGATATTCCAATCAACGCTTTTACATACATCTCGAGAGAGGGAGTAAATTACTTTTGTGATTGGTCTATAGAGAAGAATATGTTTAACCTTGGTTTGCTTAACCTGAGCATAAAAGTGGGATATTAATTGAAACCATAACCCAGGAATCCATCCATTCATACTTGATCTTTCAATCGCTCTTTACTTTGTTATTTTAGGATTAATTTCTGCTTTAGTAGTAATAAAACCAAACCTTCAAATTTCAATAGTTTAGATAAAAATAGGACTATTATAATCCAATACTTGGTACATTAATTTATTAATCCCTGTGGATTCGACCTTGCAAACCCTATTCTATAAACTGATTCATACACTTGCGGTGAAGCTATAAAAATAGGCGAACAAGTTTTTTGCGCTGTTGCCGGGGATTAATCAAATTTTTAGTACTAATATTGTGATAAATAGAACTATTCTTAATCTAGACGTTTTGTCTTTTCTTTTTAATTTGTTTGATTTTCTTCTATTGTGGTTAACTTGTTTTCTTTAGTTGATTCAGGTAGTGCATGATCACTCGCTCAAAGCAAGGAGAATTAGCACCGTTCATACCGGAGGTTGAAGCTTTTGCTAGGCGAAATAGTGCAGCTACTAAACGGGCAGAAAGACAGCAGAACCAAACCATGGTAGGAGTCGAAGACAACAACAGAGGCAATAACGGGGGTAACAACCAGGCCAACAGGGTCAATGTTGAGTTACCAATACCAGAGGTTCCAGTGGCTCCGGCAGCCCAATAGCAGGCGATACGTAATTACTTTCGCCCAATCAATCGCAACTATGGTGGAATTGCTAACGTCCCGATCAATGCGAATAATTTTGAGCTTAAGCCAGCTCTGATCTCGATGGTGCAGCAGAATCAGTTTGGGGGTTTCCCATCTGAAGATCCCAACTCTCATCTTGCGAATTTCATACAAATCTGCAATACTATCAAGATTAATGGGGTGACTGATGATGCTATACGTCTTCGCCTATTCCCTTTCTCTTTAAGGGATAAGGCCAGGAACTGGCTAGGCACCCTAACTCAGGGGAGTATAAACAATTGGGATGAGCTGAGTCAGAGGTTCTTATTCAAATACTTCCCACCAAGCAAGACACTACTGACTTAAGAGCGAGATCACTCAATTCAGCAGTTTGATTCGAGCCAGACGAGGCCTGGGAGAGATTCCGGATTTGTTAAGGAGATGCCCGCAAAGACGGATTTCTTGAGGATCAACAGCTCTGTTTCTTTTATAATGGGTTGATGGGGCAGACTAGATCGTTTGTGGATGCCGCATGGGGGCGCGCTTCTCGCAAGGTTTCCAGAAGATGCATTCAACTTATTGGAAGAGATGGCCATGAATAGCTATCGGTGGCCCTCCGAAAGAACTAATGTGAAAAGGGTGGTCAAGTGTCCGATTCTCGACCCAATCAAGGAGTTGACCCCGGATGGTCGATCGACAAATCAACTAAGTGCCTTGACAAAGGCCAACGAGGGAAACGCTGGTACAGGTAATGGTGGAGTTCCTCTAGATCTGATAGAGGAAGCAAATTACGTGAACAACCGGAATTTCAATAGTTTCCGGAACAATCAAAATCCCACTCATTATCATCTGGGCCTGCGGAACCACGAAAACTTCTCCTACGCAAACACAAAGAACGTGATGCAACCACCACCAGGGTTTAATGTGACTAATGGAGTTATTACTGCAGATCCTAAACCAACCATGGAAGACATGTTCACCTCGTTTATGAATGAGACGAGGAACAGGTTCAACAAGGATGAGGCAAAGATGGATAAAATCGAAAACCATGTCACCCAATTGGGGTCCCAGATGAAGAATTTTGAGACCCAAATTGGTCAAATAGCTACGATTATAGGTGGGCAGCATCAAAAAGGCCAGTTTCTGAGCAACACTGAGGTAAATCCAAAGGAACAGTGTAAAGACATTCGTCTGAGGAGTGGAACGGAATACAAGGGGTCGAAAATACCAGAAAATTTCGAAGAATTGCAGGACGGCACGGCCCGTGCGCCACCGCACGGCCAGCCCGTGCGCCCTGCTGGAACGACAATCGATGCGCCGGGTGATGCGGAAACTGAGGCAAATGGCGAGGTTGAGGCCGAGGAAGGAGCTGAGGAACATCGTGCTGAACAAAAAGGGGCTGAGAAGCTTAAATCCTCCTCTAACCCTGATATTTCTAAACTTAATGTTCACCTTCCTTTTCCCCAATGTTTTCAAAAGAAAAAGTTAGACGCACAATTTGCTAAGTTTTTAGATATTTTTAAGAAACTACATATTAACATTCCTTTTGTAGACGCATTGGAGCAGATGCCCAATTACGCTAAGTTCTTGAAGGATGTTATGTCAAAGAAAAGGAAGATGACTAGTTTCGAGACAGTCAATCTGACAGAGGAGTGCAGTGCAATAATCCAAAGGAAACTACCACAGAAGTTGAAAGATCCGGGGAGTTTCACTATCCCTTGTGCTATTGGTGATGTTTTCTTTAAGAAAGCACTTTGTGACTTAGGAGCGAGTATTAACTTAATGCCCTTGTCTATTTTCAGGCAACTTGGATTGGGAGAGGTGAAGCCATCTACGGTCACCTTACAACTCGCAGACCGATCACTCATGTATCCAAAGGGAATCATCGAGGATGTACTTGTCAAAGTTGATAAATTCATATTCCCTGTGGAGTTCTTAGTGCTGGACATGGAGGAAGATAAAGACGTTCCTTTAATACTTGGGCGTCCATTCCTAGCGACGGGGAAGGCCTTAATAGATGTGCAAAAGGGAGAGCTCACGTTACGGGTTAATGATGAGCATGTTCTATTTACGATATATAAGGCACTTCAATTTCATGATGGTGTGGAGACTTGTAAATTCATAGACGTAGTTGAATCCTGTATTGATGAGTATGCGGATCATACATTGTTTTGGGATACTTTGGAGTTTGGTTTGACACATTTGTGTTCAACATCGAACTTGACTATTGATATTGATAACCAAGACTTGTATGATTGTGTTTGTGCTTTGGATAATATGCAGGAACTACCGAGGAGCGCAAGAGGCGCACACACGCTGAAAAACGTACGGGAGTCAGTTGTACAGGGGCGCATGGCCCGTGCCCTTGAGCACGCCCAGGTCGTGCGTATAGCCGAAGAAAAAATTGAAGAAAACGACGATGGCACGACCCGTGCCAAATAGCACGGGCAGCCCGTGCCTAAGGTCGGCGGAAAGTCAAGGAGCCAAGACGGCACGGCCCGTGCTCATCAAGACGGCAGCCCGTGCTCCCATCCGAAGAGGCCAAATCGAACCCAGAACTCAAGCCCTTCCCGAGCATCTCAAATATGCATTCCTTGGAGCGAATAACACGAATCCGGTAATCGTATCATCTCTTTTAACTTATGTTCAACTCGATAAATTGCTTAGGGTGTTACGAAAACATAAGTCGGCGATAGGTTGGTCAATATCTGATTTAAAAGGCATTAGTCCATCGATTGTGATGCATAAGATTAGAATGGAAGATGTCTACAAACCTTCGGTGCAAAATCAAAGAAGATTAAACCCTATAATGCAAGAAGTCGTTAGAAAAGAAGTTTTAAAATGGTTAGATGCTGGAATTATTTATGCTATTTCTGATAGCTCTTGGGTAAGTCCGGTCCAAGTGGTGCCAAAGAAAGGGGGATGACGGTAGTAAGAAACGAGAGTGATGAACTTATAGCGACTAGAGTAGTAACTGGATGGAGAATTTGTATTGATTATAGGAAGTTAAATGATGCTACTCGCAAAGATCACTTTCCCCTCCCCTTTATTGATATGATGCTTGATCGTTTGGCAGGATACGATTATTATTGTTTTCTCGATGGTTATTCCGGGTATAATCAGATCATGATTGCCCCGGAAGACCAAGAGAAGACGACCTTTACATGCCCCTATGGTACATTTGCATTTCGTAGGATGCCATTCGGACTTTGTAACGTACCCGCTACTTTTCAAAGATGCATGATGGCTATATTCCATGATTTCATTGAGAAAATAATGGAGGTGTTCATGGATGATTTTTCTGTGTTTGGAGATTCATATGATCATTGTTTGGATAACCTTTCTCTAGTTTTATAGAGATGCGAGGAGACTAACCTTGTTTTAAATTGGGAAAAGTGCCATTTCATGGTACGAGATGGCATTGTTTTAGGCCACCGAGTTTCTTCTGCAGGTTTGGAAGTTGATAGAGTGAAGGTTGTGGCAATAGAGAAACTCCCACCTCCAACAAACGAGAAAGCCATTCGAAGTTTCTTGGGGCACGCCGGATTCTACAGAAGGTTTATCCATGACTTTTCTAAAATCACTAAACCTTTAAGTCAGTTATTAGAAAAAGATACTGCTTTCAATTTTTCCGATGATTGTTTTGTGCTTTTGAAATTCGAAGAAGGCTTTGGTGACAAAGACCGATTCTAGTAGTTCGGATTGAGTCACCCTTCGAACTAATGTGTGATGCCAGCGACTTTGCGGTTGGGGCTGTTTTGGGTCGAAAAAAGAGACAAGATGTTTGAGCCATTTACTATGCGAGCGAGAACCTTAGACAAAGGCTCAAAGAAAACTACACTACCACTGAGAAGGAAATGTTGGCAATTGTGTTTGCATTCGACAAGTTTCGATCGTACTTGATTGGAACTAAGACGATAGTCCACACCGACCACGCGGCAATTAAATATCTGTTTGACAAGAAGGATGCCAAATCGAGACTGATTCGGTGGATCCTCTTGCTCCAAGAATTCGATATGGAGATTCGAGATAGAAAGGGTTGCGAAAATGTAGTAGCCGACCACTTATCCAGACTAGAAAATAAGGAGGAGAAAGATATCACGGAGGCAATTAAGGAGGAATTCCCCGATGAGCAACTTCTGATGCTACAAGCTAAATTCCCATGGTATGCAGATTTTGTTAACTATTTGGTTGTAGGGGTTTTGCCTCCGGATTTATCATCCTATCAAAAGAAGAAGTTCCTCCATAATGTCAAGTTTTACATGTGGGACGATCCCCTGCTCTTTAAGAGGTGCGCCGACACCATCATTCGACGATGTGTACCTCAAGAAGAGTGGGAGGGAGTTCTACAACAGTGCCACTCTTCACCTTCCGAAGGACATTTCGGTCCAACGCGCACGGCAGCTAAGGTATTACAAAGTGGATTATACTGGCCTACATTATCTAACGATTGCTATCTATTCGTACAAAGTTGTGATAGGTGCCAGCGGATGGGAAACATCTCGAGACGACATGAGATGCCAATGACCAATGTGATGGAAGTTGAACTCTTCATGGGCCCTTTCCCATCTTCGTCAGGTTATCAATACATTCTACTTGCAGTGGAATACGTATCTCAATGGGTTGAAGCTATTCTGGCCCAGACCAATGATGCGCGAATAGTGCTCAAATTCCTAAAGAAAAATATATTCACTCGGTTTGGAACCCCGAGAGCTTTGATTAGCGACGGGGGGTCACATTTTGTGAATAAATTAATGAGCACTCTACTTGCGAAGTACGGGGTTAAGCACAAGGTGGCATTAGCGTACCATCCGCAAGCAAACGGGCAAGCAGAGGTAGCTAATCGTGAGATTAAGCAGATTTTAGAGAAAACGGTAAACATAAATCGCAAAGATTGGGCCATGAAGCTAGATGACGCACTATGGGCATATCGGACAGCATACAAGACACCCTTGGGCACATCACCGTATTAGTTAGTATTCGGGAAATCGTGTCACTTGCCCGTTGAATTGGAGCATAAGGCGTTTTGGGCTGTAAAGAAGTTAAATTTTGACTTCCAAGCAGCGGGTGAAAAGAGGCTCTTGCACCTAAATGAGATGGAGGAGTTCCGGGATGAAGCCTATGAAAATTCCCGAATTTACAAGGAGCGAACCAAACGATGACACGATCGAATGATAAAGAAGAGAGAGTTTTTACCGGGTGAACAAGTCCTTTTGTTTAACTCGCGTCTTAAACTCTTTCCGGGAAAGCTTAAGTCTAGATGGTCGGGGACGTTTGTGATAAAAAAAGTGTTAAATCCTCCGGGAATAGTGGAGCTAGTGAGCAGAGATGGGGAGACATTCATGGTGAATGGCCAGAGAATCAAGCATTACTTGAGCCGGGAGCAAAAGGAGGAGGTGACACGCCTCACATTGCTAGAGCCATGATCGACTAAACAGGCGTCAAGCTATAGACGTTAAATTTAGCGCTTGTTGGGAGGCAACCCAATGGTTTTGTTGTTTTATTTCTTCCAATGTTTCTTAATTTGTTTCCTTTCCCTTTTCTAAGTTAGGATTTAATTGCTTTCATAGGTTAGAAGTTTTCCTTATTAAAAAAAAATTGAAAAATCGAACACAGGGTTCGGACCCTAGCACGGGCAACCCGTGCCATATGGCACGGCCCGTGCTCTTTCCAGGATTCAGGGTTCAAAAGTTCGGGCCCTAGCACGGGCCACACGTGCCATTTGGCACGGCCCGTGCTCTTCAGGAATTTGGGGCTCCAACCTACGACCCCCAGCACGGGCTGCCCGTGCCAAAAGAGCACGCCCGTGCGCATACCTGCTGTGAGTTAAAAACAGACAGGGGGGTCGATTTTTTTCACAAAAACACTTCAACCCTTCGCGCGACTGACGAACAAGCTCACCCCCTCCACATTTTTTCCAAAATTCTCCTATAATATCACCACTTATAACCTCCCACATTACTCTAAATTCGATTTCCACTTGTTAAAATTGTTTAAAAGCAAGGAATTGGGGTCAAAAGCACCTAGGGTTACAAAATTTCAACTCTCTCCCTATTTTCGGATTATAAGGTATGAATTGAACTTTCTATGTCAAATTTCTTGTGAATTGAGGATTAGAGATGATTTATGAGGCTTGTTTGATACTTGTGCCATGATTTTGATTGTACTTTTCTATGGGGCATTATATCGAACACCTTGTGGGTTGGTGAATTGTGATGATTTTGATTGATTGCTTGATGGATTATACTTGTGCTAGATTGTTTAGGATGTTAGTGGCTAAGAATTTTGACAATTATATTGATATGTGAGTTGAAAGCTTAATGGTGGATTAAATTGTTGAGATGAGCCACTATGCCTTTGTTGGATAGTTGTATTAATTAGTCATTCGTTTTACTTGGCACGTATGGGTTCTCACGATTGTTTTGCCAGGTACTAAATTGAAAACATGGCTGAACCACGACCGAACCGAGGTAGACGAGGTTGGGGAGCCGCTGCCGCTCGAGCGCCACCACACCCGGACAGCCCCGAGGCTTACGGGCTCACTATTGATGAGAATGACATACTGGATAGGTGGAACCGGCTCATCCCTCGTTCCTTCGCACCTACACGCTATACCGATGATGAATGTACCCGAACTCTCGGGATACACGAGAAGGTGTGGCAAATGTTTGATCGAGTTGGATGGACCGCATTCATGCAAGGGCGATGGCCAACCTACAAGACACTCGCACTAGAGTTCTTTAATCGTTCAGTCACTAAAACACGACCACGGAATGAGCCTCGAAAAATCCATTTCAAGTTGGGCAACGAATGGAGAAACGTCACTATTGCCGAATCAATCGGATTTTTGAGTACCATCGGACGCCCATACCGAACAGCTGCAAATTACGACTCGCGTGCTTTTTGGCGATTGTTGACTGAAACCCCCGAAACAGGCCTCATGCAATACGCAGCACGCTCCTCCAAGGCCTCCTCACTCCGCAACCCCATATTCCGATACATTCAAAAAGTAACGGCCCACTCTGTGTTTGCCCGGTACAACAATGGGGGTATGCAAGTGAGAGAACTATACCTACTTGTGTAAAATGCTCAACCGCACCCCTTATAACATGGCGGCGTACTTTGTGGAACATGCCGTCTACGTACAACAGCATGACGCAGGGAAAATACTAATTGGGGGAATGATAACCCCAATCGCACAACATTTTAGGGTTGACATAAGCCGTATGGAACCATTAGCGGGCAGCCGAAGCATTAACGTGAGCGCCCTTCACACCATGAAGATCATCAGTAATGAGGAGAATATCCTCTGTTTTCAACAAAAAGTCGGGTCTTCGTTTCCCCTTCCTAACCCGCAGCTCACAGCAGTAATTGATAACCAAATCAACTGGCTTATGTACTCTGAGGAACATATCAGAGTCATGCAGGGTTTGGCGGCACGAAAGAGGCGAAGGGTAGCCGGGTTACCTGACGAAGAAGACTTGGTCATGGAGGCGCAAGAGTATGATAGACAGGAGAGGGGGTTTGAGCAAGGCTTCCATCAGGGAGGCTTCGAGCAGGGCAGCCCATAGGGACAGCCTGATATTCCAGAGAGCTCCCGCCAAGGCGAGGAGCGTGGGGGACAGTATGATCATGACAGGTTTTGTGCATTTGAGGAAAGCTTGCGACAGCATAGGAGTGATTCCCGTGCTTACCAAGAAATACAAGATCAAAGGTACCATACGCAGAGCTTGTGGAACCAAGCACACGAGCAGCGGGAGTTGGAGATATTGCATGCAGTACAACGGATCGAGAATTGGCATATCTCCCAGGGCCACTACCCGCCGCCACCCCCACAATGATCCAGGTCCTTTCCACACTTTTTATTGAAATTCTACCTTCTCTTGCATGAGCTATAATTTCATTCAAGTTTGGGGGGAAAGGTAGTAATTTTGTGATGGGTGTGGCGTTTGCATTCATTTAGTTGCATGTAGAGCATATAGGTTGCATTGCATTAGATGTTTTAATTTTTTTTATGGTTTTAGCACGTTTATCGCCTTTAGCACGTTTATTGCTTTCCTAGTTGTTAGGGAGTGAGTTGACCGCTTTTGTGTGTTTGTTGTGTTGTGATTGAGATCGTGACCTTGGGAGCATTTGCGAATTGATTTTTGTTGTTTTGAATTGGTTGTTGAGTGTGAGTTGATCGGGTTGAAAATGGTTTACGTGGAGCATGTGATTATTGAATCTTGGTGAACATACTTTGAATTATGCACTTACAAGCTTGTGAGGTTTTGAGCCTTTACTGCTTTCATAATATGCAGTCTTGTTTGTGATTGAGTGTGTCATTCATGTTTGATTTGAATTCTAGAACTTGCTATGGTTTCTCCGTCAAAGTCACATGTTGTATGCATTCATGAAAATGATTTTAGGCCATCTTTGTTAAGCCTTTGAAGCCTTTTGCCTACCTATGATATTTGATTTCCCTAGTTAGCCAATTTGAGCCTATTGCCTGATTTTTGATAGCCATATTTTAAGCCTTCGAATCCTATGTAATATAATCTGTTACTCCCGAGCTTCAGCTTAGTATAGAATTGAGAAAAAGGGGATGAATAAAGGATTGAATGGAGGGGTGTCATAAGTCAGAAAATGTGTACATGTTGGGAACTTGGGAAAAAAGATGAAAAAGGAGAAAAATACTCACAAAAGTCGACAAAAAAAAAAAAAAAAAACGACTGCAAAGTGAGTCGGCCAGAAGTGAAAAATAGGCTGAGAATCGTGATGTAAGGCGAAGGGAATAATGTGTATGAAAAATAAGGGAGAAATAGAAAAGTGAAGAGGATATAAGATGATTGGAAGCACATAGTCGAGTGGAATTAGAAAAAAAAATGGTTAGAAAAGAACAAAGGTGTTTTCCAATCTATACGCTAGAGTTGAGTCACTTTATCCATATTTCCCTACCTTAACCAAAGAGCCTTCATTACAACCTTAAATAAAGTCCTTTTTGATTTGTGAATTGCATACAAACGAGTGGCGGAGATGTGAGACGATTCGCAAGCATATGGTAATTCATCAACATTGATATGACTTGAGCGAATACACGTCCCTTATCATTCTAGTGAGAAGAGTATACACTTTACCCTTGAGAGGCGTGATTTGAAGTGTTTTACCTTGATTTTTATAAACTTGTGCTCCATGTTAACTCTTTGAAACTTGGTTGATTTGTACTTGATGTCTATGGATAGATGACATGAATTATGATGCGGTGTTCTTGAGTTGTTCTTCTTTCCCCCTGTTGTGTTGTCTTGTTTATAAAGTGTTGACCGGGACTGTCAACAGTTTAAGTTTGGGGGTTTGATTGACTGGTATTTTGCATGTATTTTGGGCTTAATATTGGCTAGAATGTGTGGATATGCATGCGTTATATGAGTAAATTGGGTATTATTCTTGTTTTGTGGAATTGGATTACGCCTTGCTCGTTTTGTAGGAATTTATCTATATTTGTAGCATAGTGGCAACAATTCGGGCATTGCAACCGCCAATACTTGACATGAGTGACGAAGTTTGGAGTCGAATCGAGAAGAAGTTGGACGAACCGGGCGAGAAACGGAAGAAAATAGTCTATGGGCATATTGTTCCAGGTGAGCACGGGCAGAGTGTGCTCCTCTAGCACAGCCCGTGCTTAACCCAAATACAATGACTCAAGATTCGGCCTAGGGCACGGGCAGCCCGTGCCATATGGGCACGCCCGTGCTCCTCTGAAGAAAAATTACAAATTGTTCGCACACCAAAGACGGTCAAGGCCAAAAGGGCAGGCATGGTCGTGCCGTCTTTATGGGAAAAACAGAACTTATCCAATTTCAACTAGGCTTCGACCCGAACGGAGTACAAATAGACTCGGGGCGGCCACAAACAAGGACACGCTGACTTTTACCTTAAAACCAGAGAAAAGAGCAGATTTCCACCGGAAACTTGGAGAGATCGATCAAGACCGCAACCACATCTTCGAGGATTGAAGATAGATCGAGAGATCATCATCATCCCCGAGTCACTCATTCCATCGTATCGTATTTCAATTAGTTAGATTTTGATTATGGATAATTTGTCTATAAATTGTTTATCTTCAATGTCTGGCTAAAACACTTGTGATTCCCGGGTTTGGGAGTAGATTAATAAACACTTTTATGTAATGATTAAGGATAATTGAAGTTAATGTTTTCTTTCTCTATTCAAGTACTTTGCTTTAATTCTTGTTTTATCAAAAGGCCTTTGATCTAAACTTGTTTGATGTATTGATTCATAATTCTAACCGATGAGTTTCAATACTAGGTCTTGAGTACTTGACACAAATAGATTGCATGATTGAGAAGTCTGTGAATATTTGTGAGACCTTATAATCTTTTGAACTTTTGGGAGTTGGATATCTCATGTTGAGTAGAGATGCTAACATAGATATTCCAATCAACGCTTTTACATACATCTCGAGAGAGGGAGTAAATTACTTTTGTGATTGGTCTATAGAGAAGAATATGTTTAACTTTGGTTTGCTTAACCTGAGCATAAAAGTGGGATATTAATTGAAACCATAACCCAGGAATCCATCCATTCATACTTGATCTTTTAATCGCTCTTTACTTTGTTATTTTAGGATTAATTTCTGCTTTAGTAGTAATAAAACCAAACCTTCAAATTTCGATAATTTAGATAAAAATAGGACTATTATAATCCAATACTTGGTACATTAATTTATTAATCCCTGTGGATTCGACCTTGCAAACCCTATTCTATAAACTGATACGTACACTTGCGGTGAAGCTATAAAAATAGGCGAACAAGGGGCAGGATACATATATATATATATATACATATAAAATGATATATTTTTATATTTTTTAACATGTAGACATACTAAATACAATGGAAAAAATAATGTTTCAAGCACAAAAAACTAAATATTTTATAAATACTCAAATCTGAAATGCGATAACTCACATAGGCACATAGAAAACATGTTGAAAATATTAGCAAATATTATATATAGGTATCCATGGAGTATCATGAGTATTGGATAAAGTATCGTATTTGATACGTATCCGGTACAGGTACGCCATCTTCACAGAAGTATCCGTACTTCCTCGAGAGTTTTAGAATATATCTTGAATGATTTATATCAATAGTTTTTAACTTGCTAATTCACCTCCTAAATCGCGTGATTTATTGGATAAATCAAAATTTAAAAAATATTTGAGTTAACTATATCTCCAAAACAATACTTAAGAAATGTTTTATGATGTGCATTAAAAATGAGATAATATGATATAAAGTATCTTTATCAAGAATTTCTTCAATCATTTATATAATATAATATGAGATTTTTGTTTCAATTTGAATTTAAATTATTGATCGTTTCCAATTTTAATTGATTAGCTTATTATATATTTATTTTTGAAATATAAAAAAATGATTTAACTAAGGAGAACATGAACAAATTAATATAGAGGGTCAAACTTACAAGTATAAAAGGAATTTCATTTTCTTATCGCTCTAAATAAAAAGGCACAAGCTATAAATACAAAATAGTTTAATCAATAATAATTCTGATATGATTTTAGTTTTAATTAAATTAGTGAAATTATCTTGCATTTTGTTTTCTTTTCCCAAGTAGATAGTTCAATTGTTGAGAAAATTATAAAAAAAAATATATAGTTACTTAATTTTGCGTAGTGCCTAACTTTAAACGGTTAATATTTTCTCATGCAAATTAAAGTTGCTTGCATATGATTATGACATATAACATATAGTTAGAAAGCTCGTGAAATCACATTTAATATGAAACTAATATTATTTGAAAATTCAAAATATATTTTAAGGGTTATATTAAAAAAAAAAGAGACGCTTTTGAAATGTGGAATATAAAAGGCCATTTGGCTTGTAATGAAACAGATAAAAGCTAAATAAATATCAAAGTACTTAGTTGTCCTTAGAATTAAGTGTGCCAAAATGATACATTATCGAATCAAAAGTTTCAAGAAACCATCCAACCTATTCACAATGTTAATATCAGTGTTTAAAAAATTGGACCGGACCGGCTAGTTCGACCGGTTCAACCAGGAACGACACTTGGTCTGGTCCAAAAACCCCCTAAGAAATCGGATTTGCGGTTAAACCGCCATTGTCTTTTTTGCGCACTTGTTCTTGATATTCTGCAGAGTCTCTTCATCACTTGAAATGTTAACCGCATTAACACTTTGCCTTTCTGGTGTTTTTTCCTTTTGATCATCTTCTTTGCCCATCCCATCTGCTTTGGCCATTCCATCTCCTTTAACAATTCCATCTGTATTTTTTGCTCCAGTATAATTGGAGGACATACATGATCTCTTTTTTCTTGTCTTTTTTCAAAGTGGATTGTAATTTTTCGACTCCCTCGGCTACCACATTTAGTTTCCCATTCAGTACTTGTGTTTTTTTGTTAAGAGCAACAAGGAAACTAAACGTTTTTGATGTCTGCAAGAATAGGCTTTTGTAGTATTTTGACTCATGTTCGCCCTGATTTAATCAAATCAAAATGGTCAATGTTTCATGTGCAAAGTAAATCATTGAATCATATGATATAAATGTATAAAAAATCCATATTGATTTATTGTGTTATTATATATGTTATAGAAAGGAAAAAAGTATATAGAAAAATAATCTATAATATAATATTATCACCTGTTCAATTGTTGTTAAATACTCATGGACTGAGCATCCAATAAAGATAGTAGCTGCCTCTTCAAACATAGTAATCATGTGCTTAAGAGTGAGTGTGGGTGCAACATTTGGTGTTTTGGGTTTTTGAGATGCTTCACTGCTTGAAGATCCTTTTTCCAGAATCACTCTAGGAGTTTGACTGTGCACAAAGGAATTGAATTCTATGCCTATTTTATCTCCACATTCTTTTTGGCTCAGGATAAGGTCATCCAATGATTTTGATGCCGTTGTAAATGAGGCAATCACATTTTTGAGATCATTTTCCCTCTTTTCTATAGCAAACTATCTCTCGCTTATTAGTTTGGCATTCTCACCCTTGACTCTTTGTTCTCATCGCCCTATGTGACTTAGAGTACTCAGCTCCTTAGTCAGCTGTGAGTTTTGGCTTTTGAGCTGGCTATTTTCCTCATTTAGAAGTGTGTGTGAGGATTTAATGTGCTCAAAGTCTTTCATTATTTTGCTTAATGAATCATAAAGATCAGTGGGTGATGAAGTGTGTGTATCACAATCACTATCACTTGAATCTGCATGAGATGAGTTAGAGTGTACCTCATTTTCTTTATTTTTTTCCCATAGAAAAAACGAGATACAAAAATTTTGTGTGCGCCCCGGCCCCCCTTGGATCCGCCCATTATTAAACGATACGTGATTGATTACATACTTAATCACCCTCGAGTTCTTTGACTTATATTTGCTAGCTTTAGAACTAATTTGAGCTTCAGAGAGTCATCTTTGGATCAACTCTCAACGTCTTATTGAGTTTTTGTTGTAAACAGGTGACTCATACAACAAATCGAGTTCAACAAAAGTATTACGCTATTACTAAAGGAGTGCTACCATATATATATATACACACACTATATATGGACGAATTTTCACTTTCCATTTATGATCTGAAATTTTGTAAACAATGATGTACGTAAATGTGAGCTTACAAACTTAAACAAGTCCCTGTACTGCATCTATTATGTTGCTGTAATTTAAGTTCTTTATTTTTTGTTTAAAGAAATATGTCAGCACATAGTGAAATGCGAGAACATAATTTGAGAATTGAGATGTTTAATAGATTGTAACCACACTTGGATAAAGTGATAGAGATGTAGAAACTGAAAATTTTAGTGCAATGCAATGGTAGCCAAGTTACAAATTGTGATTTAGTAGAAGATAAATGGGAGAAAACCCCATGGTGGTCTTATTATCAGACTATGAAATTGGCCCCAAAATATATAATATGAAAAGAAATAACTAAACAAGAACCAAACAAAAGATATCTTTCTAACAACCTCTAGTAATATTTCATGGGCAAAATTGTAATATTAGTAATGTAACTAATGAGGGGTGACAAAACTGGTCCTGTCCAAATCCAAAAATTTAATTTAGTATGTAAGTATTAAAATTACTCAACACATCATGTTTTGTTGACGTGGACATTGACCTGCTGATATGGCGTCTTGGTGGATGAAAGAAGAAGATGACAAGACTTAAAATAAGACAACTAAGCAAGCCAATGTGCACAAAAATAACCACATTGAACACTAATTTTTACCAGAATCCCCAATTTTTGCCGTATTTCCGGTCAATTTATCAAGTTCCCGACAAAATGGACCGCAATTCGAGAAAATTTAATACTTAAAGGACTAAATCAAGTTTTTATATCCGAACAGGACCAATTTTGCCACCACCCATTAATTATAGGACTAATTTTGCAATTTTGCCTATTTCATGTGTATCAACACCAACAATGAGATCAAACCATTTGTTAGATATTCCTTCTGCTACCTACTAAGTGATGTAGGCGAACTTTGTAAGCAAGTATAAGTGACTAAAATTTAATCTAATATCGCAACCACTCTATGGTAGAGTGTGACTTTGTGAGTATAAAACTATTTGGTTCAGGTTATAACCTCTCTAGGAAAATCTTATATATTAAGAGCTTATAAGTTGTTTTAAAAAAATTGAGAAATCCCACATTATTTTCAAAATAAGATCATATTTTCAGAGCCTTCTTTAACTTTGACCATTTTAATTTCAAAATTATCGTGATTAACATCTTATAAGCTCTACCATTTTATTTAATCCAGACAGTTCATCAACTTATTTCAAAATGAGATCTAACATCTCTTAAAACATCTTATAAGATCTTTTCAGCCAAACACCCTCTCAATCCTAGTCTAAAACCATGCTCGTAACTAGTACAAGATAGACATAAACAAGAAGTTTGACCAAGAACTAAATCCAAGTCCAAAATCATGCTCGTGACCATCCAAGATAGGTCTCCTTGGTGCAATGTTTTCGATAAATCAGGCTTCAGAATTCGATAAAAGCAAGAGATGTTTTATTTTATGAACAACGATAAAACTACTAGTACACATGATTCACAATGATATTAACACAGCAGAATGAGAATCTGATACCAAAACCAATCGAGCAAACTTTCATTCGTTTTCGTCAATATTGAAATTAGCTCTCAAAATTTGTAGGTCCCGCAGCTATCATCGTCAAGTTTGAATTATACCATCGAGTACAAAGACGTGTACCTGTGGGGCTTTTTGTAATTTTGAAACATCTCTGGATTTTTTTTTAATTAGGCCAAACCTCAGGGTTTTTTTGTAATTATCCTTGAAAAATATGATTTTTAAAGGCTAACCAGGCAGGTCTGAAAACCAATTCGTGGTCAGATCGGTCGGATCAGCCGATCCTATCCGATATTTAAACCAGTGGTGAAAAGAATCAAAATCAGCATCCAACATAGATAACCAAAAAAAATAAATAACTTCTACCCTGGACCAAATCAATAAGATCTGCATTCTCTCATGTTATGGACAAAACAAGGCTGCTAAACAGTTTTATAGCATTCACAGGAAGAGTAAAATATGCCATACAATATACAAGTGACTCAAACTCGTTAAAATGCAATCAAAGAGCTTACATTATGACACAAAATAGTTCTATTGAATTCCCATAACATTTTATTGAAAATAAACTCTACAGTCATATGAACATGTTTTATTGAATTTCCATAACATTATGACACAAAATATTTCTATTGAATTCCCATTACACTATTGAAAATAAACCCATAACAGTCATGTGAAGAAGTTGTACATCTTCCAGAACGCGAACAAATAATATAGCTAATTAAGTGTTAACGAAAGCTTTTGTAAAGTTTATATACAACAGGAAGAGATGAACTTTACCTGCCAATAGGATATAATAGGCGCTAGCAGGGCTGCTGTAAACCCTGTGTGCAAGGATGAGGTGGTCCGTATTCTCTTTTCGAGAAGCACTTGCTACTTCAAAAACTCTTTGGTCTCTTTAATTGCATTAAGGCAACACCAAGCTACGCCCATTGATCAGTACCATTTCAAAGAAAGCACTTACATGTAGCCTCCTAAATTGCACAGAGCTTTGTAGCTGAACTTTTAAAAGAGGCGTAGGACTTGACTTAGTCTGTGTTTTGCATAATTCACCTCTTAAACAGGTTCTGTTCAGCTGACCAAGGGCATCATTATAAATCTAGAGGGATTTCTGCAGCAATTTCAGTTCTTGCTCAAGCACATCATTCCACATAATTATATAGCAGAGATATCATGTAGCAATCCCCTCTAGAGTGACCCCTCTTTTAGGCCTTTTCATATATACAAAGGACATTCTCAGATTAGGATCTAAGATATCTTTATTTTCCTATCTTGCTTAACAAGACACACACACAAATTAAAAAAAAAAGAAAAAAAAAGAAAAAAAAAAGAAAAAAAAAAGGAAAAAAGAAAAAAAATCCCTGAGTAAACCTGACAGCTAAAATTGCGCTTCTTGATAAGAGAAACTTGCCTCATACTCATACTAGGAAAAATATGTTCTTCCATTGGTGCAACAGATAATAGATCTAACCCCTGCCTGCTGGCCACCATTGACATGCAGGCAAGTGCAAGTCACTAAATGACCTAGTCAACAAAATATAAAGAGCAGATTCATAGTCGCTTGGACTTAAATAATTGAGCTCAAGTAAATGGATTTGATCAATAACCTGTACAAACTTGGAAGTATTTCCAGTTCCAATTCAAAGGCTTCAGCTTGATACCAAACACTGTTCAACAATCAAATGTGTCAAAATATAAAATTTACAAATGCACAAGACATCAAATTCTGATTATATGATTATATATCCCCTACATTCCCACGGTAGATTACTCGTTACTCTTATTTCCTTCATAGCTTTAGAATATACACCACAATCAAATTTTTTATACACATTACTTTAACTTAAAATAGGTACACATGAAATGTTATGTCAGCCCAAATTAAACTTCAACCAGTTTTCTCTCATTTTTATTTTTTCAGGGTGGAGGAAGGTGGGCCCCGGTTGGGGTTTAGGGTAAATCAAATTTCAGCATTTTCGATACTCAAATTTTCATTATCTAGTGTAGCTGAAATTTTACATCCACACCAAGATTGATGGGTGCTTATCATTAGCTGCAGCCCAGAACGATAAAGGAAAGAACATTGAAAAAGAAAACAGTGTAAATCAATTTCTTCATATAAATGGTTCTACTTGCACATATACTAAATCTGTCGATAGTCTGTTTACCACTAGTCAAGTATCACTCTTATATTGGCTCCATTTGAAAAAATCATCTTCATCATCATCTGACTTCATAGGGCTTTGGACTTCATTAAAGTCATTTGCTACATCCTCATTCCCTTCTCCCTGAATGTGCTCACCTTTTGGTTCTTCTTCACCTCTTGGTTGTTCATCCTTCATGATGCATTATGAAGGCATAAGCAAATATAATAAATAAACAACATAATATTAATTATAACAGCCAAGTGTTGCTCTGAAAAACATAAATTTGGAAGAACAGCAAATGACATACATCTGCATTCGAGGTCCCCTCATCTGCCACTTCATTGCCTGTCAAATCTATTGAGTCGTCTTCATCAGCATATTGTTTTTCTTCAGCTGCAATTTGCTTTAAGCGTTCTATTACCTTTTCAAAATGGGAATGATCTGCAAAATGAATATACCAAATATAAGCAGGCAGACACTCCAGCAAGTTATAGTCAATTTCTCAAAACATCTATAAAGATATCTCTTCTTCCAATTTATATACTGTTTTTCCTCCCAAAGATAATAAATCTTTTAGATAGAGAGGAAGAGAGATAAAGGCGTAAGTTGACCTTTGGTACGGTTAGTCAAAGCATCACGAAGCCTCATTGGATGCTGCCGTTCTTCTTTTTTGTACTTCAGCTTTACTTGTCGGCGAGTACGATCAGGAAAAAGCTGTTGTATCATAGAAAGGTCTGTCCCAAACTGCCTCACGGCCTATCAAATAGGTAGAAACAGATATTAAGACTTGTCTGCGAGTGGGTGTTCTCAGTGAATTAAGACTAGCTAAAGAGGATTCAAAAATAATTTCCCAAGAAAGAGATATTCCAGAAACAAATCAAAAACAAAATGACACAACTATGCAGGATGTGGACCATTGACAGAACACTGTAGGCAACCTGAGATCCAAGCTATGTGTGTGTGTGTGTGAGAGAGAGAGAGAGAGAGAGGTTAGTGATGCAGTAAGATTGAGGAAAAGTTCATCCCTCTCTGATTAACATATAGTTAAAGTATGCATTTCATGAGAAATGAACTCAACCTTTTTTGGTAAGGAACTGACCCACTGCGAAAATGTTATTCAGTATTTGTGGTCTAATCATGCCCATACTATGAATTGGTTTTACTGTTTATTGTAAATGTCTAGCTAATAATTTAGTTCTTCTCTATCAATAGGTAAATTTCTCTTAGCTAGTCATCAGGCAATAAAAACTCTTTTACAGGGTCTCCTTACAGAAGCAGTTTAGTTTGATTGTGGAATTTCTTTAGGCGGAAGATGAATACCTTATTGACTAGTTGATGAAATTGATGACTTTCACATTTGCTCATTTCAACAATCACAACTAACAAGATGATGACTTGGCAACAACGTTGGAATTTGCAAGTTTACAGCATCGGAAGCCAGCTATTCACAACATGATCATTGATCACAAGCCTTCTTTTTCTTAATAACCAATCGTTGCAGAAAACAAAAGCTGATTTTCACCCTTTTTATACAAATATATGCAAGTATCAGGAAAGCATACCTCATAGAACAACTCTGTGTCCTGTTTTGACCATCTTGTGCTCGGTGTTTTGTCCATGTAGGTCTGGTAATTGAAGAACACGGTCGTATCTTCAGCCATAGCACTTCCTTGTTCATCATTATATTCTAGACCTTGTTTAGAAATAAAGGTCTCATCTTTGTTAAAGAGACCTGAAGAATCACCATTACTGCATAGCAAAAATAAACAGAACCATATATCATTCTGCATTGAACAATAATGTAACAGATATATGTACTGTTTCAAGCGTATAACATAAATCTAGGGGAAACAATGGAATGGAAGAGACGAATATAATTCATAAGCATGCTACAACACAGAAGTAGTTTGATATATTAAACAAAGATACAAATACAATTCCGCATGGTATTGAACATGCTAAACATTGTTAGGACAACATTAAAGGGAAATTTAATCCAAGTTACTATATATAATAAATTACAGAGGAAATATTGCACCTGATCTAAATATCCTTCATTATAAATTTATAATACCTGATCATGCTACAGAAGTTAGGATGAAAGGAAAAGAATACTACTTTTTGTGAACTTGGATATTCACTTGAGTTGCATATGCATCACATCCTGTTAGAGAGTAGCACCTAAGAACTCAAAAGACACACCTAACCCCAACTAGTTTATCATATTCATACATGAACACAAGAGAACTCATGTCACTAAGATTAACATTCAGGTACTACTGGCAGAGAACATTACTCTCAGAAGAAAACTAACAAGATTTTTCTCAAATGATGAAGATCACTAATTTGCCAAACACTACATATTTGATATTTCTCATCTTTCTAGAAGTCACTCACCCTGGACAGAGTAGTATAAGCAGCAACATCAAATATAGATCATTGAGCCAAATCTTTTGTTTGGATCATCACCTGAACTTATTAACACAATCCACTAGGATACAAGGAAATCAGCGTGTCCTACTGAGCAGTTTCTACAGAAATTGAAATCAAGGATGTTATTTCATAAATTATCTACTCAAGCCCAGACACTGCAAAACATGTCTTGACAAAACTAATACCCATTATTTCTCACTCCTCTTGTTCCAACCGCAACAAGCCTGTAACTTTTCTCAAGGAAAAATACAAGAATACGCATAAATTCAACTACGTGTTTTGTTTTCGGCCAAACTATAATTAAGGTTTCTGATTCAGGAGTAGATTTTAGTAATACAAGTTAAAAGTCAACATTCACCCATACCAAGGTATACCCAAATCTCCATTCTGCATGTGTCTTGATTTACCATCTATTTTTGGTACGTGAATGACTGAATGAGATATTATTACCTTAGTAAATATACAAGATAAAAGTCAACATTCTTACCCACCAAGCATACCCAAATCTCCATTCTTCATATGCCTTGATTTACCATCTATCTTTAGAAATGAATGAGATTTATTACCTTTGTTTCGTTACTGGTGCTCCTGTTGCTGCCTCATCTTTTTTCTGCATAATGTAAATAGTAAAGTCATAATTCTGAATAAACATATATATCCACTAGTATTATCTGGAAACTACTGAAGATGATCCCTTCAAAACTGGGATTTACACTGTACACAACTAATCATACATACATCGGTAGTAGTGAGCTCAAGCTATAACTAGACCAAATTCTAATGCATAATCTGCATACCATCAGCCGCTCCTTGTGCTCTGCAAACACAATTAAATCCCTAAGAGGCACCTTGTGGTAGTCAATCTCATCTTCAGGAGTTTCAAGCAAAACCTTGTCCACTATATTGGAAAGGTTTCTAGTCAGTACATTAATTAGGAAGCAAAATAAACAGCAGCTCTCAACTCCCAGAAGTTACAAATACCTCGTCTTCGCCGAGTAGAATGAGAGAACTTTTTAGGCTTTGCACCTGCATCCTGATCTGATGCCTCCTTGGCCTTCTTTCGATTTCTGGCTGGTTTTTCTTTACCATCATTAGCTTTTTCAGACTTTCGCTCCGACTTTTTCTTTTGTGATTCACTCTCCACTTGAAATTCCTCATTATTAATGGTTTCCTCTTCTCTAGCCAAACTGAGGGGAAATTCTTCAGAAAGCTCAACACTAGCGAGAACTTCATCCTCATCCTCATCTACTAATTGACAGAAATTTGTTTTGCTTTTTCTTGGCCGTAATGATCTACCCGTTTCATTCTCCTGACTGGATGGGGAAGCTTTTTGCTGCTGTGGAGAAGGAGCTGACGCAGTATGAGCATTACTGCTTCCAGTCTTTGCCCGGCGAGAAGCCTAATGAACATAAAAAATAATCCAAATAATATTCAGAGAAGTATGGAACATGAAACATACATACCATAATACTAGATAAAGAAACAATGCATGCATATCAACTTGTGCCAATAAATAGCTTACAAGTTTTGCAGGAATTTCGGGCACATCCTCCTCCAGATGGATGCCTGAATCCAACTGAGCCATCTCCAGAAGATTCATAGACTCTTCATTCAAAGGAAGTTCAGAGGTTGCTTCAGTTGGCAAGGTATGAGTGAAATCCAGGGATGAAAGATCAAGAACGTCATCCTGTTCAAATGTAGGAATTGAATCCTTTCCGGCATAATTAATTTCATTTGGAACAGATTGAGAACCAAGTGAGTAGGAAACAGACTTGCTGGCTTCACACATCTCTTTATGCATTTGTATCTTTGGCTTTGGCTGAAATTTTCCTTTCCTATGTCCTGGAAAATAAGGACCATATAAATTTCTTAAAGTTTACAATACAAATAAAGCTCATAAAGCAGGCAATATTAAACTTACCTGATTTGGTTGTTAACTCAGTCATATTTATAGAATCCATGGCATCCATTACCTGCAATAGACCAACTTAGACAATAGATTCAGCCAAATTGCAAGTGTTCACATTTAGAGCTTGGCCCTGACCTCTCTTCCCAAATCACTATCGTGCATGTGATCACGTCCGTCACTACTTGGAACATTAGGCTCACCAGCAGTTAAAGAATCCTCAACAGAAGAAAAAACTGGAATAGCACGCCCTCCTGCATCCTCAGGATTTGGGACATTAAGAGCTACCGCCTCTGAAGGAGGGACGGTACATTCTGTGATATAGTTTGAAGTAACTAGTTTTAAGTTTTCTATTTGACCACCAAGATTAGCTGAAGGGAAGCAATAACATGGCCAATAAAGAGATTATTTCTCACCCATATCACTAGAAGTGTGAGGTAGAAAATCACCAAGAGCTTCCAACTCAATGAATATGTCAGCATTCTGAGATTAATGGAAATATATGCATCAGCAGACTAAAGCAAACATCATGCAATGGAATTATGGTACTCACCTCTCCTACTGATTTTTCCATGAAAGAATGCCAGGCTCCATTGTCGTTAGGCACGGCATCTGAACCTGAAACCACTAGAAGAAACCAACAATAGTTTACTATCCATTTATTCTTGTAATTATCATAAGTCTTAAAACAAACAGAGTGTAAAAACATACAATCTTTTGTTAGATAACTATAACTAAATACTGCTGCAATTAATTAAAAAAAAATTACTAACAGTTCTCTGATGGCTTTGCAGTCCCCACAGGCTCACTTAATTCACTCTGCGTAGAATCAATGGTTTGTACTGCTTGCGAGGTAGAAACTGAAGTTGCAGCTGACTCCTTTCTAGTTGGTCGGAACTTTGCCTTTGGCTGGAACTTTCCCACTGCCCTAGCTGCAAAAGCATGAAAGGTTTTGTTTATATGCTTTAATTAAAATTGCAAAACGAGCCACATCTGGAAACAGGTGGACAACACTTTTTACCATTCTTCACTGCTTCATCAGCAAAAATATCATCCAATGGATCAAAATCAGCAGCCATTGCAAGATATCCTGAATCATAATTAGTTATAGACAGACATGAAAGCGACATCAAAAATACAAATTAGAATCTTAAATATTTCCAATTAAAAATACCACATCATACTTATCACCTAGATAGCAATAGAAAAAGATTCATATTGCAGGACGACTACCATAGTACCATGAGTAGAATGATCATGTTAAGACATGTTCACATGTGCATTAAGTGTACAATGCAAGGAGATGAAGTACAGTACCACACTAAGTTGCAAAAAGGAAAAGGACATCCATGACATTATATGTTCGGAACCTTGACACTACAAACCTAGCACATTCATACAAGAAATTGTCGAAAGAAGAAAGGCTTGGCAAAAAAGCTTATAAGATACAAAGTTTAGAAACTATATTAAATATAAAGTGAAGGCCAAGATGACAAGCATCCTGAATACAAAAATAGTTTTCCATTGCGACAAACAAAAAAATTCTCACTATAATCCATAGCTGTCAAATACCCAAGGCGCCTCAAGACACAAACATGCCCATGGCCTTAGACACAAGGCGAAGCGCACGGCCCTAGGGATGGACATCAGGTCAGGTAGTCAGTTTTTCGGGTAGTCGGGTAGTGTATGAGGCTACCCGAAAATATCGGGTACCCGCTACATCGGGTTTCGATTACAGATCCCAAATGGACGAGGGAGTACATTCATGGAGGTTCTTTCATCCTCAAGAAGTTTTTAACAAGCTTAAAGAATTGGCAAACATATCTGTAGCCTCTCCAACATTTAGAAACTCGTGAAGACTCTCTCATCAGAATATTCTTCAAAGACAAGACCAAATTCAGTCACAGAAGTATTTCACGGGCTTACCTTTTAAATTTATCGCCAACCCCGCTGCCGGAGTGGAGAGATGTGAGATGGATTTCCAAGTTGTGTTGACTGGTCACTGGTGCAAGAAGAAGAATTGGGAAATGGGAAGAGTATTTTGAAGAAGGACAGGACTATCAGCCAAATACCCACCCCTGGCGCACGCTACATTGAATCAAGGCTTTTTTTTTTGACATTACAGTATTCAAATAATATAAGCAATAAATTACCAAATTCAATCTAATAAGTTCTCATTTTCTGCAACAAATATAACTTAAACGAAAACTGAAGCACTCAATAATAAAGATATAGCGTTTCTCAAAAAAAAAAAAATAATAATAATAAAGATATAGCAATACAACATCCCCCATAAAATTGGACAACATTGCCACAGTAACTATGACCATATAAACACTAATTCTGGAATCGCTTACTAATTTAGAGATGTTCGTTTGGTCAAACTGAACCGAACCCATATTTCGGTTAACCGGTAATTCAGCTCGCCAAAAATCTTAACCGAAAACCGAACCGAATTTTTTTATTCCAGTTCGGTTTAATCGAATCAAATTTTCGGTTTTCTGTTCGGTTTAAGGTGAACCAAAATTTTTTGATTAAAAAACAAATGATTGCAGCTGCTGCCCATTGCTGCTGCATATGCTTCACCTAGCTACTGATTGCAGAACCTAGAGCAACCTAATGCATACAGAAATCGGACAAATTACCTCTTGATTTTTAATCAGAGTGGCGTTCGCGCGAAAAATTTGGGGGCTAGGGTTTTGAAATACCTTATAAATATGTGATTGAATCCTCAGACTTATGGAGACGCGGTGGTGGGAGACCTGCCGGGGTTGGACTGTAGAGTGGAGACGCGCGGCGAGACGGCGAGCAACCACGGCGGAGGTGTGGCTGGACTGTGGATTGAGAGTCGAGACTCGCCTGCCAAGGCTGCGATTGGATATGAGCGAGATTTTATTTTTGTTCCGCTGGAGAATTTTTTTTTACCAAACATGCGATTATTTATGAAAATTTTCAAAAAATATACTATTCTCTCACTTTTACTTTTTATCATTTTTTCTTTTATCAATCACATCTACACATTTTTTCACAAAAAATAATAATTATTACACATTCTCCCACAAATTTTACTATTCACTCACTCACACATTTCTAACTACCAATCACATCCAATCATTATTTTACTATTTTTAAATCAAATAAACTTTCATCATTACATATCCATTCACACTCTCAAAATTTTCCAAAAACTTTCATCAAAATTTTTTTTTTCACTATTCTCTAGCGAAAAGAAAATTTTCAAAATGAAAACATGTCCAATCGCACCCTGAGCTTTTGTTTCTTTCCCTTTTCTTTCACTAACACGTGTTTGAGAATATTTTTATTAATAAAAAATAAAATAAAATTCGGCTTTTGGGCCAAACTGAACCCTAAATAATATATAATGACAATTTTACCGTGTTTTCTGTGTTTTTACTGTGTTGTATTTGGGCTTAAATTTCAGGTCCGTTAAGCTTATCGTGTCGTGTTTGTGTTAGGGCTTATCGTGTCGTGTTGTTATCGTGTCGGCCCGATAACGGTCTGGCACGAACGATTTGTCAGCCCTATCTATTTGTACCATCTTTTCCTCTAAATACACTCCGCTAGAGATGGCAAAATGACCGCCCGTGATCGGTGGCGGGTGGGTCCGGGTAGCACATCTACCATGTGGGTACCGGCCCCGGCTCCACCTCTTGTAGTATTTTTATTTTTTATATATATTTAATATATTTTACATGTATATTATATAAGATAATGTAGTTTTATGTACTTCATATTATATTTAACATATATAATGACAATTTTTATAAATAATATGTTTTTATAATACAAAATATACAATAAAAAAATTTATTAACTATATAAAATAAAAGATAAAACTTTAAAACAATAATATTATATTTAGAACAGGTCGGTCCATCCCGCCCCGCAACCCAAGTGGACGGGAGGGTCCCCGCCACGCCCCATTATCTTCCCCACACTCTGCTTCTAAATACACCTCCAACTCTTTTTAAAAACCCATCCATTACTTAATACACACCATATATTCCAATTTACCCTTCCTCCATTAAAACCCAAATTTTCTCCAAAACATACACCCACCCTAAAAATACTCAAGCTCTAGAATTTTGATTCCTTCCAAGTCTCTAAAACATTCCACTATTGCCATTAAAACATGGAATAGTTGTATAAGATGTCGTTTAAGAAGTAAAATTGGAAGATACTTATTTTATTTATCCACGAAGAATTCATTGTGATCCATATTTGCAATAATTGGATGTTAAAAATCCAGTATTCACAATTTTGTGGAGAAGAAGAATATGGGTGGAGTGGAGTGTAGTGGGGTGGGATGGGGAGGGTGAGGAAAAAGATTATAAGCTTTAGAAAAAGATAATGGTGTATTTGGAATTTCTTCAGAGTAGAAAATGTATTATAGTCTTTTAAATTGATGGAATTTATGTGATTATAAAAGAGATGTGAGTGTGAATAGTGTCACCATTTGATGAACTTTTATTAAGTACACGAGTCACGAAAACCCCTTTTTTTTATTTTTGACAACTGAAAGTATCTCTGTACTAGTCAGGGTACATACTCACACTTCTTTTGGACTATGAGACATCCGTTCTTCCCAAGATAATCCTAAATACATGAACGGGGTTGTATGCGGGAACGTATATCCACAAACACTTAATTAAGAAAAAAACATTATTCTCATTGCCCTTGAGGAAACAAAAAAATTCCATTTGCTTATTGGTCGTAATTAACGACTTTATTCACCATAAAATTACGCAAAAATCATAGCAAAGCATGGACTAACAGCAAGCTAAAAAATTACCTGGAACAACGAAACTCCGGCAAACGACGGTCAAATGAGGCAGCTGATGTAGTGTCGTGTGAGAAGAAATACAGTTTAAAGCGTGATTTTAGCGGTTTCTTGATTAGGGATTTTGAGTTTTACTTTTGGGTTGGGCTGTAAGAAAAACCGGATAAGAACCAAGCTACAAACTTTATTTCAATGGGCTTCTTGTTACATTGAGCTTTATTATTGATCACTACTAGCATAAATCTCATTTAAATTTGCATAGATTTATGATTTTATAGGTTTTACCATACGATTTTGATATTTGTTATTAGTTGTAAAATTCTTCTAGCGAATGAAATTGATTGTTTCTAAAAAAAAAAATAGAGTAACTACTAGAATCATGTATTGCTAAGGTAGAGTGATTGTTTGAATTGTTCATGTCAATGCATCATGATCCTGTAATATTTCTGGAGTCTAATATAATTAATTGAATGACAAGAAACAATTAAAAAGATTGCATACTATCTTTTTGTCTTAAAATATGTTTATCTAGTTCTTTGTGCTTTTGTGTTTCATTTTTTTAGTTAGAGTTGAATAATAATAATTAGGATCAAGTGAATTTTCTATTTGTCATTAAATTATTATAATACATATTTTTGTTTTGCGATTACTTTTATCAACATAAAAATAACAACTTAATTTATTCATAATTTCATACCTTGAATTTTGTTAATAAGCGCAAATTCTTTGAATTATTATAATTTATTAATTACCAACTTGTAATAAAGGACTTTGCATTTTGCGATGCTTGGGGCAACCGGGGGAAAAGTTAATTATTTTTATGGGATGTGTTATTTGCACCTTATTTTTTTATTTATACACCCCACTACTTCGTACACTTATATCCTGTTTTACAAATCCACTCAATTACTTAATACACCCTCTTATTTTTCTAATTTTACCCTTCAAGCAAAAAGACACATTTACACCCCTTTTAACATAGGGTTGAAGAGGTAATTTTATTTTTATTTTTCACTATTGTGTAATTTTATTGTAGAATTAAGTCCGAAAATGTGCTATTTTTGTTAGATTGAACATTTTATGGGTTGGGTTCAAATTGTTGTTGAAGAATTCGGTCTTTTGATTCAAATTTGTGCATTTTCCTATTGCCTATTGGTGTTCGAGATGGACTTTTTGAAATAGGCAGCACGGCCGTGCATTTAAAATAATGGCACGGTCGTGCCTTATTAAAGTGGCACGATCATGCCTCAGTTTTTTTTGGTGAAAATAGGTCTGCGGTTTTGTCAAAATTTAAAATAAGGCACGGTCGTGCCACAATTTAAAATTAAGGAATGAAACCTACTTTCATGGATGGAAGGTCCATGAGTGGCGATGCGGATGGAAAGCCCAAAGGAAAAGCCCAATAAAAAAGCCTATTTGGGATAGTTCCCGATCGTTACATTCATATTTACTAAATTGTTCTAATTATTTTGTAATTTCAACAAATTACAATTAATGATATTGACATGAATATGACTTGATGGGAATATAGACTTACATAAAGAGTCAAAATTACTAGTTTTATAAACAGTTAGTTTTGGATGGAAAGATAACGGCCCGTACTGAAAGTGATTAATATCTGAAACTTAGGTAACTAGAAGTGATTAAATTGGAACATTGGGTAGTAAAACCAAAAAAGTATTAAACTTTGGGTACCAAAAGTGTAATTATCCCTAGATATGAGGAATAAAGAACAATAATCAATTTAGATTTATATTTCCGTCGGGTGAAAATTCATCTCTGTATTCCCAAACAGAATCGGCTGCCTAAGTTAATCGTCAAGAATGAAGATAAAGGACATTTGCCTGGGGCAATTTCTTTTCTCTTCCCCGAATTGTTATGGATCCGATAAGTTCCCTTTTTTCTGTCACTGCCCACCTTTCTCTCTCTCCGTGTTTCGTAATTTCTGTCTGAAATATGTTGCAAATTGCAATTCCGGTGAGAAAATCAAGCATGAGCTGGGAAATATTCGTGGGTTGGACGATGCTCTTTGTTTGTATGAGACTATGGCCAAAATCAGGCCTTTTCTTTGTGTGGAACAATTTAACCGATTGCTATCCCGTGTGGTTAATCTGAAAGAATATAAGTCGGCGATTTACCTTTTCAAAGATATCTGTGATTTGGGGATATCAGTTGATGAATATACCATGACTATTGCTATTAACTGTTATTGTCTTTCTAACCGGGTCGATTACGGGTTTTCGTTACTGGGTTGGTTCTTCAAGCGTGGTTGTGTACCCGATGTATATACTTTCAACACCTTATTGAAGGGTTTGTTCCGAGAAAATAAGATTAACGAGGCACAAGAATTGTTTAGGAAGATGGTAAGAGAAGGGCTTTGTCAGCTAAATGTTGTCACTTATGGGATTGTGATTGATGGACTTTGCAAAGCTGGTAACACTGCAATGGCCATTGAGCTGCTCAGAGTAATGGAAAAAGGGAGTTGTAAGCCTAACACCCATTTGTATAACATGATTATTGATGGTTTGTGTAAGGACAAAATGATAGACTCTGCCCTAAAGCTTTTCAATGAAATGTCTGAAAAAGGAATCACACCTGATAATTTCACTTATAATGCATTGATTTCTGGCTTTTGTAATTTGAGTCGTTGGAGGGAAGTTAAAATGTTATTTAAGGAGATGATAGACTGCAACCTATATCCAGATGTGGTGACGTTCAGTACCTTGAACATTTATTCAGCCCATAACCCTTCAAATTTTGTTCAAAAATAGGAATTGAAGGGTCACTTATTCTCTTTCACATTCTCGTGAAATAAGTCAGTGGACTAAGCATTTTATCTCATTGGATATAAGCCTCAGTCCATTTTTTTTTTTAATTCAGCCTATTGACTTTCGGAGGCAACGGCACGGGTATTCGATGGCTAGAAATTCAAGTCTTACCATGTTCAAATATTCTCCAAGTGAAGTACCAATTTTCGAAGGCGAACATTATGATTCGTCATCACTTTGTACGAGACTTGGTTGGAAAGGAAGATATAAATATTGACTACATCAGCACAAGTGAACAACCGGCAGATATTCTGACCAAGGCCGTCATTTTTGAGAAGTTTGAGAAGCATAAGAGTCAGCTAAAAATTACAAATTAAGCAAGGGTGTTGAAATTAATTTGTAATTCTCAAGAGTCATGTTCTAGATTCATCTAGGAGTATTGTTCTAGTTGGTCAAAAATACATTTACCTATGCTTTGTAATCAGCAAAAATAATTAAGTGGAAGAGTCTAGATTCAAGCATGAGTCTATAAAAAGACTCACTTAAACACTCTTATGTAATCTGAAAATTTATCCTAATAAGAAACATCTTAGAGCAGCAGCTCTTTGTCTTCCGCTGTGCCAACAGTGGTGACGTTCAGTACCTTGATTGATGCTTTGTGTAAGGAAGGATTGATGGATGAAGCTGAAGATGTCCATTATTGCATTAGGATAAATGGTTTGTGGCTTTGAACCTTTCTTAGTATCGAACCTCCCTGACAACAGGTTGGAGGAGAATTTCTTGTGTGGTGACACCACACCGTCTAAAACAGCTCAGAACCCTAACTTGTTGAGGTATATCCCTCGATTCACCTCCTCCACGAATTTTTTTTTGGATATAAGACAAAAGCTGATGAAACGAGTTATTGCACACATGCTGCAAAAATTACCGCAACTCAGTAAGATGTTGGAGCTGCTGAATATCATGATATATATCTGATACATTCGGGATTATAGTGATATTTATCTACTGAGCAGAGTATCGTAAATCCAAACGACGAAATACAAATAGAATTGAAAAAATAGAACCGAAACAAAATACATTCCAAAGCGCAATTTCCAATGGAAAACCCCAACTGTATCCAGTATCACAGTATCACAGTATGTGACCCACCAAATATTAACAAACATATATTCCTTTTTCCCGTACATAAACATGAAATTGGAAATCCTATATAAGTCTACTTGTACACAGCCCTCACACTCAGTTCACGCAAAACTTGTGAAAATGGCTGAGAAAACTACAGATTCAAAACTGAAAGTTGTGGTCTCCGATGAGAGCAATGAAGATGAAAAGGAGTCCGGAAATGCTGATCTCGGGCTTTCGCTGGATATACTGAATCTCGGCCCGAAAAAGAAGCTTCTCGTGCTTTGTTTGGGCGGGTTATTGGTTCACAGGGTTCACGTCAGGGATAAGGCCACTGTTCGAGGACTTAAGCCCGACGTCGTTTATGGAAAGTTTTTGGGTAATTTTTATGATTTTTGGAATTTCAGTGTTTTTTTGTTGTAATTTTCTGTCGGTTTTTTTTTGCTAATTTTCGATTTTTTAACAGTTTTTAAGAGGCCTTTCTGCACTGAGTTTCTGAAATTCTGTTTCGAACGATTTGATGTTGCGTTGTGGTCATCTGCAAGAGAGTTTGCAAACACAACCTTTTTCTTTTCATTTTGGTTAGGGATAATTATACAAACACCCCTGAGATTTGGGTTAATTACAAAAAAAGCGAGACATGTTTCAAAAAAATCCGGTTTCGTTTTGTCTTAAATTTAAAAGGGTAACTGTAATATTTTTGCAAATATCGGGGGTTTAATTGAAATGTTTTCAAAAATTACTGGGAAAAATGTAAGACGGAATCAAATCTCAAGGTTTTTTTTGTAATTTTCAAATAACTTTATGTTTTTTTTATAATTAGCCCAAACCTTAGGGGTGTTTTTGTAATTATCCCTTTTGGTTATTCATATCTACGTTTTTTGTTGTTATAAGCTAAAATCGTGTTCTGAGTTGGTCAGGCACAATATAGATGGTGTTTTGAGCGAAATAACTGGTGGGATGAGGAACAAATTCGTGTTTGTATGGGTAATGGGCATACCTATGGTTTATCATTTTAGATTTGGACCTATTTTTTTTATAATTTTTATTCAGGGACAAGAGGAATGCACTGATTATGGATTTCACTGCCTTCATAAAGAGGAGAAACCCCTATTTCTGAAAGAAATGAAGGACTTATGGGAAATTAAACCACAATATTCTGCCTCAAATACTCTGTTAATTGATGATGAACCCCACAAAGCTCTTCTCAACCCGGTACTCATATTTTCTGATTATTTCTTCTAATTTAATGTTCATCTCGTATTTTTCAATTATAGTTGTTGTGTTTAATATATAATATTATTAATTTTTTTGCAGCCCAACACAGCTATTTTCCCACAGCCATACCAGAAGCACAACAATCAAGATAAGTTTTTAGGTTAGCTATGACCAAATCCTAATTTATTGATAATTAAAAAAAAAAATAAAACACATGTTTGGACATAGATATTGTCTTAAATTTAGGGTAACTGTAATATTTCTATATAAGTATGGGGTGTATATGAAATAATTTTTGTTTATGAAACGGAACATAGGTTTTTGTAATTTTAAAAAATCTCAGATTCTTTATAATTAGCCGGAACCTTAAGTTTTTTATTTAAGGGATAACTACAAAATACTCCCTAGGTTCGGGCAAATTACAAAAAAAAATTCAGAGGTTTTTGAAAATTGCAAAAAGCCCATTAGATACCGTCCTTTATTTTCCTCTTTATAAGAAAAAAAGTATTTTAATACCCCCATGATATTTATAAAACTATTATAATTACCCGCTTAAATTTAAGACAGTCAAATTTGATGGGTTTTCTTTGAAATTTTGAAACATCTATGTTTTTTTTTTGTAATTAGCCCAAACCTAAGGGGTGTTTTTGTAATTATCCCTAAAATTTATTACGATGGATTTTATGCTTCGATTCCATCTTCTTCTTTTCTAATTTTTATATTCTGAAATTACATGTATAGGTCCAGATGGAGAATTGCTAAAGTATCTGGATGGGCTTGTAGATGCGAAAGATGTGCCTTCTTACGTGAAAGATCATCCGTTCGGACAGCCGGCGATCACTGAAACACATCCAGATTGGGACTATTATGCCAAGATTGTTCGTCATTTTGACAAGAAAAAAGATGAAGGCGCTGAAACTTCTAATGTTGTGCTAAGTGAAGAATCGGATTGAGATGAGTTTTGTAATTTGAAAGGAAAAATTAAAAGTGCTATGGATATGTAAACCATCTAAGTACTGTTTGTTTGTTTTATTTTGCTTTAAGGCTTGGAGTAATGGGTTTCGTTTAGTATGGTTTCGTTTGTCCCCCTGAAAGATTTGTTTCTCCGTTCTCGTCTTTTCTGAGCTTACTAGTAAATAAATGGCCAGTTCAGGTTCAAGGGTAGTATTTTCTTGAAAAAATTATGTCTGAATTGACATTGAATTTCCTTTTTCGTGTACATGAGTGATCATGGAAGTTCCAGTATTAAAGTTGATTGAATACATATTCTAATAAATTAGTCTATTCTTAGAAAATGTGGAATCAAACCATTTTGCCTTATTTATTTCAACAAAGGAAGCATGACCTTCTTGACTAGAAGAACTTTTTTTTTCTTGGTCAAGTCAATTGCCAATACTTCAAAAGTTATTGTTATCAAATTAGCCTCATAACAGTAATGGTCCGATTTTTAACGAGCCTTATTGTGTTGACAACAATACTTAGATAATAACAACTCTAACACATTTTGTTTTCACATTGTGTCTATTTTGACACTGGGTCATATTTTTGTTTCATAAGTGTTCCAAATAGAAATAAGTGTTCCAAGTAGAAGCGGTCAATACTTCTCACTTATACATGTGATCTTCTGTGAAGAGTATGATGCCATACTCTATGTTATATGTTGCTTGTGTAGTATTCGATTCAATGAACACTCATACTCGTATCAGAAAGTCAGAAGTTGCTTGCCGTGCTATGTCATCTTTTGTAGTATGGTATACACTATTTAAGGCTTCATGGGCGTTTGCACTCTTAGATATTCATATTGAGCCTTATGGACTTGGTATTTGGACTTGTATGAGCTTAATTAATATAAGCATTATAAATTATAATATATCTTGAAAAAAATAATTGTCCATGATCCTTTCTAACCCTTTGAACATAGCTTTGTGGAATTTTTATAACTATCAAACAAAATTACACAAATGTTAAATTACATACTAACATCAAAATAAAAATATTAAAATTAATGGTACTTTTGTCGAGTAAAAGTTATAACTTTCTTTACATGCTCATACTTTTACCAATAACAAAATAATAAAAAATAGATACTTAATGCTGCAGAAAAGTGGGCAGCTCACCCAAGCTAATGTACCCAATAGGGATTCTGACTCCAGTATAATGCAATCTCCAATTGGTGGGAACCAGCGGGTTGTTCCAAGCTCATACGATACTTAAGTAGCAAAGTGTAGGGAGAAAATTCAGAATAGAAAAATTAATTAGACTGTAAAATTGTACCTAATGAAATACGAGTAGGGATGAACAGTCTATATCTGGGATTATGGACTACATGAGCCTGATGTGGTAATTTAGGCCTTGTAGCCATATTTAATAATTTGGCCCAAATAACAATTTTCATAGGCTAATAAACAATTATAAATAAAAAGTAAATATTTAAAAGGGATTTATGATTTTACCTCTCATTAATGCTCGAACTATTATTCTTGGAGTTGGTCTCCTATCAGACGGTTAGACGGAGCCCCAACAACCAATCCAAACCCGTACCCAACAGTTTTGCATGTTTTTGTGCGTGAATTTTGTGTGATTTCTATTTTTCGTATGAGTGATTATGCGTGTTTTTGTGTCTTTTCGCCCCATTTTATATTGTCATATGTCACGTATGGTATTTTTGGTTGTTTAGTAGGTTTTTCATAAAAAGAGAACTTAAAAACGGACTAAAACGATCGAAACGGACATTACGGGCTTAATAACGGTCTGGGAAGCCAAAAGCGCGTCAAAATTGCGCGCAATCAAAATTGACGTAAATGAGCGCACTCTGTCGGTAGGCAAGACAGGCACCCGCGCGCGCCAGGCACCCGCAAGGCGCCCGCGCAAGGCATGCGGGCGGGCAATCACCGCGGCGCACAACCATGCGCGCGAGGAGACTGCGCGGACGCGCACCGCAAGAATTTTCTAGAAGTTTTATTCCGATTTTCCCTTTCCTTTTTGGATTCTTCCACCTTGTATAGGCTTAGGCTTATAAATAGCCCTTGTGGGATCCATAATTTCGGACACTCTCATTCATAGCACTTCTATACTTTAGTTTTTTGGTATTTTTCTCTTGCTTTCAACATTGTGATTGCTTGGGTTCTTCCCCTTGAAGTTATTTTTGCTTTTTAATCAAAGAGTAAGATTTCTTCATCTCTTTTGTCTGATTTTAATTGTTGGATGATTATTATTATTGCATGATTATGTTTATGATTATATTCTTTCCATCAATTGAGATTATGATTCCATCTCCAAGCATGAACTAATTTCCTTGTTCTAGGATTATGATGATTTGATTCAAACAAACAAGCATGAGTATTGATTAATTGATCTGCTTTCCTGAATAAATTGTTTTACTTGTTGATTGATTGTTTGGCTAACTCTTGATTGTTTATGTTGGGAAATTTATTTGATAGATTTTGATGAATGCCATGTAAAACTTAAACTAGAAAGTTGGCACCCCATTTTCCTTGTAATTTTTATTGTAATAGATACGGCTGGAAAAGCTGAGTCAAGTGAGCTATGCCTGGAAATGCAAGAAGTCAACTGAAGACTAAAGTGAAGACTCCGCTGTGGAACAACTGAGTATGGCCAAGAAGGAAGATCAAGAACTTGACTGAAGATGTATCAGCTGAGGAACAGCTGTGTGAAGTGTCAGTCTAAGTCATCTCAAGAAGCCAAGTCACAAGTTGAAAGTGACAGTTGAGTCTTCAAATGATTGAAGCAGACCCAAGTCACCTGGGGAAATAGGCAACGATCCAAGAGAAGTCAACTGAAAGGAATCCGTTGCATAAGTCAAGAACATTACTTAAATAAGTAATACTTCCATGCTACCAGGTCTTAAAGTGTTCATCCCAGAAGCGTGCAAAAGGAATAAACCAATGGGAAACACTGCACCTCGTGTCAGAACCTAAAAAGTTGAACATTCATTTAATACGAGGAAAGGTCTACATCTCAAGATTGATGACTAAGAAAAGACAAGCCAACAAACACAAGTGTCTTTTGAAAATCAGCCTATCTCTTCAACGGGTAGATTTTTGAAAGTTCACTATAAAAGGCTGAGTAAACACATTGAGAAAAGGTTACTTGAACCACGAACGAGCAAGCAATATTCAAACTGTAACCTGCAAAATATTCTCAAGATATTCAAGCAAATCCTCAAGCCTGAAACTCGAAGGAAATCAATCCAACACATAGCTGTGAAGGAGAGACTACTTCAAACTGTTGAAGAGGAAACTTTTGAAGAATCAAAAGAGGTCTACTTTCCAAGGAGGATTGTAGGAAGGTTCAACGTCGAACCAGTCTCAAGTTATTGGAGGGCTTCGTGATCAAATCCAAGAAGCTTGAGAAAGTGAGCTGAAGTAGCAAGACAACCGCCTGTGAAGAAGCGAGCGGAAGAGAAGCCACCGTGTGACTAAGGCATCTCTAGACTGAGTCCAAGGAGCAAGTCAGCTGTGTGATCAAGACTTGTCTCTAGACTGATAACCACTTTGTGAACGGATCATTAGTTAGTGGATTCCTCCAGGAGTGGGAGAAAAGAGGATTAGAAGAATTACCCCATCTTCGAACCTCTATAAAAATCATTTGTGTCATTTACATTTCAACACTTTTATTTCTGCATACTTACTTATATATGCTCATAATTTGCTATCCAACTGATTAATAACTAAGTGCTAAACTCAAGTGTTAAAACAAGTTTAAATAAAATTCAAGGGTGTTAAGTCTTCCGCTGATAAAACCAACACAACCAAGTTAAGTTTCAGGTTAAACAGTTGAGTTATTCTATCAACAGCTCTATCGAGTCTGTTGAATGGCTAACTCTGTTGAATAACCAACTTAGCTGTCCCTCAAGGACTTAGCTGTTTGTGTTAACTCTGCAATTTCTTTAAAAGGACTAAATCAAAAATTTGGTAAGGTTTATTCATCCCCCCTTCTAAACCTTACTTACACCCCTTGGGACCTACAGTTTGAGGGAAATAATTGAGATCGAGAGAAGATATTATTCCTGGACTAAATTTATTTAGGTGGTTAGATATGAATCAGAGATGTATTATCTAACCCTAGGCTTAATGAAAATAGCAAATTATTGGGATAGCCCTAATCTGTGAATACGAAAGTTATCAGATCTAGACCTAGTCTTTACATGTTTGTTATATTTGTTAACCGCATGATCAATTAATTGATAATCTGCTTGCAAGTTTGATGAGATGAATTCATAATCCTAGAATTTCTTCCATATCTTTTTCTCCAAGTTTAATCCTGCTTAGTTCTAATTTGTCTTTCTTAATTGTTTTCTTTTAGTTTAAATAAATCCAACAAATCTGGTTGGAGTGTTTAGGTTTTATTTTCTGTCAATTGTGATACATAATAATTATTTGCCGGCTAAGTCTTCCTTGAGAGACGACTTGTGGTTAACTTGCTATCCTACAATTGATCTTGTTCTATTGCGAGGATTGTTAGACTTTTATAAGTGTTTAGCGGTCGAACAAAATTTTGGCGCCGTTGCCGGGGAAGGTTTTAGGCGTAATAATTATTGTGTTTATTTTTCCGTGTTTTTAGTTTAGGATTTCTTCTTGTTTGCTTTTTGATTTTTACCCTTATTCCACCGGTACGTTTGATTTATTTTCCTAAGTTTGTTTATGCAAGGTCGTAGGAATCTCAATCTGGAGCTAGCACCTTTGTAGATGACATTCACCGCATTTTGAGACGTATAAGGAATGAGAGGGACAATTCTTCGGTTAGTAGCGAGGATTCTCAGGACCACATTCCAAAGGAAGAACAAACAGACGAGCCAGCAATGGGTGACAATCAAGACGGAAACAACATAGAGGCATGCCAGCCTTCGATGCGTGAGTTCGCACGTCCAGTCATCGGAACCGCGACCTCTTGCATCACTCTGGGACAAGCAGCATGGAACTATGAGCTAAAAAATATAAACTTCAATCAGTTACCATCTTTTTTTGGAATGCCCAATGAAGATCCTCTCAACTTCATTCGGGAATTCTATTCTGTCATTCAAACTTTTCCTCTGCATGATTTGAATGAGGATCAACTAAGGATGCGCTGCTTTCAATATACTCTGAAAGATCGGGCAAAAACATGGCTTATGTCTCTACCTCCCAACTCTCTTACTACTTGGGAGGCGGTGTACAATAAGTTAATGAGCAGGTACTACTCTCATCAGAAAACTTCGGATCTACGAGGTAAGATAGCTACCTTTTGTCAAATGGAAGGTGAACCTTTTCATGAGGCATGGGATCTCATCAAAGATTTACAGACTAAATGCCCACATCATCACTACCCATTGGAATTGTTAAACCAATTTTTCTATGATGGATTATCACATAACTTTCAATATATGGTTGACAATGTTGCTGGGGGTGATATGGGTGTGCACACAGCCCAGGAAATTTATGATATTCTAGAGATGATGAGTGATAACTCCCAACAAAAAAATGCCCGAGGCAAACGGGCTACCGTGAATGAAATAGCACCAATTTACGATGTGACAAAACAATTGGTTGAGTTGACTAAACAAGTTCAATTGTTGGCTACAAGGGGGCATCCATCTAACGCCCTTTCCTTTGCCGAGTCATGCGGAATTTGTGGTGAATTTGGTCATGGGGCTAATGTTTGTAATATGGTGGTTGATCAACAGGTTGAGTACAATAACATTATCCAGGATTTTCAGCAAAGGCCTCGTAATGATCCCTACACTCAGACCTACAACCCAGGTTGGCGGAATCATCCAAACTTCAGTTGGGGAAATTCGCAAAATCCATCTCAAATCCATCTGAGGCCACCTCCCCAAGGTCAGTCATCAAATCAACCTCGGCCTCCATCGATTGAGGAAAGTTTGAGTTCGTTCATTCAGGTTAGTAAGAAAACTCAAGAGGCCAACATTCAGCGGTTTGAGTTTGTGGAAGATTCATTCAAACGTCTTGAAACCCAAGTTGGTCAATTAGCCACCCAAATGGGTGAAATTGCTCAACATGTGGTAAATAAAGGAAAGCTACCTAGCCAACCAAAACAAGCCCAAGCCGTCACCGTGTTACGAAGTGGTAAGGTTATTGATAATAAAGTTGAAATTCCATTTTCTACTACTTTGACTAACCCTGTAGGTGACGAGGAGATCAAGAATGCGTCAAATTCAAAAACCTTGCACAAGGAAGAAGATGGGAGTAAGGAATTTGTCTTGCACAAAACCAACAATCCTTACAAACCTCCAATTCCTTTTCCAAGTCGCCTTTGGAATGAAAAACAGGATAAATAGTTCTTGGATTTCTATAACATGTTATCTAAGGTTAATGTTAATTTACCTCTGCTAGATGTTATAAGAAATGTGCCAGCTTATGTCAAATTTTTCAAAGAACTCGCATCCAACAAAAGGAAGTTTGGCGACAATGAAAAGGTAATAGTTTCCGAAGTGGCAAGTGCGATTCTTCAGCACCAATTGCCTCCTAAACAACGAGATCCAGGTAGTTTTGTTATTAAAATTGCAATGGAAAACGGTAAGGAAACTTCCGGGATGCTCGATTTGGGGGCCGGGATTAATCTGATGCCTTATTATATTTTTAAACAACTTGATTTTGGGGAACTGAAACCCACTAGAATGTGTCTTCAACTTGCTGATAGGTCCATTCGGTACCCTAAAGGTGTTATTGAAGATATTTTGGTAAAATTGGGTGGTCTCATTGTCCCTGTTGATTTTATTGTATTAGAAGTAGGGGAAGTGCAAAATCAAGATAATGAGCACACAATTCTGTTAGGCCGCCCATTTATGGCCACCACGCACATAATTATTGATGTTAAAAATGGGCGCATGACTGTTCTCGGGGAAACTGTGACTTTCTCTATTTCTGATACTAAACCTATCCCCTCGCATGCATCACTTGAAAATTGCTCTTTCGTTGATTTGATTGATGGGGCAGTCAAAAACATCTTCTTGCATGATTATAGTCTTGACACTTTATTTCTTGAGCAGGATGATATTTTTGACGTCATGGAAGACGTATGGGCAAGCCTAAAATGGGGGGGTGATGGAAATATTCGCGTTAGAAGATGTGGATAATAAACCCTAACAAAAACTGGAATTGAAAGAACTCTCTAAACATTTAAAATATATTTTTTAGAAGCAGGTGAGCAGAAGTCGGTGATTATTTCTGCTGTACTTTCTAAAGAAGAAGAGGGGGAATTGTTGGTGGTGCTTAGAAAATTTAAAAATGCAATTGGATGGGGGTTGAGTGATATCAAAGGGATTAGCCCTGCTACATGCATGCATAGAATTATTCTAGAAGAAGGGGCTAAGCCTAGTAGAGAAGCTCAAAGAAGATTGAACCCCGTTATGATGGAAGTAGTGAAAAAAGAGGTATTAAAACTCCTAGCTGAAGGGGTGACATACCCAATTACAGATAGTGAATGGGTGAGTCTAGTGCATGTTGTACCAAAGAAAAGTGGGATAACAGTTGTAGAGAACGAAAAGGGTGAAATTATTCCCACTAGGACCACGACTGGATGGAGGATGTGCATAGATTATAGGAAGTTAAATGCTGCTACTAAAAAAGACCATTTCCCCATTCCCTTTATTGATCAAATGCTTGACAAACTTGTAGGACATAATTTCTATTGTTTTTTGGATGGTTTGTCAGGTTATTATCAAGTGGCCATCGCACCGGAGGATCAAGCAAAAACTACTTTCACATGCCCGATTGGGACTTTTGCATTTCGATGAATGCCATTTGGACTTTGCAATGCGCCAACAACTTTCCAAAGGTGCATGTTTTCAATTTTCTCTGACATGGTTGAGGACTTCATTGAGGTATTTATGGATGATTTTTCTGTATTTGGATCTTCTTATTCTGATTGTCTTAATAAATTGGCTAAAGTTCTTGAACGATGCATTGAATGCAATTTAACTTTAAGTTGGAAAAAAAGCCATTTTATGGTGACAAGCGGAATTATTTTAGGCCATGTGGTTTCAAAAAGAGGGATAGAGGTTGATAAAGCTAAAATTGATGTTATTGAAAAATTATCTCCTTCCATTAATGTTAAGGGTATTAGGAGTTTTCTTGGGCATGCTGGATTTTATAGAAGGTTTATTAAGGATTTTTCAAAAATTAGCCAACCTCTTTGTAAATTGCTTGCTCAAGATGCCCCTTTTAATTTTGATGTTGCTCCTGATTGGTCATTGCCTTTTGAAATTATGTGTGATGTGTCTAATCATGCTGTAGGGGCCGTCTTAGGACAAAGAATTGATAAATTGCTCCATGTGATTTACTATGCTAGTTTGACTCTTAATGATGCACAAGTAAATTACACTACCACTGAAAAAGAACTATTATCTCTTGTTTTCTCTTTGGATAAATTCAGATCTTACATTGTTGGGACTAAGGTAATTATTCATAGTGATCACGCAGCCCTGCGTTACTTGTTGAGTAAGCCACAAGCTAAACCTAGGTTAATTCGGTGTATTTTGATGTTGCAAGAATTTAATGTTGAAATAAAAGATAGAAAAGGGTGCGAGAATGTAGTAGCAGATCACTTGTCTCGTCTCACTCTTACTAGTGATACTCTTGCTTCTCATAAAAATGAGCATATAATTGATTCTTTCCCCCATGAGCAATTATTTGAGGTTACTTCAATTCCGTGGTATGCCGACATTGTGAATTATCTTGCATGTGGAATTGTAAGAACTAACCTTTCATTTCAGGAAAAGAAAAGATTTTTTTCTACTTGTAGGTTTTACTATTGGGATGACCCATACTTGTTTAAAATCTGCAAAGATGAAATTATCCGAAGATGTATTCCTGAAAACGAACAGAAAGATATTTTGGCCTTTTGTCATGAAATGCATTGTAGTGGGCACTTTGGAGGCCATAAAACAACCTTTAAGGTTCTCCAATCAGAATTCTATTGGCCATCATTGTTTAAAGACGCGCATAATTTTGGGCTGACATACGATAGATGCCAAAGGACTGGAAATATTAGTAGGAGGAATGAGATGCCTCTGAACAGTACCTTGCTTGTTGAAATATTTGATGTATGGGGTATTGATTTTATGGGCCCCTTCCCTAAGTCTTTTGGTTATGAATATATACTTGTTGCTGTCGATTACGTGTCTCGGTGGGTTGAGGAAATCCCCACAAGGACTTGTGATGCTAACACTGTCATCAAGTTTGTGCAGGAAAATATCTTAAGCAGGTTTGGATTCCCGAGAGCTATCATTAGCGATGGGGGAAAATATTTTTGCAACAAGTTATTCGAAAAACAGATGAAGAAAAATGGCATCACACATAAGGTAGCTACACCTTATCATCCTCAAACTTCCGGACAAATGGAGACTACCAACAAGCAAATAAAAGGAATTTTAGAGAAGACAGTAAATCCTACAAGGAAAGACTGGGTGGCCAAGTTAAATGATGCGCTTTGGGCATATAGAATAGCTTATAAAACGGTTTTAGGAATGAGCCCTTATAGACTAGTTTTCGGGAAAGCGTGCCATTCACCAGTTGAAGTAGAGCACAAGGCATATTGGACCATTAAAGCGATAAATTTTGAATTGGATAAAGCAAGAGCCGAAAGAAAGTTGCAAATTTCCGAACTAGACGAACTTCGCAATGACGCGCATGAAAATACGCGGATATATAAAGACAAAGTGAAACAGTTGCACGACAAGAAAATTATTCATAAAAATCTCGAACCAGGTATGAAAGTACTGTTATTCAATTCACGATTGCGTTTATTCCCATGTAAATTAAAATCGAGATAGAGCGGGCCATTTGAGATCGAAGAGGTATACCTCTATGGAACGCTAAAACTACTTAATCCAAGGACGCATGAATCTTTCAAGGTAAATGGTCATCAGGTTAAGCCATATTTTGAAGGGGTATCTCGAGCTGAACGAATTGAGCGCATAGGCCTCGAAGACGTCACATAAGAACCGTACTCAGGTATCGTCAAGCTAAAGACGTTATATAAGCGCTTATTGGGAGGCAACCCAATTTCTGTTTCCTTTCTTTTTTTTATTTATTTATTTTCTCGACTAACCGTATCTAATGGTTTGTTTGAGTTCTTTTTCTCTTCTTATAAGTATAATAATAATAAAAAAATGAAAGAACAGGACGTGCGCGGACGCGCACATATGCGCGAACGCGCGTCAGACGGGCAAGAACCGCACTGGACGTGCGCGCAAGGGGGTGTGCAGCGCGCACCAAGCCATGCAAGACTGCACGGACGCGCACCTGGAACAGATAGACACGATATCAGCAGACAGGGGCGAAATTTTCCCCAAATTTTCATTAGCAATTCCTCCCCAAACCCTCTCCAAATCTACCCTATACACAAATTCAAACTCAACAACATCAAGACACTCCGATTAAGCGTGTATCTTCCATCAATGGCATCACATAGAGGTAATAGGGCACAAGAGGGAACTTCTAGGGCTCAAGAGGACACTCCAATGGTCCCGGTTGATTTGGCCGAATAATTCGATGCCCCTTTCCCAATCTACTCCGAGGAGGAGGGGCAACGGTATACATAGGTTAGTCAACGCGAGGTACCCGCTTCTCACCTTCTAAATTTACGAATTTTGGATGATTTGGGGTTAAAAGGTGAATTCATGATTTTTGTTGAGGCTTTGGGTTGGAAGAAATTTATTAAATTGACGGGTGTTGCGTACTCGGAATTGGTTGTTGAATTTTATACTACACTTCATTTTTCTGACACGCACTTAACGGACTTCACTTGTTGTTTGCTTGGAGTTGAATATAAAGTGGATTATAGAGTCATGAAAATAATTTTTGGATTTTCTACTAGAGGAGTGCGATCTATCCCGAACTTGTTTAATGCAAAATAATTTTGGTTGGAATTGACTGATTTCAATATTTTTTCGAGTAAAGGGACGCCCAACGGGTTCATTCAAGACCGGACTACTTATTTGTTTCATAAATTTCTCGCACATCAGTTATTTGGGAAAGATGAAAGTAACAAAGTGACATGCCCGGAATTGTTTTTTGTTATTGCGCTAAGTCCCGTACCCAAATATGCACTACAACTTTTGTGCTTGATACATTTTATCGGATTCAGAAAAAGAGTACCTACAAATTGGGAATGGGCCACTTTGTGTCACTTATTGCCCTATATTTTGGAATTTCTGATGTCACTAGCCTTAATTATCATGAAGTAGAAAGAACTTTTATTACTAAGGAAAGTCCGCTTTCTGGTTGAGAATTTTTAACTAAGGCCGTGAGAATTATGGAATCTTACTACTCGCAAATGTTTTAACAACCATAAATGGAACCCTGGGATGGCGCCACCGACCCTCACTACTACCTTTGGGGACGATAGTCTAGGCGCCGATGATACTGATACAGATGAGCCACATGATACTCGTTTTGCCTGTCCCTTTGCCCCGGGCCCATCTTCAGCCCCGAGCCAAGGGGACACCACTGGTTTGAATCTTTGTCCTATCACGCCTGATTCTATGCAAGGCAACTTCATCCATTTTCAAAGATCGATGGCCGACATGCAGCAACAGATGACCGGCCTCCACACCCTCATGAGAGATATGAGCGCCCGATAAACTCACTTGTGATCGGGTGCAAAATATCGAATGTAATCGACGCTATCTTTTCGCCTCTCCACCCTCCACCACCTCTCGAGGATGATCGTGATGCTCCCGACAAATGTGGTTGTTTTTTTGTTTTCTCTTTTCTTTCTTCTTGTGTGTTTTTTCTCTCCTTGCATGCAGATGTTTTCTACTTTTGCATGTTATTTTTCACTACTTTAGTTTTTCTATTTTTTTGTTTTTCTGTTTTCTTCTCCATTTGGCTTTTGCGTAATCATAGGCGGATGTACTTTTGACATTACTTAACAATCTCCAAATTTTGGGGACGTATTTCATCTCTCCTTCATTTTTGTTCTACGACCGAGGCCATTGCGTGTTTAAGTGTGGGGGCTAATTCGTCATTGGTAATATAAGTTGATTGCTTGTAATAAAAAATTTACCTTGCCTATTAATTGTCCCTAGTTTAATAATAATGCTATTTAGTTAACTCGAAATTGATGCATTACTTTGAGACTCAATTAGGAAATGACATTACGAACTCGATGCATAGGATTTGACTAAGTTGTGAATTAACCCTTATGTTAGGCGATGGTTAAACAATACTCGAGGTTGTGGGGTATGGATTACGGGATTTTATTGATGTAAATTGAGTTAAAACTCTTACTTTTATTTTATGGATTACAAAATTGCTAGCCTTGCGAAAAAAAAAATGCAGTATAAGCGCCCAAAAAAATGCAATAAAGAGCGCTAAAAAAAAGGAACAATCGAGATTATACTCCGCTGGTTAAGCTGCTTAGTAACTAGGAGCATTCATGTGCCCCATGTTTGACTTTTACGTAAAACGGCGGTTTAAGCGTGAGTATGGGAAACCACCCTAGGAGTCTTTGGAAAACATCCGAAGTTTACACCTAGTGGAATAATATCTCGGGAAGTCCAAGCAAAAAAAAATAAATTTGGCTTGTACTTACGTAATTTATATGTGAATATAAGGGTTGCAACTTTTAATACAAATTTGAAATTTTGTAAAGAAAGCCAAACACTTTGAGTAATTGTTTAACTTTTGCTAAGTGAGTTTATTGCGAAGGTTGATGATCGATGAGGAATAATCCGAGGTGGATGGAACTTGATGTCATGGAAAAATCGATTTTCAAAATATGCATTATATTTCTTGATTAAATTTATGGGCATTATTAGTTGCTTGAGGACAAGCAAAAGGCTAAGTGTGGGGGAGTTGTTTTGCATGTTTTTGTGTGTGAATTTTGTGTGATTTCTATTTTTCGTATGAGTGATTATGCGTGTTTTTGTGTCTTTTCGCCCCATTTTATATTGTCATATGTTACGTATGGTATTTTTGGTTGTTTAGTAGGTTTTTCGTAAAAAGAGAACTTAAAAACGGACTAAAACGATCGAAACGGACAATACGGGCGAATAACGGTCGGGGGAAGCCAAAGTTGTGCGCGCGCATACCTGCGCGCGGCGCGTAACGTCAAAATTGATGTAAATGAGCGCGCCACACAACAGTGCGCGGGCGCGCACTTCGTCGGTAGGCAAGGCAGGCACCCGCACAAGGCGCCCGTGGGCAATCAGCGCGGCACGCAACCATGCGCGTGAGAGATGCGCAGTCACGCATTGCGCTGGACGCGGACGCAAGACCGCGAGAATTTTCTAGAAGTTTTATTCCAATTTTCCCTTTTCTTTTTGGATTATTCCACCTTGTATAGGCTTAGGCTTATAAATAACCCTTGGGGGATCCATAATTTCGGACACTCTCATTCATAGCACTTCTATACTTTAGTTTTTTGGTATTTTTCTCTTGCTTTCAACATTGGGATTGCTTGGGTTCTTCCCCTTGAAGTTATTTTTGCTTTTTAATGAAAGAGTAAGATTTCTTCATCTCTTTTGTCTGATTTTAATTGTTGGGTGATTATTATTATTGCATGATTATGTTTATGATTATATTCTTTCTATCAATTGAGATTATGATTCCATCTTCAAGCATGAACTAATTTCCTTGTTCTAGGATTATGATGATTTAATTCAAACAAACAAGCATGAGTATTGATTAATTGATCCGCTTCTCCCGTATAAATTATTTTACTTGTTGATTGATTGTTTGGCCAACTCTTGATTGTTTGAGGGAATAATTGAGATCGAGAGAAGATATTATTCATATACTAAATTTATTCAGGGAGTTAGATATGAATCAGAGATGTATTATCTAACCCTAGGCTTAATGAAAATAGCAAATTATTGGGATAGCCCTAATCTGTGAATACGAAAGTTATCAGATCTAGACCTAGTCTTTACATGTTTGTTATATTTGTTAACCGCATAATCAATTAATTGATAATCTGTTTGCAAGTTTGATGAGATGAATTCATAATCCTAGACTTTCTTCCATATCTTTTTCTCCAAGTTTAATCCTGCTAAGTTTTAATTTGTCTTTTTAATTGTTTTCTTTTAGTTTAAATAAATCCAACAAATCTGGTTAGAGTGTTTAGGTTTTACTTTTTGTCAATTGTGATACATAATAATTATTTGCCGGCTAAGTCTTCCTTGAGAGACGACTTGTGGTTAACTTGCTACCCTACAATTGATCTCATTCTCTTGCGAGGATTGTTAGACTTTTATAGGTGTTTAGCGGTCGAACACCAACTATTGACCCAACCCAACCAATAAAAAAAAGCTCCAATGTTTTCTTCGCAACCCAATACGTCTCTTCTCCTTTCTTCTTTGAGTAGGTCTCTTGTAGGACCGTCTTACGGAATAGGTATTCCGTAAGACGAATCCTACTCGCGACCCGCCCATCCCACCTGTTATTTTAAAAAAAAATCCACTTCAGCGCTTGTGGGGGATAGGACCCGCGAGCCTATGGAGACATATGGTGGTGTTCTACCACTACACCACTAGGGCTTATTGTGTAATTTCAGTATAACAATGTATATAAACCCATTCATAAATACGCCTGGTAATTAAAAAAAATTAAAAACGCCTATAAATGTAAAGGCTAAGAATCGAACTCAAGTCTATTAAAAAATATGATACATTATCTCAATAAATGGATACTTATAAAAGTGTTACTTTAATTACATCATATTTATTTTTTATTTTTCCTCTTTTTTTGTTCCTATTTGTGATTGTATTATGAAATCTGATACTTTATCTCAACAAACGGATACTTTTACTTATAAAAGTGTTACTTTAACTATATCATATTTATTTTTTGTTTTTCCTTCTTTCCTTCATTTCTAATTTGTGACTATTTGTAATTGGTGTTTTGTTTGTTAATTTTGGCATATAAGTACACAGAGTATTGTGTTTTTGTGCCCTGATATTTTATCCATCTTCGTATTATGTACGTCATGTGATGTGTTATTTAACTTTTGTAAATTACAGGTTAGATGGCAAGAGGAAATAGGAAGAGACCTGTCTCCCCAGTCCCGAACGAGGGTCCGAGTGACGTTAACCCGAGGAGAAAGAGCGCAAAATCTGCGCTTAAAGAGTCGTTGCCCAAACTGAGGACCAGATCCGTCCCCAATGTTATATCGGGCGCATTGGTTCGGCTCAATAATTATCGACAAGAGCGGTTATTGAAATGGGATTCGGGAGCCTGCTGGGGATAAACATTGAAGAACTTCCGGGGAGATTTATCAGTTGATGTTTTAACGAATCGTGTGTATGCATAATTATTAAGCAGTTTGTGTTCAAGTACTATAATTACTTTTTATTTTGGAACTCAATGTAACAATGTACTTCTGAATGTCACACTTATCATGAAATGTCAAACCAATGTATACCAAAACAAGAGTTTATTATACTATAATATAATTATGTGTACACCATAATTTACTGCTTATAAACCACCAAAGTATTCATATATATACACCACAATATGCCACAAATTTACTATATTTTTCGATTTTTAGTTGAAGCACTACAATTATTTTTACTATTTGGAAGTCATCGTAATCTTTTGAAAAGTTGTGTATCATCAACAGATAGCGATTACAACATAAAAGTGTTTAGGTTACAGGGTATTTTTTTTATTTAAAGTCAAATGGACTAAAAAAGGGTGTAAAACTAGAATATAAATGGCATTCAGTTATAATATAAATGACATTCAATTACAATATAAATGACGTTCATTTAATATAAGTCAAATCTGATAACAGTTTTTGGACTCTACGAAATTTGAAAATGCTGGAAAAAGTGTAATTGTATTATGTAGGTTGTTCTCGACATGTTCGACTGTTGTGAGATGCAATTTTGCCACACGTTCCACACTTCCTCTTTAGTTTCTTGCTTGCACAGATTGCCTATAAAACTCCACACCCTTGTCCCAACTCGCAAATTGCATGCCCACTCACGGTATTTTATCTTGTTCAACTTCAGGTATCCAATATTTGGTGTTGCCGGGTAATATTACCAGGCGCTCTAGTATTTCGACGTGCTGGAACGTTTCATCACTTGTATCTGCAAAGTATATGCACACCAAATAAGTGAAACGTATACACACAAAAAAATTCAAAATGTACAATAGTTTCAATATTAGCGTACATTTTCATAAATAAAAAATCTTACAATTTACACTGAATGTTTATACTAATCACACCAATATTGAAGCATATGTATACGAAAATAAGATGTTTTTACACTACTACAGAATTATTCGAACACCATTGTTTGTTCTCATTCTAAATCACCAATGTTTTCGTATATATACACCATAATATGTTGCAAATACACAAGTTTGCCGATTGTTGTACACAACTATATATGTTAATGTATAGATTCAAATAAACATTCAAACACATATCACATTTTAAATTAACACAAAAACATAAATATCTATACACCAAACATTGTTATACAGGCATATATTTTGCAATATGTGTATACAACGATTTCACATAAAAGATTCATCATCACCCCAGCCATCCCACAACATATACTGCATGCTTACATGTACACAATATTAAATATATGTGTACACCAATCTTATATCTAATGTGTACATCTCTGTACATTTCTTTACACTAACATAACCATCAATTATGATTCCATATTTCTAAATAAAACATCTACAGGATGAATAAGGATATTGCGCGATTTTTCGAAACATAAACACACATACCAGGAAAAAAAGCGTCTGAAACCCAGCTTTCATCAGGCTTGTCCGCCAACACTTCATCATGTTGTGATTCATCGAACTCGTCGCCCATTTTTGAAAGGTTTTTGTGCTCTGTTTTTTTCGACTGTAGGTTTTCTTTTCTGTGTTTTTTGGGACGTCAAAATTGGTCTGGTTGCTGAATTTTGGATGGAGGAAGAATGAAGAAGATGATAGGGAACGCCTGTTTCTGTTCCTAAATTAACGTTTAGTTTGTTTTGGCAAGATTGCAATCAAGAGGATCCCTTGATTTTAGGTTCTTAATTATGGTATTAATTTAGGCATTTTTTATAGATTACTGAAATGCCCTTTTGGTATTAAAATTAATTATAAAATGGTGTTTTGAAGGGCTAATCTAAGCCATTGATTTTTTAGGATGTAGGGATGGGATCTGTCCACACTGCCACATGGTAAGAGGTTGCCACATGAGATCTCATCCCTATATATATATACTACATCTTTTTTAGGGTGTATAGCTCAGTTGGTAGAGCATTGGGCTTTTAACCTAATATTTATTGTAATATATTCATAATTTGTGACTATATTAAAAAATATATCACTTTATCTGAAAAAACAAATACTTTTACTTATAAAAGTATTACTTTAACTCTATCATATTTATTATTCATCTTTCTTTGTATTTATTATTAAAAAATACAATACTTTATTTAAAAAACAGATATTTTTACTCTTAAAACATGATATTTTATCTCAAAAAATATATACTATTACTTTAACTCTGATATATTTATTTGTCCTTCAATGTAATGTAATCATAATATGTGGCTATAATAAACAATAAGACACTTTATCTAAAATAACCGATACTTTTTCTCATAAAAAAGCATTACTTTAATCGAGAAAGAAAAATGAAACTCGTTATATATATATATATATATATATTTATTGTAATATATTCATAATTTGTGACTATATTAAAAAATATGTTACTTTATCTCAAAAAACAAATACTTTTACTTATAAAAGTATTATTTTGACTCTATCATATTTATTATTCATCTTTATTTGTATTTATTATTTAAAAATGTAATACTTTATTTAAAAAATATATATTTTTATTCTTAAAACATGATATTTTGTCTCAAAAAATATATATTTTTACTTATAAAGGTATTACTTTAACTCTGATATATTTATTTGTCCTTCAATGTAATGTAATCATAATCTGTGGCTATATTAAAAATATGATACTTTATCTAAAATAACTGATACTTTTTCTCATAAAACTGTTACTTTAACCGAGGAAGAAAAACAGAAAAAAACAAAAAAAAAAAAAAAAGGCAGGAGTTGTTGTTGACCCGCGGACCTGGTTAATAGGATCCGCGGGTCAAATAGGATCCGTCTTACGGATTGAGACCCATAAGATGGTCCTATATGAGTTTTTGCATATTTAATTTATCTGAAACCAACGTCGGCGAGTAAGTATAAAATAATCGAAATGCATATGCAAGATAATTCTCTTTGAAATTAAAATTTAAAAATATTGTCAAAAACCTTAGAATAATGCCCCTAACTAGAGCTATCAAATGGGATGAGCTGGTCCATCCCGGTGTTGACCCGTTGGGCCACAGAGAAAAAAATGGGCTGGGTTGGCCGACCAAAATAGTGAGCGGGTGGCTGTTTTTGGAGCCCATCCGTCCCAACTCATGAAAATACACATAAAAAATGGGCCTATCAGGCCAAAGGAGTTAGACCAAATAGGTCCAATTCATTTCTAGTCTCTAAAAATGAAATCCTTCTCAGCCTTTTTACCGGGCTGGCTCATTTTGATAGTTCTATCCCTAACACACTCACAAAAAAAAATAATGTCCCTAACCCCAAGGGTCCATTTGGATGGAGGGATTAGAAATTCGAAAGGATTTCAAATGAATGAGTTTCAAACTCTTTGGATTTGAAATCCACCTCTTGTTTGGATAATGTAGATTTGTGTATGGATTTCAAATCCACCGTAAATTTTTATCAAAAAAATGTAAAAGCTCTATTCATTTACTTAATTGACATTTAATAAATAAAAATAAAAGATATAATCTTATTATTTTGTAAATAATTATAATTTTATACACTAATAAAAATATGAAATATATAACTTTTATTATGTGTGAATATGTGTGTGAAGATAGTGCGGTGTGAATATGTGAGCGAGTATGCAAGAGTGTGTGTGTGCAGTGTAAGTGTGTGTAAATGTGTGCAGTGTGTGTAGTGTATGTGCGCAGTGTGGGCAATGTGTGTAAATGTGTGCAATATGTGTAGTGTGTGTGCATTGTGTGTAAGTGTGTGTAGTGTGTGTGCACGGTGTGTGTAGTGTGTGTGCGCGGAGTGTGCAGTGTGTGTAAGTGTGTGTAGTGTGTGTGAAGTGTGTGTAAATGTGTGTAGTGTGTGTGCAGTGTGTGTACATGTGTGTAGTGTGTGTAAGTGTATGTAAATATATGTTTTGGGAGGGATTTGAAATCTTTTGAAAATGAACTAAAACTTAAAGATGGATCTGTAATCTATTGATTTGGATTTATATGCCAAACAAGGGTGTGGATTTAGCTAAAAATTTCAAATCCCTCATCACAAATCTCCTCCCAAATCCCCCATCCAAACGCACCCCAAAAGAATTTGCATCACCATAGCAAATGGAAGCTACTCAAAGGACTCATTATTGTGGTATACAATGAATGCTAGCTTCTTATTAGGCCATAAAGAATATGAAGTAAATAGACAGACAAATTTGAGAACTAAAACACTATAGAACGGGAAATTCGACAAAAATATAGTCACGGAACAAGGATTTTGTAGCTAAAGTTAATCCTCTGCGATGAAAACAAAAAACCTCGTAGTGTTGGCGACCGAAATTTATTGTAGCTAAGACACATTCACGACAATTTTGGTCCTTTCTGCGACGAAATTAAAAGCTACAAAATATATCGTTTTCAAAGGTACAATATTTCTTCAAAGGAATGCATTATATATACACATACACACATGCATGTACCAAAACTGCACAAATTAGAACTTATGAAATCAAAATTGCACATAATCAAAATTGATATCTAAAATATTTAGAGGACCAAATTGCTAGCCCCTACAACTAGAGGAATGATTTTTGCAATTAAGCCATCAATTGGTAGCGACTCACTCTAGTCCCTTATGGTACAAATTAATAATTTAAAACTGAAACATGATGAACTATTATATCTGCATATCACAATAACTGCAAGGAATTTCTCAAAATTCATAGCAATAACCATCCGATTTTAAAAACATCTCTGCCAAGTATAAATAAATAATGCACAACCATATCCATGAATCCACTCATCCCAAATTCCTACTTCAACAGTTAACATTTTTATAAAAGCTTAAAGAAACTAATATCCCCTATTCTTTCTCCAACCCAAGTCCTACTTCATATTGGCACGGACAAAAGTAACATTGAGGAATAGACGCCGACCTTCTCCTTGCACGAACTCGCATATGCATTTGTCATCTTGTGTCACTAAGTTCAGTCTGCATAGGCTTTTCCATCCTCCGGAGAGCATTATCCTTCCGTCCTTCCATTGCTTGCACTTTGCACGAAACTCCCTCCTTCTAGGATCAACTAGTATAATCTCTTGCGTGAAGTCAAGGTTGAAATCTTTGATTACATCCATAGGAATAAACTATCATGACAAAGCAGGAAACACGTTAAAAAAAAGATAGCAAAAATAGTTGCAATAATTTAAACTCTTATTTATTTTCAATTATGTTATTGTATTACATCATCTATTGCATTGCAACAATTACTATCACGTGTAAAATTAGCCGGTCTTATCTTTTAACTACAAAAAAGAGAAAAATTACGGTGAATTTTAGTAGCAAAAAGATACATTTGCCGCTAATGTCAATTAGCAGTGAAATTTCAGATGGTCGTCGCTAAATATTAACAAAAAAAGAATTTTAATTGGTTAGCGACAAATAAGTAGTTGTTGCTAAATATAAATGAAAAGAAAATATAAAAATATTAATTAATTTAGCAGTGAAAAAAGTAACATTCGCGTACAACCTTAGTGACGAATAAATGCACTTTGTAAACATAATAATATTGTAATAGAGAATTTATACATTAGTCTCTTCTAGTAAGTGTAAACCATACGACAATTAGACTATCAGTGCAACACAATACATGCGGTGGACATAATAATATTAATTGCAATGGAAATTCCTATATATAGAAAAAGAATAATTGTAATGACAAATTTCAGTTTATAATGTTAAGTATTTTCAAAATATGATACATACTATAAATCTTACCAAGTCAGCCTCCCGCTTCTGCATTACTTTTGTGACAAAGTAAGGATTTATGGGTTGTTGGGCTAGCCCAGCTTGGAAGATCTCCATGCCATAGCACTTACTTGTAAAGTTTACCAGTCTTTGGTTTGTATTTCTACTAGTACCAGCTCCACCTAAATATATTTTTAATCTTTAATTAAATCATAAGAAATATTGAATATGCTAAAATCACATGTTGTAAGAATATCAACAAGAAATATATATGTTAGAACATACCAATATTAACATGTTCCTCATTTTCATCATTCTCATTCTCATCCCATTCAGTCTCGTCATCACCATCATCTTCGTGATCACTATCGTCATTGTCATCATTATTATTATTATCACTAGCATCATTAGCATGTTCATTTTCTATATCATTGTGCATAAATGGCGACTTTTTTCGATTCTTGCGAATGTCCCAAACATTTTGAAAAAAAACCAATTACCACAATAATATTCAAACACCAATATGTCTCCACTTGTTAGAAAATTATCGCGTGCAAACTTAACCCATCCATCAAGGAAATACCAATAATCCCCAACTTTTGCCACTTTTATTGTCCACAAGTTATTGTATCTATCTTTAAAGTATACTTTCTCTGGCAATGCTTGTTTGAGGCTCCGAATAAATGCGGGAGGAATTTTCTATAGCATGCAAAAAAGTTAAACTGGTTTAGATCAAAGAAGACATTAAATACAGACAGTAAAAAATGAAGTTTATTGGCGCATTACATATGTATTTTTTTTCTTTTTTTTTCTGAGAAAATGACATAACCGATTTTCAATCTTCCTAAATTTCAAGGAATGTTCATAGAAAGAAATCACATATTCGAAAATAGTATATACATCAGTATAAATATATATTCTACATATTTATATTTAAAGGCACCATCGTGATATTGATGAAAAAGCAAAACATATGATATTTAATGACATCCTCCTAAGATAAATGAAAAGACTAAAAAAGAAAAGATAAATAAAATAGAAATCTCTGTCTTTTATATATAAGATAAGATAGTTATTTTGTATTTACTAAGTGATAGAAGTTTATTGGATATTATTTAACTTAAAAAGAAATACAAAGAGCACTACTACAAGATATTAATTTTTTACCAACGGAAATTACCGGCGGAATACATATGCCGGTGTTTATCAGGATATCACTGATGGAACTCCGTTGAGCTGCACAACCTCAAATTACCGATGGATCACCAACAAATTCAACTGAAATTGACAACGGACGAAAATCCATCGCTAATCGGAAGTTAAATCCGTCGCAGATCCGTTGGTAAAATTTCAATTTCTAGTAGTCGGGTTATATGCCCATAGATGTGATCACAAAAAATCTTTTTGTAATAATATTTTTGCGATAACTAATATCGACGACTTGTCGTCGCAAAAAAATCATTAGCGATAATCTATCATCGCTAAAGAATCAATCTGCAGTAGTGTTTTTTCTTCGAAACAAAGGGGTAATACGAAAGAATATTTTTCAAAATGCTATTCAGTAACCCCTTTTTTATAATAAGTTGAGAGTAGTGGTTGGAGAGAAGAGAATAAATTTCATAGAAACTGGGAGACAAACAACCACCCTGGTCAAATATCCTTACAAAGGGTGAGCGATACCACTTGAACTACAATTCGTGGTATGCTATTCAATACCCTTAAATGCATGAAATTTAAATATATCATAGTTGTTCAAAATTTCTAATTTACACGTTTTTTCATTATATAACATGGATGTAGTAGTTAACAACCATATCAAGGATGATTGGCAATAATTAAGAAAACATTTAAATAGTTAGTGGTACTATATAAATAAATAATCCACTAAAAATATTCATACTTTGACCTACACATTTTGATAAGGTGCGTTGATGTCGCTACGACAAAAATGTTTTTTAGCAATGCAAAAAATAAAAGATAAAGACAAAATATTATTGGTATTCAATTTTGTATTAAATATCTCCGTCTACGATTAAAACCTTAAACTAGCAAAAGATATATTGATGGATAAAAATACCCTTGAAATAAATAAATTGTTTTAATTCTATATTTTGTTCTCCTATAATTTAATCTCATTAAATACGATTCTACTTTTTACTTAACTCTAATTTTATTGAATAACTAAACCTATAATATAATTTAAAATAAAAAATATCCAAATATAATTTCAATAGTATAGAGAAGCGAATCAAATTTTCTAAAGAAATAAATCCATATTACTATTGCTATATGTGTATAATAAGTAAGTATTAGATTTAGATATTAATTTATATTCATAACTATTTTTATTATGTAAGATGTGATATAGCTCAACCATATTAATTAATATAGAAATTTAATTGTGAATGAAAAAATAAATATTTTATAATATTAAATGACAAAAATCTTATAATACTCTACGACAACAAAATATCAATAATTTTATCTAATTTTTCTTTAAAATTAAATTTATTAAATACAAAGTGATAACTAGATAAATATAATATTAATGATATAAAAACACATTATTTTTTATTACTTCTTCACTCAATCTTAATTGCATTAATAGTTTACAAGAATTTGTTTGGGGATCAAACTAATTGATATTTAGTTGTAGATATACATAGTATCTATTGTTTATAATAGAGGGTGCAAATTAAACTTAACCTTATTTGAATCTAGGATATTTTTCCCCCATAAATATAGCTTTGAATGAATTGAATACAAGGGTCACCCAAAAACTAAAGATTTATTTTAAAACATAAATAAACTTGAAGGTCACAACTACCTACAAGAGCAACTCTTTCTGCCGTTATATATATATATATATATATATATATATGCATCAATTAATTATTAAAAAATGCTCAATAAATCAAAGAATAAATCATAGAAGTATGTTTGCTAAGCATAAAACTGAAAAAGGTTCCATCCAAAATATCATTTTTGGTGAAACGAAATTAACATAGATAGAAAAATTACCAAGTCCTTCTCGTTGATTTCAGATATGAAGACCTTGAAGAAAGCCGAAGTTATCGTCATCCTTCCCGCTCACTAATGTATATCAAATATATTTTGATCGATTTACAAGGAACAAAGTAAAAAAAAGTAGAAATCAAGTTAATTGAGATGGAAAATGAAAAGAGAAAAAAATGAAACAAGAGGAACGGGATGGGGGGTTGTAGAAAGAGGGACTAGTTAGTGGATTGCCTGCAGAAAATTGTGTTAGATTTGTGATAGTGTGTAGAGATTTAGATTTATATAGTAAATAATTGAACATACGATTCTTTGAAATAAAAGGAAATGGGCCATTCCATTAAATTTTTGCACTCATACAGGTCGGAGACTCGGAATGGAGAATAAAAGTAATTAAATGGAGGATGTTGTTTACCTTTTAGTGATAAGGGTATTAATTGAGCATAAAAGTTCATATTGTAATGAATTATATTTTTGATGTTTTGCACTCATACATGTCGGAATGGAGAATAAAAGTAATTAAATGGGGGATGTTGTTTACCTTTTAGTGATAAGGATATTAATTGAGCAATAAAAGTTCATTTTGTAATGAATTATATGTTTGGTGTTTTGCACTCATACAGGTCGGAATGAAGAATAAAAGTAATTAAATGGGGGATGTTGTTTACCTTTTAGTGATAAGGGTATGAATTGAGCAATAAAAGTTCAGTTTGTAATGAATTATATGTTTGGTTATGAGATCAACTTTGTGATTCAGTGGTAGATGTTAGTGCGGTCAGGGTCATTGATATATGTTCGATCCCATTTGAGTGCGTGAGTTTCCTCCCTTAATTGTACTAGAAAAAATATTTGGTGATTAAATTATGGGTAAATCTAAATGACCATACTATGGCTGACCAAAAATGATATTTTCGTTATTTATGCTATTAATGAGAAAGGTATTATGGGAATTTTATATTTTGTTTGACCACCTTACTCTTACCCTTACCTTTTCCCACCTTAGTCTTAATCACTCCACTAATTCAAATTTGAATTTGAAATTCAGATTTCACTTTCTTCAAATAATAATTAAGCTTTTTATAATTTCCAAGAAATTGGTGTTTCGCACAAATTAATTCATTTTTTCTCTTCCAAATTCCAAGTAGAAGTGTGTATATATATATATATATCATATATTCATAATAAAATAATATAGATGAAGGTTTATATATATTTATGAATATATGATCTTATTATCTTATATATGTATATAAAAACTTATATCACACTATATATATAAACTTATATCACACACTCATATATATATATATTTTCTATATATATATATATATAATAACAGACTATTCTCAAAATAGTAGCTCTATTTTTTCCCGCCCATTTTTTGCTTTCTAAAAACGTTTTATATTTTTTTTATTTCCTTTATTTTTCGGCAAGTAATTGAATTTAATTGTATGAATAAATAATAATTTTCTAAGAACTTACCAAACTTAATTAGGCCATATTGAGAATTCAACTTACCATACATAATTACTTTATTACTAAGAATTCAACTTACCAAACTTAATTATAACATTAATAATAATTCAACATACCAAATTTAACAGACTGATTATTAAATTCCAGATTATGTGCATAATATTTGACATATTTATTCCACAAACGTTTTTATATTTACCTTTAATAATTCTTTGATTTTTGCACGGATGATATACTGAGTATCTAATTTGCAAATTCAACTTAACAACAATTTGAACCCCTAAATTATGGCGTATCTCCAGAATTGTCTAAACGTGACAATTACATACTCAGTATATAATTCTCTAATTTAAAAAACCCCTAATTGAAACAATGAATTTGGTAAGTTGCTGAGTACATTAAAAGTTTCGGCTGAGAATTAAAAAAAAATCCACATAAATTAAATAAAATAGCGAATTAATTACAAGAGTTACTAAAATAACTAAAACAAAAAAAGAAAACTGAATTTTATAAAATTGCCAAATTAAAATACATAATTTATCTTTCCTTTTATTACATAATGGGACACTATAAATACCTCCAACATTCATCAATTGATAACATATTCTCTCGATTTCTGTGAAATTTTTTTTCTACCAGCAAACCAAGTGCAAATTTTCTCCTTTGCTTTTTGCTAAAGATGGCACCTATGTTTAGTTTAATTAAGCATTTGAACAAGAGTAAGACAAGTTGGGCCATAAAAGTTAAATGGGTCCGTTTTTATCAAAAAACCGACTTTTAATGACAACAACCAAATTAATAGTCTAGAATGTATTTTCCATGATTCTGAGGTTTGTCAGTATTTTTTAATATGTCAATTTTAAAAATTCGAATATTATAATTATTGTCTAATTTTATTTAATATATCTTGCAGGGAAACTGGATACATGATACTATCAGAAAAATGCATATGGACCAATACAAAAAGCTGCTAACTGAAGGGCACATTTATGCCATTAGAGACTTCTTAGTTACTAATCAATCAGATAAATACAAAACGCGTGAGACAAAATATAAGATAATATTTCATGGTAAAACACACATGTTTGAGATGTTTGATAAAACCTATCCAAGGTTTATGTATGTCTTTAAAGATTTCAAGGAGTTGTATGACTTTGAGAAAATCGACGATACAATGTTTTTCGGTAAATTCTATTTCAATAACATTGTTTTCGTATACTTGGTTTCTACTACAAAATTTTATACGTTATCTTCTTTGGGTTATTGCCAGACATCATTGGAATAGTTGTGTCGATGCAATCGGCACAAACAATAAAAGTTGCTGGAAAGATAACACGTTTCCTAGACATAATTTTGGAGGACCTGGAGTAAAAATCAATTTTTTTAATTGTGGTTTCAGTTTTAAATATTATTTTACTTATTTGTATCTGTAATGCAGAAAAAATCGCATCACATGCACTTTTTGGGAGAATATATTGATATCATACTGACATATCTCGATGAACATAATCTCGAACCAATTGTCATTATTCTACAAATGTGCAGAGCAAAGGTTTTTAAAGGTAAATTGAAATACATAAGTAAGATTTGTATTTTTTGAGTTTATTAATACTATCACTTAATTATAATTTATGTTTACATTACTACATGTAGATGAGGTTAAAGTGTCAAATTCTTTTCATATTACGAAGTTGATTGTCAATGGAGAAGAAGAAGAGATTAAAAAATTTAAGAAAAAGGTATACATTTAATATTATTGATTATTGGTATAGTTTATGTTTAAATAAATTAATGTAGAATAATTACTAATTTTTTGTTTTATTCAAAGATTGGCAAAAAAGAGCAACCCTGACTATTCTATCACCCATGTGATTTGTGTATTCCAATGTGATCAATTTCGAGGATTTAAGTCCGGTGATTCTTCCATAAGAACAATAGAGCAATTGTATACTAAATGACATGTAGTTATTTTGTATAAATTGTTGTTTATTTATAAATATAAACTAAAGTTCAATTGACAAATATATTATTTTCGATGATTTTTTTTTACATATTAGTAATTTATGAAGAGATGTTTTGGCTTTAATAATTTTTTTTACAGATTGGTAGTTTTTGGGTGTGTGGTACAATTATCTCTTTCATTGGGGATTGGTGGTATCTATCATGCCCAATTTGTCAAAAGAAACTATCTGAGGCAAGAGAAAAGTTATATTGCTTTGGTTGTGACAAATTTCCAGAAATTGGACAATTAAGGTATTTAGTTTTTATTTGCAGTAATATTTTTCTTTAAATCATATGTAATCAAAAATTTAATTGGTGTTTTATGTGTAATCTATATATATATATATATATATGAGACTATTCTATGAATAGTATCTCAAAATTTTCCCGCCCATTTTTCACTTTCTAAAAACGAAAATTATTTTCAATTTTTTTTAATTTATTTTCCACCTCCAATTTTCCTGAATTCCGATTTCAAAAGTCCTGTATAGTTTGATTTCCTATTTTAAATACTTGTTAATTAATTGATTTCCTAATTTATATATTTCTTTACCATACATAACAAAACTTTCGAAACTAGGAAATAGAAAGATTCTTGCTGACTATTGCGTGATTTTGGCAGATTTTGTGGGCAAAATTTATGGTAGTTGAATTTAATGACGTTCCTATTCTATATTTTTTTAAACACAAAAAAAGAAATATGAGATATTTATGTTAAAACAATCAGAATAATTGTAGGGATTTTTGCTTGGAGTAAACCAGAAAAAATAATTTCAATTCTTCACATACACTTTATTACATAATTTAAATATATTTTTCAAAAACTGATATTGGCAGATTACAAAATATCAAATCGGACAAAAATATCGAATGAAACAAAGAAATAAATCTTCCAAATTTAATTTGTCCCATCTTTCCTTCATATTAAGCGATATTCCCGCACTATAAAAAGGTTGAACCATTGTACAATTTTCAGTATCACAAGAACAAACGAAAAAAACAGAGAAATGCTTATTTTGTAAGTATAAATCGTAATTTCTTTTTTCTGGGAATTATGGTTCCATTGTTCACTTTAATCAAGGATTTGAATAAAAGCAAGACCCAATGGGCTATGAAATTACGCCTTGTGCGAATTTACCTAAAGCCCTCTTTTTTTGACAAAAACCAGATACAAAGTCTGGAATGCGTCTTTCATGATGCCGAGGTATTTAATTTTTTCTGATTGAGTTGTTTTAACACAATTTCTGAGAATTTATTTTCGTATAATCTAATAAAATTCAATATCGGGCAGGAGATCACATTCACTTTAACAATGCAAAAATACATATTGAACAATACAAGAGGTCGCTAAATGAGGGGCGAGTTTATGCCATCGTGAGATTTCTTAGTGGTTAATCAAAAACGATAAGTACCGAGCTTGTGCAACAAAACACAAAATTCTTTTTCATGGCAAAACAAATATTTTTGAGATGTTTGATAAAACTTTTCCGATGTTTATGTATGCGTTTAAAGATTTCATCAAGTTTCGCATAATCAAAATGTTGATGACACTATGCTTTTGGTAAGTTATAAACACACAAGTCTTATTTTTCATTTAATTATGATAATATCAATTTAACATTGTTTTTATTTTTTATTTTTGAATATTAACAGATGTCATCGGGAAGGTGGTGTCAATGCAATCTGCACAAACAAAGGAAGTTGCTGGAAGGACAACACGATTTATGGACATAATTTTGGAAGACTTAGAGTAAAATTAATATAGATTTTCGATCATGTCATAATTTGTGTTAAAAAGAGATGCTCTAATTTTTTTTATGTTTAAACTGCAGTAACAATCGTATAACATGCACCCTGTGGGAGGAGTATGTTGATACAATATTGCCACATCTTGAAGCTAATGGGCTTGAACCAATTGTAATTATAGTGCAAATGTGTAGAGCAAAAGTTTTCCAAGGTATTTTTAAATTTTAAATATACAAAGATAACCAACTTTGTATTTTTTTTATTTGTTTTTATGTTTTGTTTTTTGTTAAAAAATCTGCAATATGTAGAGCGAGTCAAGGTGTCAAATACTTTTCATGTCGCCAAATTGATTATCAATGGAGATGAATCAGGGTTTCAAGAATTCAAGAAAAGGTAATAGTTTTAAAATATGTTTGTATTTATTATTTTTCTTAAGTCAAAATAGATTTCTTACTTATATAATTTTTAAATATCGTAATTTTTTTTAATTCGTTACATTCATACGTAACATAAGTTTTTTTAAAATTTTTAGGATTGTGAATAGCAAACAACCCGCATGTTCTATCGGTCATGTCAAGTGCCATCGGAATCTAGGAAATCTTTTGTTAGAACAATTGAACAACTATATTCAAAAAGAGAGGTAACAAATTCGTGTAATATTATAAATTAAAATTACAACTATAATGCATTTATTATAGATAAAAACTGATTTTATTTTTTGCAGATTGATAGTTTTTGGGTTAGTGCTACAATTATCAGTTTCATTGGAGATTGGTGGTACCTCTCTTGCCCTCATTGTTCGAAAAAAGTAACTGATGCAGGAGATTTGTTATATTGTTATGGTTGTGACAAGTTTCCTGAAACTGGGATAATAAGGTATTTATTTAATTTGATCTGTTAATTATTTTTTATATTACTATATGTTTTATTTTTTTCCATCTTTTGTATTATATATGTCACGCCCCAAACGCGACACGACGGCGATAAATCAACAGTCTAAACCGATACAAATCTCCAAGTGAAAAGAGTCTAATGCAGCGGAAAGAAATAAACACAAGTACAAATTATATCTTAAGGTCCGACAATATCCAAATACAACCCATCAGAATATCCGAATTTAAACTTACAGTCCAAACTAAAACAGAATGAAGGAGTCCAACAATAACAAAAGCAAAAGAAAAATGTCGCTCGACTTCAATGATAATAGGAACAAGTACGACAGGCGGAGCACGGGATTCAGTCTGTATTAGGTTCGACGTCTTCAACGTACTCCTCATCTAAGGTTAGAAAACAGGAGGGAATGAGACAGAAATCTTAGTGGATGGGGTGATCGTGTGCAAGTGTGGCGATATATATAGTTAATGCGAGAAAATTAGTTGTATGAAAATGCGTGAGATATGATGCATGATTTCACACACAGTCCACAAGCGTCGTGATAAATATATTTAAGTAAAATACTTATACAGTTTAAGAAACAGTTCGTGGTCACACAAGCACTATGACTCGGGCAAGACAGATAGGATTGCGTACGAAATGTAACGCCAATCCTATGCAAACGAGTAAAGGTTGCATACGGATTTGTAGCGCCAACTAATATAATACAAGTAGCGGTTGCGTACGGATTTGTAGCGCCAACCAATCGGGTCCGATTAACTTAATCGTGTGGATCGAGGCAACGATTCCTTCGTTCTCTTCCTTGTAACTCCCGTTCAAGATGGTCCAAGACCGACACCTTATCGCTCCATAGGCAAAGACAAAATCCACATTGGAGCTTGCAAGGCTCGGATTCGTCATAATCATGATTATACCTCAAGTACTACGACCCGCTTCCCTTGGACAAACTCCGTCCCTCAGTTGCGGGATTAGAACGATGGGGCCAGAGAGTGGAATAGCAGCCGAGCTGCCCGGTTCCATCCCCGACGTATCCATTCTGACTATGAGCTCGACACACCAAGTTGACTCAGGCAGGAATTAAATACACGTTTAGGAAGTCAACCAGGTAGTCGAGTATTATTGATTCAGTGAAGCAGTTCAGGAAAAATTTTCAAAAATTACGAGTGGCAATTATGGCATTGGTGGAGTTATTTGGATGAAGAAGATTATCGGGAGGATAAGCAATCTTCAATATCTTGAAAGAGTGGAACATAAGTCCCATCATAGATTTGAAATCGCAAGACGAGGAAGTCGCCTCGCGATCGTGTATTATTCGGTTAAGACGATCCGATAAGACAAGGGATTTTTGAGAAAATAAAATATTTTTAATTCATTATTAAGTCGAGAGTCCAAATTTGTTTCTTTAAAAGGAAAATAATTTGAGTTAGGTCCTTGTTAAAAAGAAAATTTACAATTAGCCCCGTTTATAAAAACCAAGTGTTCTAAAACTCGGGCTGAAAGCGGGCGCTAGCGCCAGCGCCACCTAACCGAGGAGAAAACTTGAAATCGCCAATAAATCGGGGCGGGCGCTCAAGTCGGCGCCTAATCGGTCAAGTCGGCTCCTAGGCGCTCAAGTCGGTGCCTAGACGCTCAAGTCGGCGCTGGGCGCCGAGATATGTTCATTTTTTTAAAAAAATCTGCTCATCAAAACGAACACAACAAACTTCAACTTTTCTTGTATTTCATTTTTTTTTTGAGGGGAACTTATCTTGTATTTCAATTTTGTAAACAGAGGTAAAAATGATTACCTATTGACTTGTTCAGAGAAATCACCATAATTCATCTGTTATTATTTAATATTTATTAATCAACAACATTGCTGCTCTATGTAGAGGTGTGGAATCACTCTCGAGTTTGATTTTTACATACAAGATTTTTTTCCAGATATCTCTTATGTTAGCATCTATTTCAATAACTATTTGAATGATTGGGGTTAAAATATACAATACATATGGATTATGATTATTTCCTATCCAATATTTTTACTTTTTTATTTTATTTGATCATATTTCTAATGGTTTAATTTTGTTAATAAGGTTTTAATTTTAATAAAAATAAAAAAACCATATAATTATGCCTTAATTCTAGGCCCCGCCTAGGTGCCGCTTAGTCCCCGCCTAGGCGCTCTAGGCCCTAGGCTCTTGTCTGGCGCCTGGCAACCGCCTAGCGAGTTTTAGAACACTGGTAAAAATCACTACTTTTGGAGTTAAAATTAAATAAATAAATGTCCCGACCTTGAAAATTTATGAGGTTAGTTCCTAACTTCTCTAAATTGTTCACAGATTCAAGTTTTAAAAGTTTTGAGGTCGAGTTTTTATAAAATTCTCACATTGGCCCCAAATTTGTTAAAATTATCATTTCGGGTTCTAAGTTTAAAATAATTGGAACTCACAAACCGGAAGAGCTTTTAATGTGATTCCAGTTGGAAAATGTCACTAAGGTCAGTGAAATATTGGGACAAAAACATTTTTAAAAATAATTAAGTATATGTCCCTTAACTTTTGAAAATCTTATTTTTGTCCCATTTTGAAATAATTGTCTTTAAGGCTTTTAGGGGTCCAATTGTTATGAAATTTGGACCTTGGGTCCAAAATATAAATATGTTATAATTAAATTAGTATTTACAGATGCATGGACTGCATAAGTTCCGGAAGTTTCATTTTGGTCCTTAATTTTAATCTTTTACAATTTGGTCCCTCAATTTTTATAAAATTACTTTCCAAGCTCTAAACTCTTGGATTTTTGGAATAAACTTAAAATATATTATTTCCAGTTCCTTAAGAGTCAAAATTTTAAATTTTAAAATTAGGGTCTGGTACAGTTTCAAAAATTGCAAAATAACCCTTAAACTTCTAAAATTTTACAATCTAGTCCTTGGGCTTTTAAGGGTTGATTTTATTTATCTAAAAACTCTTAAAACTTTATTAAAATGTCAAAACATAATTTTTGAACCTGAGTTCAGTCCCAATAATCAAAAATTATAGAGGGGTCCCTTAAGTTTTATTTTCTTGCAATTAAGTCCACCAACTTTCCATTTTCGCATTTTAAGTCTAAAAAATGAAATTTAATCAATGATGCTCGAATTTTCCAGGTTATAAATCATACAAAATATAGATTTCAAGAGTCATACACATACATGACCATCTCATACAAGGATTCATCAAATATAATAATAAAGTGTACATGTATGCCCTAATTTTCGATAAATCGCATTTTTGAGCAACACTTGAGAAATTTTCCACTTGGTACAAGAAAATAGCATGCAATACATAATATATATCTCAACTGCTCAATAACAAAATACTACATGCATTTCAATTAAAACACCTAGAAGTTGAAAGAATTTTTCCACCCACCTTAAAGATTGATTTGTTGGTGAAAAATGGAATAAATCACTCTTGATGAAGTGACTTAGGTCAGCCCCTAAGTCAAGAAATATATAAAAAAATATAGGAGTTAGTAAAATGAGGTTAAAAATTTAAGGAGAAGAAGTAGATGGTGAGAAATTGGAAATACTACACTTACCTTGTGTAGTGAGTAAAGTGTGACTAGTAATGGCTTCAAAATGTAAGATTTGGTCACCCTTAATAACAACCTTCAAGGTCAGCCCCTAAAACTCCAAAAATGAAAATGGAGTGTCAAAATTAGGAAAATAGAAAGAGAAGGAGAAAATGTACTAGAAATCCCATTTCTTACCTTATAGTCCAACTTCTTCACAATTTATTCTTCAAGATGACCTCATGTGAAGCCCCGATTTTTCCGAGCTTATAATTGATCCTTATTGTCGTTTATACATTTAATCGACTATTTTACCGCGTCATTTTGACGGGTAATTATTAATAATATACACATTTTGTACTTTATTTCATTTTATTTAATTACTTGTGATCATAATCTTTATTAATTCTATTTTGCATTTATGATCACTTGGTTGATCATTATTACTATTTTTGTATTTATTAGTCACCTTAGAATTTTAAGAGACTATTTATTTTAGAGACTTTTACCTTATAGAATTAAGATTTTGATTTAGATTAAGTGATCATGAGACTTATAAGTGATCAAGGAAATCACTAATTATTTTGGAGATTGATATATTTCATCAATTATCATCAAATTTGGGACAAAAAAAAATATATGGAATTACCAATATGCCCTTGTAGTGGACGGCCAACATGGTGAATTTTGGAGTAAAAATATCATCCAACTCTTGTACACCTACACCTTATATTAGTCATCTTGTGTATAATTATACCATTAATTCAAATATTATACACATCATCTCTTACATTACTTCTTTAATATTATTTTTGCCAACATGTTGGAAGTCTTCCAACATTCCATTCAAACATTCTCATGCCCATACCTTTGACCTTCAAAATGTTCCCATGCATGAGGCAAAATCAAGACACAATTAAACAAAATTTCCTCCCCCTCTCTCATCAATGTGGACGGCCACATACAAGGAAAATGAACAAAATTTGTTCATTTTCACCAACACCTTCTAATCTCCTACACAAAATCCTCCTCCTTCTCTCTAAACTCCCTACTTCTCTCTACTCTTTCTTCTTACTTTCTTCTTCAACACTTAGAAATTTTTTCAAGAATTCTCTCCTTATTCTTCATCAAAGTCGAGCACTCCTACTACAAGGTAAGGAATATTGTTCTCCAATTTATCTTGATATCATCTACCTACCTCTTTTTCACTTCTTGACTTAAGTTAATTTTGGTTTTGGAGGTACATTTAGAAGACCATTTGAAGATTTGAGCTTGACATCATCTTGAAGAAGGACTTCAAGAATTGAAGAACAACTAGTAGGGAATTTTGACTACAAAGTAAGATAATGGACTCTAGTGTATTTTCCTTATTCTTTTTATTTTTTTTCAAATTTTAACACCCCTTTTTCATTTTTGAGAAATAGGAGCTGACCTTAGGTGATTTTGGAGTTGAACCAAAATTTCCAATTTTTTTAAGCTTCAACTAGTCTCCAATCACTTACTACACAAGGTAAAGTGTAGTCCTTCTCATTTTCTTATCTCCTTCTTTTTTTTCTCCTTAATTTTTCTCTCATTTTTCTAACTTCAAATTTTTTATATTTCTTGACTTAGGGGCTGACCTAAGAAGCCTCATCCAAAAATTGTGAAATTATCCTTTTATTTCATAATTTCCAATTTTAAGGTGGGTGGAAAAATACTTTCCAACTATTAGGTGTTTTTATTAAAATGCATGTAGAAATGTTGATTATGAGCCTTGAGATATATAATCTATGTATTTCATGTCAATTTTATGTATCAAATCATGAAAAGTTTCAAGAGTTGCTCAAAATTGCTATTTATTGAATTTTAGGTGCATGCATGTGCAATTTAATGTTTTATTTGATGAATTCTTGTATGTATTGGATATGCATGTGTATGATCTTTAAAATCCATGTTTTGGATGCCTTATAACCTGGAAAAGTCGAGCATAATTGATTAAATTTCAATTTTGGACTTAAAAATGTAAAAATGGAAAGTTGGTGGACTAAATTGCAAGAAAATGAAAGTTAAAGGACCCCTCTGCAAATTTCGAAAATTGGGTCTGTACTCAGGTTCAAAAATGACTTTTGGACATTTTAATAAAGTTTTAAGAGTTTTAAGATAAATAAAATCAACCTTTAAAAGCCTAAGGGCTAGATTGTAAAATTTTGAAAGTTTAAGGGCTACTTTGCAAATTTTAAAACTGTACCAGACCTTAACTTTAAATTTTGAAAATTTTATTCTTAAGGTACTGGAAATGACATACTGTAAATGTATTCCAAAAATCCAAGTGTTTAGGGCTTGGAAAGTAATTTTTCTAAAATTGAGGGACTAATATGTAAAATACTAAACTTGAGGACCCAAATGAAATTTCCAGGACTTATGCAGCCCATGCACCTGGAAATACTAACTTAACTATAACTTAATTATATTTTGGACCCAAGGTTCAAATTTCATAACAATTGGACCCCTAAAAGCCTTAAAGGCAATTATTTCAAAATGGGACAAAAAAATGATATTTTCAAAAGTTAAAGGACCTATACTTATTTCTTTTAAAAACTGCTTTTGTCCCAATATCCCACTAATATTAGTGACATTTTCCAACTGGAATCACATTAAAAGCCCTTCCGATTTGTGAGTTCCGATTATTTTAAACTTAAGGTCCGAATTGGCAATTTTTACAAATTTGGGGCCAATGTGAGAATTTTATAAAAACTCGACCTCAAAACATTAAAAACCTGAATATCTGGACAATTTAGAGAATTTAGGAACTGACCTCATAATTTTTCAAGGTCGGGATATTTATTTATTTCCGCTGCTATTTAGACTCTGTTTCATTGGGTTGTCGTTGATATTTGTCTAGGCTGTTTGGTTATTGTATTTAAGTTGTGGATCGTCGTCGCGTTCCGTTTGGGGTGTGACAAGATTAGAGTGGTATCGAGCTCGGCTAGTAAGATGGAAACTTACACCGAGCTGACCCAGATGATAGGACCTCGGTCCGTATTTTAGGTAATCTGCGACTTGACCAATTAAGTGTGAAATCGATTTCAAATTGGCATAGAACCGTCTTATTGATGTTTGAACTAAGTTAGAACGCATATTTTGAGATTTCATAGCCATACTTGTTTTTGACTTAGTTGATTCTTGATTTCCCTTATTCGTTCTTTCCTTATTCTCTCCCCTATCTTTCCTCTACCTTTGACCGATCCGCCTTAGTTTTGTTTGATCGGATGGAGCCGACCGCCTTCATGGTGGGATGTTTTCCATGCCCGTCTTTGAGGGAATATTCGGGGCACCGATGATTCACCGCACCGGGAGAGTGATCGCGCGACCTCGAGCTAGCCAAGGAACGCCAGCGTAATAGAGACCTGACTCAGCGCTTGGCGAGGAGCCAAGATGAAAAGAGCGAGCTGACCACTGTCATCAAGGACCGCAACAACACCATAAGAGCGGGAGGACCAAATACAGAGTATCCAAGAGCGCCTGGATAACATGCGAGAGAAGATGAAGAGGGCAAGTGACGGCCGCCAGAGATGAGAGATTGACGCCCGCCTATCCCGCGACACCGTCGAGCGCTTGGAGGAGACCCTCATCAAGCAGATGACAGTCAGAGAGACGCCGCACTGGAGGCTGCTTTGGCAGCTAATGCTCAGCCATTGCCACCGCCCGAGGTGGAGTCCATACCTGACGCCGAGGAGGATCCTGAGGAGGATCCAGTCGACATCGGAGAGCCTGAGGCACTTGAGGCTGCTCCACTTGATGAGGCTCAGGGATTCGAGCAGTGGTTAGACTTCGTGGATTGGCCCGAGGTCGAGGCGCCACCTCAGCCCGATCCAGCCCCGATTATGGACATAGCTGCGAGCGACGATGATGGCGATCTCACTGATTAGTTAGCTGATTGTTAGTTTGTACTTCTGTTGTTGTAGACGCTTATTCCAGTGTTGTACCTTACCTTCTATTGTACTAGATTCTGTTGTATTTTGGTTCCGATGTATCTTGACTCAAAGATTTCTTCGTTGTACTATGGGTGTATTCAAGTTTTACATTAATGGATATGCCTTTTGCTATTTATTCAGTATCTTGTGTTGTTGTTACTTTTCCTGCGATATAACTTGCTTTACGCGAATAGTTATTGTATCATTTACTCGCGAATCGCAACTAACATTTCAAGATACAGAATGGCCAAACATCGAGGACGTGGGAGACCTCGTCGTGTTCCACGAGGGGATGATGACGTACCCAGGGACCGGGTACCCTCCCCTGAATTACCACCGCCTCCTCCACCTGCTGTAGGAGACAATTTGACCGCACAAGCCTTACATCAAATACTAGTTTTCATGAGGCAACAGGCAGAGCCTCAACCCCGTGCTCCCAAACCCGCCAGAGAGGCGAACGATCGCACGTTGGAGCGATTTCTGCAGTTCGACCCACCAGTCTTCTTGGGAGAGCCGGACGATTTGAAGGCAGAAGTATGGATAGAAAAATTGGAGAATATCTTCAATGCTCTCCAATACTCAGACGAGCAGAAAGTCACACTCACCGTATTTCGTCTGGAATCGGCTGCTAGAGACTGGTGGAGGGCAGTTGAAAGGAGATGGGAATAGGACCGGGTAATCAGAACATGGGAAAATTTCTTGGTCGAGTTCAATGAACAGTATATTCCATAGGTTGTGAAAGAAGCGCGCCGAGATGAATTCCACAGATTGAGGCAAAGGAATCTGACTGTAGCTTAGTACGAGTCCGAATTTCACCGATTGTCCAAGTATGCTCTGGGGACAATCAGTACCGAAGAGGATAAGCTTTACAAGTTCACTCGAGGATTGAAACCGGAACTGCAGAAACAATCTGTTGATTGTTGAATCGACAACCTACTCACCGCGGTAAAGCGACTCTCCGCATTGAGTCGGGATCAACCGTATGCTGGGACATGATTGATGAGAGTAGGCCATCAAACGATCTTAAGAGGAGTGTGGGACATCCATCTAAACTGTCTGCTAAGTTTCAGAAGGGACCAGTTAATAAGACATATAAGGGAAAGAGACCAGTACAAGGAAAGTCGGGTCAAGTGTGTGCACATTCCTAAACGGGACATACCGCCAACGATCGTTGGCGTAAACAAGGAAGGTGTTTCTTGTTGTGGTAGTAATCAGCACCACAGTGCAAGATCGCCAAAGTACGATGACCGAACCAAAAGACGCAGCGACCCACGAAGCCGGGAAATGGCCAGGGTAATCGGGCGAGGATGCCCGCTTGAGCATTTGCACTAGCCGGACAGGAGGCTCCGGAGGCAACAGACGTGGTGGAAGGTACGCTCCTAGTATCTAAGCACTACGCTAAAATATTGTTCGACCCTGGATCAACGCATTCATTTGTTGCACCACATTTTGCACAGAAACTGCATGCATGCATGGAATACTTGCCTATATGTCTAGGAGTGTCAACTCCTATGGGTGCAAGTCAGATAACAGATATTATCTATAATGCATGCGAGGTTAAGATTGCTGAGATAAACTTTCCTGCCGATTTAATCATATTACCTATATCCGAATACGACGTGATATTGGGGATGAACTGGTTGTCTGCACACCATGCACAAATGGACTGCCATAACAAGTCCCTTAAGCTATGTGAATTTAAAACCCGAAGTGGAAATTTCGGGAAGGGCACGAGTTAAGATTGCCCCAATCATTTCAAAGAATGAAAGCGAGGAAGGCAATCACTAGAGGGGCTCGAGGTACTTGGTGTTTGTAATTAACAAACCCAAGGTTGAGGCACAAATCAACCAAGTACCTATAGTATCAGAATATACGGATGTATTTCCACAAGAACTCACCACTATTCCTCCGGATAGGGAAGTCGAGTTCACCATCGAGGTGTTGCCGGGACCGCACGATTGCGTAACACCGTATATAATGGCTCTCTTGAGTTACAAGAGTTGAAAACGCAATTACGTAAAACCGATGGATGTGGGATTTATCCAACCGAGCACGCGTCTCCGTGGGGAGCACTGTCTTTGTTCGTCAAAAAGAAGGATGGCACATTAAGGTGTGTATAGATTATCGTGGTCTTAATAGCGTGACCATCAAGAACAAATATCCCCTCCCAGGGAGGATAGACGAACTATTTGATCAACTTCAAGGAGTGACGGTGTACTCAAGTTTGACTTACGGCAAGGATATTATCAACTAAAGATCCGAAGGAGACATTTCCAAAACCGCATTTCAAACCCAATATGGACACTACGAGTTTGTAGTGATGCCTTTCGATCGACAAATGCACCGGCATTTATGGACCCGATGCATCGAGTCTTTCAACCTTATTTGGATAAATTCGTAGTGATATTCATTGATGACATACTCGTATACTCTAAGTCTAGAGAAGAGCACGAACGTCATCTGAAAATTGTTTTAGAGACACTACGAGAGCATAAGATGTATGCCAAATTCAACAAGTGCGAATTTTGGCTTAGTGAAGTCGCGTTCTTGGGACACATAGTATCCAAGACCTTTGGGATTGCAGTAGATCCTTGGAAGGTACAGACGGTGGTTGAATGGAAACAACCCGAGTCCGTGACGGAAATCCGAGTTTCTAGACTATTTGGATATTATCAAGATTTATCCAGGATTTCTCCAAGATAGCGGACCACTCACTCGACTAACCTGAAGCAAGTCAAGTTTGAGTGGAATGACAAGTGCGAAGCTAGTTTCAAGAGTCAAGAAAATACTTACTACGACTCAGTCTTAGCCCTTCCAAAGGGAACGAGAAAACTTTGTCGTCTCTGATGATGCATCAAAGAAGGACTAGGAGCAGTGCTCATGCAGGAAGGAAAGGTTATCGCTTATGCATCACGAAAGCTCAAGCCGTATGAGGCCAATTATCCAACGCATGACTTGGAATTGGCAGCAATAGTGTTCGCGTTGAAGAAATGGAGACACTATCTCTACGGAGCAACATTCACTGTTTTCACGGATCATAAGAGCTTGAAGTATCTATTCTCCCAGAAAGACCTCAATCTGAGGCAACGGAGATGGATGGAGTTGATTGAGGACTATCACTTTGATATTCAATACCATCCCGGGAAAGCTAATGTCATAGCAGACGCTCTAAGCAGAAAGGCGAGCTTAGCCAGGCTTATGATTCGAGAGTGGGAATCATTAGAAGAGCTGAGCAATTGGAATCTGACGAGAACCAATACTCAGATTTCATGTGCTAACATTTTGGTTACACCCGTCTGTGAAAGAGATCAAAGAAGCACAAGAGAAAGATACACATCTTCAAAAACGAAGGAGAAGATACTTAAAGGAGAAAAGAGAATTCTCGTGACCAAGATGGAGTTATCGTCATTCCTCGGAATCGAGTGTGTGTACCAAATGACGAGCAGATTAGGAATAGAATCTAGCAGAGGCACACCGTTCAAAATACACTATAAATCCTGGAGGAAACAAGATGTATAAGGATTTGAAACGAGTTATTGGTGGGTAAACATGAAGAACCAGTGTAGCGGAATTCGTTGCGAGATGTTTGACTTGTCAACGAGTAAAAGCGTAACACCAACGACCATCCCTGGTTTACTACAACCGTTGAGAATTCGAGTGGAAATGGGAACACATAACGATGGACTTCGTGACGGATCTACCACGGACTAGAGGAGTCCATGATGCTATTTGGGTAGTCAGATCGACTCACGAAATCGCACACTTTTACCCATCAAGAAAACTCGATAGCTTGCGTAAACTTGCACATGATTTATATCCGAGAAATCATTCGACTGCATGGAGTACCAGTCGACATAGTATCAGACAGAGACCCGAGGTTTGTGTCCAGATTTTGGAGGTACTTGCACGAGGAATTGGGTACCTCGTTAAGTTTCAGCACAGCAGCACATCCACAAACCGATGGACAATCCGAGCGAACAATTCAAACCCTTGAAGATATCTTTGCGAGCCCGCACATTGGATTTCCAAGGAAGTTGGGATTCGCACTTACCATTAGCCGAGTTCGCCTACAATATCAGTTATCAGGCCACGATTGGGATGGCACCCTACGAGGCATTATATGGGCGAAAATGTAGATCCCCACTACACTGGGAGATTGATGACCAATGGACTCGAAAGAGAAACGAAAGTCGCCTCGATTCCAAAGGGTCGACTTAGTTCGGGAGGCAATGGAGAAGGTCAAGCGATCAAGGAGCGGATTCGCACAACTCGGAGCGCCAAAAGAGTTACGCGGACAAGAGAAGAAATGATTTGGAATTTGAAGTCGGAGATGAAGTATTTCTCGGACTCTCACCACGGAAAGGATTGATCAATCCGAAGAAAGGAGGCAAGTTGAGTCCGAGATATGTTGGACCTTACAAGATTTTACGAGGAGGATCGGGAAGTTAGCCTACCGACTCGAGTTACCAAAGACCATATGCGGGAATGCACGATGTATTCCACGTGTCGAGATCAAGAAGAAGTATCAACCAAATCCCGAGCATATCATCACTCGAGATACTCCTCCTCTAATGGAAAATCTATCCTACACCGAGAGGCCGATCCGGATCATTGATCACAGGTCACGAGCAGCGTATTGCGTAAGAGAGAAATTCCGATGGTTAAAGTGGTGTGGCGAACCACAACAGGGACGAAGACGCAACGTGGGAGATGGAAGAAGACATGAGGAATCAATATCCAGAACTATTCTGAGGAGGATGTGAAGCCCCGATTTTTCCGAGCTTATAATTGATCCTTATTGTCGTTTATACATTTGATCTTTTATTTTACCGCGTCATTTTGACGGGTAATTATTAATAATATACACATTTTGTACTTTATTTCATTTTATTTAATTACTTGTGATCATGATCTTTATTAATTCTATTTTGCATTTATGATCACTTGGTTGATCATTATTACTATTTTTGTATTTATTAGTCACCTTAGAATTTTAAGAGACTATTTATTTTAGAGACTTTTACCTTATAGAATTAAGATTTTGATTTAGATTAAGTGATCATGAGACTTATAAGTGATCAAGGAAATCACTAATTATTTTGGAGATTGATATATTTCATCAATTATCATCAAATTTGGGACAAAAAAAAATATATGGAATTACCAATATGCCTTTGTAGTGGACGGCCAACATGGTGAATTTTGGAGTAAAAATATCATTCAACTCTTGTACACCTACACCTTATATTAGTCATCTTGTGTATAATTATACCATTAATTCAAACATTATACACATCATCTCTTACATTACTTCTTTAATATTATTTTTACCAACATGTTGGAAGTCTTCCAACATTCCATTCAAACATTCTCATGCCCATACATTTGACCTTCAAAATGTTCCCCATGCATGAGGCAAAATGCAAGACACAATTAAACAAAATTTCCTCCCCCTCTCTCATCAATGTGGACGGCCACATACAAGGAAAATGAACAAAATTTGTTCATTTTCACCAACACCTTCTAATCTCCTACACAAAATCCTCCTCCTTCTCTCTAGACTCCCTACTTCTCTCTACTCTTTCTTCTTACTTTCTTCTTCAACACTTAGAAATGTTTTCAAGAATTCTCTCCTTATTCTTCATCAAAGTCGAACACTCCTACTACAAGGTAAGGAATATTGTTCTCCAATTTATCTTGATATCATCTACCTACCTCTTTTTCACTTCTTGACTTAAGTTAATTTTGGTTTTGGAGGTACATTTAGAAGACCATTTGAAGATTTGAGCTTGACATCATCTTGAAGAAGGACTTCAAGAATTGAAGAACAACTAGTAGGGAATTTTGACTACAAGGTAAGATAATGGACTCTAGTGTATTTTCCTTCTTCATTTTATTTTTTTTCAAATTTTAACACCCCTTTTTCATTTTTGAGAAATAGGAGCTGACCTTAGGTGATTTTGGAGTTGAACCAAAATTTCCAATTTTTTTAAGCTTCAACTAGTCTCCAATCACTTACTACACAAGGTAAAGTGTAGTCTTTCTCATTTTCTTATCTCCTTCTTTTTTTTCTCCTTAATTTTTCTCTCATTTTTCTAACTTCAAATTTTTGATATTTCTTGACTTAGGGGCTGACCTAAGAAGCCTCATCCAAAAATTGTGAAATTATCCTTTTATTTCATAATTTCCAATTTTAAGGTGGGTGGAAAAATACTTTCCAATTATTAGGTGTTTTTATTAAAATGCATGTAGAAATTTTGATTATGAGCCTTGAGATGTATAATCTATGTATTGCATGTCAATTTTATGTATCAAATCATGAAAATTCTCAAGAGTTGCTCAAAATTGCTATTTATTGAATTTTAGGTGCATGCATGTGCAATTTTATGTTTTATTTGATGAATTCTTGTATGTATTGGATATGCATGTGTATGATCTTTAAAATCCATGTTTTGGATGCCTTATAACCTGGAAAAGTCGAGCATAATTGATTAAATTTCAATTTTGGACTTAAAAATGTAAAAATGGAAAGTTGGTGGACTAAATTGCAAGAAAATGAAAGTTAAAGGACCCCTCTGCAAATTTCGAAAATTGGGACTGTACTCAGGTTCAAAAATGACTTTTGGACATTTTAATAAAGTTTTAAGAGTTTTAAGATAAATAAAATCAACCTTTAAAAGCCTAAGGACTAGATTGTAAAATTTTGAAAGTTTAAGGGCTACTTTGCAAATTTTAAAACTGTACCAGACCTTAACTTTAAATTTTGAAAATTTTATTCTTAAGGTACTGGAAATGACATACTTTAAAGGTATTCCAAAAATCCAAGTGTTTAGGGCTTGGAAAGTAATTTTTCTAAAATTGAGGGACTAATATGTAAAATACTAAACTTGAGGACCCAAATGAAATTTACAGGACTTATGCAGCCCATGCACCTGTAAATACTAACTTAACTATAACTTAATTATATTTTGGACCCAAGGTTCAAATTTCATAACAATTGGACCCCTAAAAGCCTTAAAGGCAATTATTTCAAAATGGGACAAAAAAATGATATTTTCAAAAGTTAAAGGACCTATACTTATTTCTTTTAAAAACTGCTTTTGTCCCAATATCCCACTAATCTTAGTGACATTTTCCAACTGGAATCACATTAAAAGCCCTTCCGGTTTGTGAGTTCCGATTATTTTAAACTTAAGGTCCGAATTGGCAATTTTTACAAATTTGGGGCCAATGTGAGAATTTTATAAAAACTTGACCTCAAAACTTTAAAAACCTGAATCTCTGGACAATTTAGAGAATTTAGGAACTGACCTCATAATTTTTCAAGGTTGGGATATTTATTTATTTTCGCTGCTATTTAGGCTCTGTTTCATTGGGTTCTCGTTGATATTTGTCTTGACTGTTTGGTTATTGTATTTAAGTTGTGGATCGTTGTCACGTTCTGTTTGGGGCGTGACACCTCAAGTCTCTTAATATCCTCAAATGATCTTATAAGTATACCTCAAAATCAAAAATCAAACTTAAATTAGAAGGTGAAAGATATGAGTTAGGTGATATCAAAAATGGGTAGAAAAGAAATTTTTCCTTACCTTAGTAGTGATGGTTCGAATTTTTTTGAAGGAGTAGGGAGATGAATTCTTGAAATTTTGGTTAAGTGTTTGAAGGTTTGAGGAAGAGTATGTAGAGAGAGGTAGGAGGATTTTTAGAGAGAGAGAAGAGAAAATACAAGACTTAGAATAATTTTGTGTTGGTGAAATGAAATGTGGTGAATAAAACTTGAACAATTTTCTTGCCCAACTAAGGCCTCTTGGCCGTCCATATAAGGTGGGGAGGGGGACAAAATTTTTGTCTTGTTTGGTTAGATGATAAGTTAGGGTAATAATTGAGGAATTTAGGGAGTAAAGTAATACCTATGCTACTACGTTAGGGACAATTGGCCAAAAGTCATGTTTTAGGGGGAATTTAAATTTTTGTCTTGTTTGACCAATTGGGTGGTTGAATTTGTAGGATAATTCTAAGATGTAGGTTTGAATTAATGGTGTAGTAATATACAAGATGAATACATAAGGTGTATGTGTACAAGAGTTGTGAGATATTTCTACACCAAAATACCTATCATGGCCGTCCCCCTTAAGGGTATTTGTGGTAATTCCATATTTTTTTTGTCCCAAATTGATGATAATAGATGAATAATATCAATCTCCAAAATAATTAGTGATTTCATTGATCACTTATAAGTCTCATCAATTTCTTAATTCTATAAGGTATAAGTCTCTGAACTAAATAGTCGCTTAAAATTCTAAGGTGACTAATAGATACACAAATAATAATAATGATGATCGATCAAGTGATCATTAATACGAAGTAGAAGTAATAAATGATTATGGTCACCAGTAATAAATAAAAAAAAGAAATTAAATGCGAAATATATATCATTAATATTTACCCGTCAAAGCGACGCGGTAAAATAGTCAAAATAATACAAGGACGATACGTGAAACAAATACATGCTTGAAATAAAATCGAGGGCTTCACATTCTCCCTCCCCTTAAAAGAATTTGGTCCCCAAATTCTCTTCAGAATAGCTCTGGATATTGATTCCTCATGTCTTCTTCCATCTCCCATGTTGCGTCTTCGTCTCGGTTGTGGTTTCGCCATACAACTTTAACCATCGAAATCTCTCTATTACGCAACTGACGTGTCTGCTGGTCAATGATCCGGATTGGTTCCTCGATGTAAGCTAAATTTTCCATCAGAGGAGGAGCATCACGAGTGATAATATGCTCGGGATCCGGTTGATACTTTTTCAATCTCGATACTTAGAATACATCGTGCATTCCCGCATACTGTGCCGGTAACTCGAGTCGGTAGGCCAACTTCCCGATCCTCTGCAAAATCTTGTAAGGTCCAATATATCTCGGACTTAGCTTGCCTCCCTTCTTTGGATTGATCAATCCTTTCCGTGGCAAGAGTCTGAGAAATACTTCATCTCCAGCTTCAAATTCCAAGTCCTTTCTCCTCTTGTCCGCGTAACTCTTTTGGCGGCTATGAGCTGTGCGGATCCATCCCTTGATCAACTTGACCTTCCCCATGGCCTCCTGAACTAAGTCGACCTTTGGAATCGATGGTGACTTTCGTTTCTCTTTTGGAGTCCATTGGTCATCAATCTCCCAGTGTAATGGGGATCTACACTTTCGCCCATACAAGGCTTCGTAGGGTGTCATCCCAATTGTGGCCTGATAGCTGTTATTATAGGCAAACTCGGCCATTGGTAAGTGTGAATCCCAACTTCCTTGGAAGTCCAATGTGCATGCTCGCAGCATGTCTTTCAGGGTTTGAATCGTTCGTTCAGACTGGCCATCAGTTTGTGGATGTGCTGAAACTTAGCGAGGTACCCAATTCCTCATGTAAGCATTTCCAGAATCTGGAGACAAACCTCGGGTCTCTGTCTGACACTATGTCGACTGGCACTCCATGCAAGTCGAATGATCTCTCGGATATAAATCACAAGTTTTCGCAATTTGTCGGTTTTTTTCATGGGTAAGAAGTGTGCGATTTCGTGAGTCGCTTCACGACTAACCATATGGCGTCATCGCCTCGTCAGTCCTTGGTAGATCCGTCACGAAGTCCATCGTTATGTGTTCCTATTTCTACTCCGGAATTCTCAACGGTTGTAATAAACCGGATGGTCATTTGGTGTTTCGCTTTTATTCGTTGACAAGTCAAACATCTCACAACGAACCGCTACCTGGTTCTTCATGTTTACCCACCAGTTATGTCGTTTCAAGTCTTTATACATCTTGTTTCCTCCAGGGTGTATAGTGTATTTCGAACGGTGTGCTTCTAAGAGAATTCTGCTCCTAATCTGCTCGCCACTTGGTACACAGACTCGATTCCGGAATCTTATGATTCCATCTTCATGTACCGAGAATTCTGATCTCTCTCCTTTAAGTATCTTCTATTTCAGTTTTTGAAGTTGTACATCTGTCCCCTGTGCTGCTTTGATCTCGTTCAGCAGATCGGGTTTAACCAATATGTTAGCACATAAAATGTGAGTATTGGTTCTCGTCGGATTCCAAGTGCTCAACTCATCTAATGATTTCCACTCTCGAATCATTAGTCTGGCTAAACTCGCCTTTCTGCTCAAGGCGTCAGCTACTACGTTAGCTTTCCTGGGATGGTATTGAATATCAAAGTGATAGTCTTCTATTAACTCCATCCATCTCCGTTGCCTCAAATTGAGATCCTTCTGAGAGAATAAATACTTTAGGCTCTTATGATCTGTGTAAACCGTGAATGTTGCTCCGTAGAGATAGTACCTCAATTTCTTTAACGCGAACACTATTGCTGCCAATTCCAAGTCATGCGTTGGATAATTGGCTTCATACGGCTTGAGTTTCCGTGATGCATAAGCAATGACCTTTCCTTCCTGCATGAGTACTGCTCCTAGTCCTTCCTTTGATGCATCACTGTAGACGACAAAGTTTTTGTTCCCTTTGGAAGGGCTAAGATCGAGTGTAGTAAGTCGTTTCTTGACTCTTGAAACTAGCCTCACACTTGTCATTCCACTCAAACTTGACTTGCTTTCCGGGTTAGCCGAGTGAGTGGTTCGGCTATCTTGGAGAAATCCTGGATAAATCTTTGATAATATCCAGCTAGTCCCAAGAAACTTCTGATCTCTGTTACAAACTCGGTTTGTTTCCATTCAACCACTGTCTGTACCTTTGAAGGATCTACGACGATCCCAGTGCCGGATATTATGTGTCCCAAGAACGCGACTTCACTAAGCCAAAATTTGCACTAGCCGAATTTGGCATACAACTTGTGCTCTCGTAGTGTCTCCAAAACAATTTCGGATGCGTTCATGCTCCTCTCTAGACTTAGAGTATACGAGTATGTCATCAATGAATATCACTACGAATTGATCCAAATAAGGTTGAAAGACTCGATGCATCAGATCCATTAACGTTGCTGGTGCATTTGTCAGACCGAAAGGCATCAATACAAACTCGTAGTGTCCATATCTGGTCTGAAATGCCGTTTTGGAAACGTCTTCTTCACGGCTCTTTAGCTGATAATATCCTTGTTGTAAATCAAACTTGAGTACACCGTCGCTCCTTGAAGTTGATCAACGATTCGTCTATCCTCGGAGGGGATATTTGTTCTTGATGGTCACGCTGTTAAGTCCGCGATAGTCTATACACAATCTTAATGTGCCATCTTTCTTCTTGACAAATAGTACCGGTGCTCCCTAGGGAGACGTACTTGGTCGGATAAATCCCACATCCATCAGCTTCTGTAATTGTGTCTTCAACTCTTGTAACTCAACATGAGCCATTCTATACGACGTTCTGGAGATCGGGGCGATTCCTGGTAATACCTCGATGGTGAACTCGACTTTCCTATCTGGAGGGACAATGGTGAGTTCTTGTGGAAATACATCTATATATTCCGATACTATAGGTACTTGATTAATTTGTGTCTCAACCTTAGGTTTGTTAATTACAAACGCCAAGTACCCTTGTGCCCCTCTACTGATCGCCTTTGTGAAGCCCTCGATTTTTATTCGAACATGTACTTATATCACGTATCGTCTTTGTACTATTTGACAATTCTACCGCATCGCTTTAACGGGTAAATATTAATGATAATATATTTTGCCTTTAATTTCTTTATTTATTTCTTGTGATCATAATCATTTATTAATTTTATTTCGCATTTATGATCACTTGATTGATCATCATTATTGTTATTTGCGTATCTATTAGTCACCTTAGAATTCTAAGAGACCATTTATTTTAGAGGTTTATACCTTATAGAATTAAGAATTCGGATTAGATTAAGCGATCATAAGACTTATAAGTGATCAAGGAAATCACTAATTATTTTGGAGATTGATATTATTCATCTATTATCATCAAATTTGGGACAAAAAAATATGGAATTACCACAAATACCCTTAAGGGGGACGGCCATGATGGGAAATTTTAGGGTAGAAATATCTTCCAACTCTTGTACACATACACCTTATGTATTCATCTTGTGTATTATTACACCATTAATTCAAATCTTATACACAATATCTTATACACCAATTCTTTATTATAAACTTACCCAACATGTTGGAGGCTTCCCAACATCCCATGCCAACATTCTCCTCAATCCCTTCAATTTCATCCTCCCATGCAAGACCTCATCTTGACCAAGGTCCTTGTCCCTCATTCAAGCTACACCTTTCAAGCCATAGAACAAAACAAAAGTTGTCTCCCTCCCCCTCTCTCATTGTGAACGGCCAAGGGCCATTTTGATGATCAAAAAATTGTTCAAAATATCATTTTTATCCAACCCATTCATCATTCAAGCATTTTCTCCAACATCTCTCTAACTTCTCTCTAAAAATCATTCACATCTTCAAATCTCAAACACCAACTCTTCACATCTTCAAATCTTCAAACATAAGTTCTTCAAATCTTCAAACATACCTTTTTCTTCATATCTCCCAAACACTTAACCAAAATTTCAAGAACCCCCTCTTCTACCTACAAAAATTCGAACACCCCCCTTCAACAAGGTAAGAAATGGGATTTTTGGTACCACCTTCTTCTTCCCTATTAATTCCGAATTTTAACACCAAAATTTTCATTTTGAGGTGATTAGGGGCTGACCTTGGAGCTTTGTTTAAGTGGTGATCAAGTTCTTAAGAGACCATCAATTTTTGACTACAACTTTCAACTACACAAGGTAAGTGTGGTACCTTTGGCCTATTCCTTCTCTTTTTCCCTCCTTAGTTCAAACCTTCATTTTCTAACTCAAAACTCCTTGTATTATTTGACTTAGGGGCTGCCTTAAGTGAGTATTAAAATCCTCAAGGTCTAGTGACACCACTTTACACCAATCAACCGAACAAACAAGGTGGGTGGAAAAATCCTTTCAACTTCTAGGTGTTTTAATTCATAAAAATGCATGTAGTATTTTGTTATTGAGCACTTGAGATATATTTATTATGTATTGCATGCTATTTTCTTGTATCAAGTTGTAAAAATTCTCAAGTGTTGCTCAAAATGCGATTTACCGAAAATTAGGACATACATGTACACTTTATTGTCATATTTGATAAATTCTTGTATGAGATGGATATGTATGTTTATGACTCTTGAAATCTATGTTTTGAATGACCTATAACCTGGACAAGTCGAGCATAATTGATTAAATTTCGATTTTTGGACTTAAAATGCAAAAATGGAAAGTTGGTGGACTTAATTGCAAGAAAATAAAACTTAAGGGACCCCTCTGTAATTTTCGATTTTTGGGACTGAACTCAGGTTCAAAAATTATGTTTTGAGATTTTATTAAAGTTTTAAGAGTTTTTAGATAAATAAAATCAACCCTTAAAAGCCCAAGGACTAGATTGTAAAATTTGAGAAGTTTAAGGGCTATTTTGCAAATTTCGAAACTGTACCAGACCCTAATTTTAAAATTTGAAATTTTAACTCTTAAGGGACTGGAAATAACATATTTTAAGTGTATTCCAAAAATCCAAGTGTTTAGAGCTTGGAAAGTAATTTTATAAAACTTAAGGGACCAAATTGTAAAAGATTAAACTTGAGGACCCAAATGAAATTTCCAGGACTTATACAGCCCATGTACCTGGAAATACTAAATTACCTATAACATAATTATATTTTGGACCCAAGGTTCAAATTTCATAACAATTGGACCCCTAAAAGCCTTAAAGACAATTATTTCAAAATGGGACAAAAATGAGATTTTCAAAAGTTAAGGGACCTATACTTATGACGTTTTAAAAATGTTTTTGTCCCAATATCCCACTAATCTTAGTGACATTTTCCAACTGAAATCACATTAGAAGCCCTTCCGGTTTGTGAGTTCCGATTATTTTAAACTTAGGGCCCGAAATGACAATTTTAACAAATTTGGGGCCAATGTGAGAATTTTATTAAAACTCGACCTCAAAACTTTAAAAACCTGAATCTCTGAATAATTTATAGAATTTAGGAACTGACCTCATAATTTTTCAAGGTCGGGACATTTATTTATTTAACTTTTAACCCCAAAAGTATTGGTTTTGACAAAACGGGGCTAATTGTAAATTTTATTTTTATAAGGACCTAACTCAAATTATTTTTATTCTACTAAAACAGCCCTGGACCCTCTGACTTCAATTCTTAAGTAAAATATTTTAATTTCTCAAAAACCCCTTGACTTATCGGACCGCCTTGACCGGTTAATACCCGATCGCGGGCGACTTCCTCGTCTAGCGATTTGAATCTATAACGGGACTTATGTTCCACCTAATCGTTCAAGATATCGAAGATTGCTTATCCTCCCGATAATCATCTTCATCCAAATAACTCCACCAACGCCATAATTACCTTACGCAAATTTTTCGAAAACTTTTCATGAACTGCTTCCCAAATCAATAATACTCGACTGCCTGGTTGACTACATGAACTTGTGTTTACTTTCCTGCTTGAGTCAACTTGGTGTGTCGAGCTCACAGTCGGAATGGATACGTCGGGGATGGAACCGGGCAGCTCGGCTGCTATTCCACTCTTCGGCCCCATCGCCCTAATCCCCATGGCGAGGGACGGAGTTTGTCCGGGAAGCGGGTCGTAGTACTTGAGGTATAATCATGATTATGACAAATCCGAGCCTTGCTAGCTCATGTGGATTTTGTCTTTGCCTACGGAGCGATAAGGTGAGTCTTGACCATCTTGCTCGGGAGTTACAAGGAAGAACGAAGGAATCATTGCCTCGATCCACACGATTAGGAGTTAATCGTTTCCGCGTTTGGTTGGCGCTACAAATCCGTGCACGCAACCACTACTTGTATTGCATAGGTTGGCGCTACAAACCGCACGCAACCGCTACTTGTCTTGCATAGGATTGGCGTTACAAACCGCACGCAATCCTCCCATGCTTGAACCATAGTACTGCGTGACCACGAACTATTTTCTTAAACTATATAAGTATGTTACTTAATATATTTATCACGACGCTTTGTGGATGTGTGTGAAATCATGCATCATCTCTCACGCGTTTTCATACAACTAAATTTCTCGCATTAACTATTTATATCGCCACACTTGCACACGATCACCCCATCCACCGAGATTTTTGTCTCATTCCTCTCCCGTTTTCTAACCTTTAGATGAAGAGTTCGCCGAAGACATCGAAACTCTGCAGATTGAATCCCTATCGGTGATGTGGAGCGACATTTCCTTTTACTTTTATTTGTTGTTGGACTCCTTCATTTTATTTCTGTTTGGACCGTAAGTTAATTCGGATAATCTTTTGGGTTGTATTCGGATACCGTCGGACTTTAAGATGTAATTTGTACTCGTGTTTATTTTAATTCCGCTGCATTAGACTCTATTTCACTTGGAGTTTGGTATCTTTGGTTTAGACTGTTGATTTATTTCTGTTTAAGTGATTGATCGTTGTCGCGTCACGTTTGGGGCGTGACAGCCTTCCTCGCTTTCATTGCTGAAATGATTGGGGCGATCTTAACCCATGCTCTTCCCGAAATTTCTACTTTGGGCTTACCGGGTTCACATAGCTTAATGGACTTGCGATGGCAGTCCATTTGTGCATGGTGTGCAGACAACCAGTTCATTCCCAATATAATGTCGTATTCGGATATAGGCAATAAGATCAAATCGGCAAGAAAGTTTATCTCATCAATCTTAACTTCGCATGAATTATAGATAATATCTGTTATCTGGCTTGCGCCCATAGGAGTGGACACTTCTAGACCTATAGGCATATGTTCCATGCATGCATACATCTTGTGTACAAAATGTGGTGCGACAAATTAATGCGTTGATCTAGGGTCAAATAGTACTTTAGCATAGTGGCTAGATACTAGAAGCGTACCTTCCACCACGTTTGTTGCCTCCGGAGCCTCATGTCTGGCTAGTGCAAATGCTCGAGCGGGCATCCTTGCCCGATTTCCCGGCCATTACCGGCTTTGGCGGCTGCGACTTGTTTCGTGTGATCCTCGTCTTGGCAATCCTTGTTTGGTCTTAGTTCTTACCACGTAGCAAGCATCTCCCCTGTTTGCGCCAACAATCATTGACAACATGTCCCGTTTTTTGGCAATGTGCACATACTTGACCTGGTTTTTCCTGTATCGGTCCTTTTGCTTTATCCGTCTTATTAACTGGTCCCTTCTGAAACTTAGCAGGCTGCTTAGATGGCTGTCCCACAGCTGTCCTCTTGAGACTGTTTGATGGCCTACTCTGCTGAATATGTCCAATACGGTTCAGTCCTGACTCGATGCGGAGAGATGCCTTTACCGCGGCTGAGTAGGTTGTCATTTCAACAGTCAGAAGCTGTTTTTGAAGTTCCAACTTCAGTCCCCGTGTGAACTTATATAATTTGTCCTCTTCTGTACTGATTGTCCCCAAAGCATATTTGGACAATGGATGAAACTCAGACTCATACTGGGCTACGGACATGTTCCCTTGCCTCAACTTATGAAATTCATCCCGGCGTGCCTCCTTCACGACCTGGGGAATGTACTGCTCATGGAATTCAGCCAGGAAATTTTCCCATGTTCTATATACTTGATCCTGTTCCCACTTTCTCTCAACTGCTCTCCACCAATCTCGAGCAGCCGATTCTAGTCGGAACACTGCGAGTGTAACCTTCTGTTCCTTGGAATATTGTAGAGCATTAAAGATATTCTCTAGTTTCTCGATTCATTCCTCTGATTTTATGTCATCTGGTTCCCCTAAGAAAGTCGGGGGGTTGAATCGTAGGAACCACTCCAATGTGCAATCATTCGCCTCTCGAGCAGGTTCAGGGTTAGGCAGACGAGGCTCTGCTTGTTGTCTCATGAACAACAGGATTTGCAGGGCCTGTGCAGTTAAGTTATCTCCAGCAGCTGGCGGAGGAGGTGGTGGCAATTCAGGGGAGGGTACCTGTTCTCTTGGCGCGTCATTATTCCTTTGGGGAACACGGCAGGGTCTCCCGCGTCCACGGTGTCCAACCATTTTGTATCCTGAGGTTTAGCTACAATCCATAAAGGAATGATTTCAATAAATACTCGGATATAATAAGTTATATCACAACAGCAATACACAAGACATATAATAAGTAGAAAAAGTATATTCATTGATGTGAAAATTTGAATACACCCGAATGAGTTTATACAACAGGAATACGTAATCGAAGATAATCTAGAGTCAGGATACAACTTGATCAAAGTACAACAGGAAGCAAAATACAACAGGATGGAAATAAGCATCGGCTAAATCTAACATAGAAGCTATCTACTCGGTGAGGTCGCCGTCATTATCACTAGCGGCCTCGCCCATAAATCGAACCCTGATCGGTGAGGTACCGCCTCAAAGATCGTGCCGATCGGCTAAATCTAGCCACCGCTCCAGTCTTGAAGCATCATCAAGTGGGGCGGCCTCAAGCGCCTCGGGCTCTCCATCCTCCATTGGATCTTCATCGGGATCCTCATCGGGATCCTCTTCAGGATCTTCTTCAGGTTCCTCCTCGGGATCCTCTTCATTGTTCGCTTCAGGGTCGGCCTTTAGTTCCACCTCGGGTGGTGGCGGTGCTAGTGCATTGGCTGCCAAAGCAATCTCCAAAGTGGCATCCCGCTGAGACAAGGCATGTGTGAGGTCCTCGATCACCATCATCTATTTGATGATAGTCTCTTCGAGGCGTCTGATGGTGTCCCTCGACATGTATGCGTCCCTCTCCCACTTTGCGCGGCCTTCCTTGGCGCGTTCCATCTTCTTGCGAGTAATTTCCAAGTGTTCCTGGATCGATTGAATTTGATCTTTGCGAGCCCAGATGGTATCTTCGCGATCGAGATTCTTCATAGTATGAAAAGAAAAACGAAAGGGAAAGTTGGTGATGTTGTCTTGAAAATTGATATTAGCAAGACCTATGATAGCATGAATTGGAGTTTCCTTCAAGCCGTGATGTTAAAAATGGGTTTTGACAGAAGATGGGTGGGATGGATTATGATGTGTGTAACGTCTGTCCGTTACACTATAGGGGTTAATGGAGAAGCAGTCATCATATTATTCCGGAACGAGGCTTAAGACAAGGTGATCCTCTTTCACCCTATCTATTTATCTTGTGTGCTGAGGACTTTCCTTTTTAATTAAAGATGCTGAAGCTAAAGGCCGTCTTTACGGGGTTCGTGTTTGTAGAAAAGAGCACCGTCTATCTCGCATTTGTTTTTTGCAGACGATAGCTTACTATTCTTTAAAGCTTCGAAGGAGGAATGTAACAATCTTAAAAATATTTTAGATGTTTACAAGGAAGCATTTGGCCAGGGGGTTAATTTCGGTAAATCTGGGGTTATGTTCAGTTCTAATGTACAACACAATCATAAGGAGGTCTTATATCATAATCTAGGAGTGCGTCAAAATCTGGCTGCTGGAAAGTACTTGGGACTGCCGTCCCTCATAGGTAGGAAGAAAAAAGACATTTTCCGACATATAAAGGATAGAATGTGGGGCTATATTCAGAATTGGCAAGGGAAGAAGATATCTAGAGGTGGAAAAGAGGTATTGTTAAAAGCTGTTGCCCAAGCCGTTCCTTCGTATTTCATGAGTACATTCTTGTTACCAAATTCTTTGTTGGATGAGCTCCAAAAAATGTTGAATTCATTTTGGTGGGGAAGTGGTAAGGAGTCGAAGGGTATAAAGTGGATTAAATGGGAAAAATTGTGTGTCAGTAAAGATGTTGGTGGTTTGGGGTTTAGTGATCTCTTTTGTTTCAATTTGGCCTTATTGGATAAGCAAGGTTGTAAGTTTTTAACAAAACCAGATGCTTTAGTTACGAGAGTTTTCAAAGCTAAATATTTTCCGAATTGTGACTTTCTCGATTCAAAATTTGGTTTTTGTCCTAGTTTTATTTGGAGAAGCATTTGGAGTTCTCAAATGGTGCTTAAAAAAGGGGTGAGGTGGAGGATTGGTGATGGTTCTAAAGTTAGAGTATGGGGGGAGCCTTGGATAAGAGATGAATCAAATTTCTTTGTGTCATCTCCTATTCGAGCAGAGGTGCGTGATATTAGAGTGTGTGACTTGCTGATACCGGGCCTCAGGCTTTGGGACATGGAATTGGTGGAAAAGCTTTTTAATGAAAGGGATTGCACACTGATTAGTCAGATTCCGTTGAGCAATCTGGTTATTGATGATCAAAGAGTTTGGCATTTCTCAAAGAATGGACAGTATTTGGTTAAAAGCGGATACAAAGTGGCTTTGGGTGCGGAATACTCTGATATGGTGGATTATTCCCCTATTTGGAAACGCCTTTGGAAGCTAAAAATACCTCCAGGGGTTAAGCATTTTGTTTGGAGGGTGTGTAAAGATTGTCTTCCAACCTAGAGTAATTTGTCAAGGAGACATGTGGTTGTTGACTGTAATTGTGCTTTGTGTAAAAATGACTATGAAACAGGTTGGCATATTTTTGTGTCCTGTCAGTTCAGCCGGGAATGTTGGTTTTTTGCTGGTTTAAATGATCAGATTGATCTATGGTGTGATGAAGAAGAGTCCATGAGAGACATTGTTGGAAATATTATTGGTCATCATGATATTTGGGTTGTCTAAAAATCACTCATGATATTATGGAGCCGTTGGAAAGAAAGGAATGAGGAAGTTTGGAGCAATAAACACAAGAATGCAGCTGCCACGGTTAGGAATGATGTTGCTGTGTTAACAGAATGGTGCTCGATCAATGTTTCAGGAGAAAAGGTGTCTGCAGATGAATTTCGAACTCAGCAAAATGACAGATGGGAGAAGCCAGTTTTTCCTTTTTTCAAGTGTAATGTCGATGCAGCTCTATCGAGTTCGGAAGGTAAGACTAGTGTTGCAATGGTAGTAAGGGATGATAGAGGGGAATTCGAGTGGCTAGAATAGTTTCATTCCCGGGATTGTACCAAGTTCGTGAGGCCGAAGCAATGGGTGTTTCGTGAAGCCTTATCTTGGACGAAAAATCTAGGCTTCAAACACCTAGTTCTCGAGACAGACGCAAAGTATGTGGTGGACGGGCTATCTAGCTTGGATCAAGGAATTTCAGAATATGATAGTATTTTGCAAGAATGACAGATTTTACTTCAAAGTGAACCCGCCTTTTCGGTAACTTTTGTTAGAAGAAATGGCAATACGGTTGCTCATGTACTAGCAAAGGAAGCTTTTTCTTTTGATAGTCCATCAGTGTGGAGTTCTCCACCTCTTTGTATTTTGAATTGTATGTTGGAGGACTTGAGTAATCAATAAATTTTATTTTACCTAAAAAAAAAACCTCGCCAAGTCCCTTTAACTCCCGTCCAGGCGCCGCTGGAGTCAGCAGTCCCGTCTGCGCCCGACTAGCAAGACTCCAAAGACTTTTTAGAACACTGTTGAAACCTGAAAGGGGCAACCCAGGGGTTGACCTAGTGGTTGTGGAGTTGCAATTGTAACCCTGATGACTTGGTTCGATTCTTGACTAACGCAGAGTGTTTTGGGAGATGTGGCACTAGTGTGGGATACTATAGGTCGAAATAAATAAATAAAAAACTTGAATGGGGCAACTGATGTGTTTTCATCTGCCAGCATGTTTTTCTCCCCAAGCCGTCTCTTTTCGAACACTTTTCCATTCCTCGACTCTCTTCAACTTCTCTGTGTTTCTCCATCTCCTACAGGCTACACTAGCCTCTTCTAAACGTAAATAGCCCTCTACAAAGCTGGTACAAAACGCAGATTAAACTTTTGCTAAGACAATTCCAAGGACAATGTCTCTCCCCCGTCCAGATGATGATAAGGGTTTGTGTTCAACGCTCCCTTGACTTATATACAATTGCAACCTTCTTCATTCTGGGTTAATTTGTAATTTTTTAATGCAAACTTTCAACCCTGTAATTTTTCACTTTCTTATGTTCTTGTTCCTTTTTTTTTCCTTCAAAAAATTGCCAGAATTCACTATGGAAACAAGAGAGGCTTCGCCTGCACATAAAGATCGAATCTTTTTCCTTACTTTCGGAGTGTGGGATTAAGAAGTATGAAACAAGGGAATTTGAGGCTGGAGGCTATAGATGGTATTTTAAAATAATATCTGTCTTTAATGTCTTTTATTATTTTGGTTCAAGCTGCTACATTTTCTTGTAGTCTGTAGGATGGTGTATTCATTAAACATTATATATGTTCTAAATGTTTGTTGGGCACTTTGTGCTTATTGGGCACACACGAGTAGTTGAAGAAACAATCAAAAAAATGAGTTTGGGTCAGTCTATATTGGCTTATAATCGCATTATCTTGTCTAGGGGTGTCAATTTGGGTCATTTGCTCGGGCTCGTGTTTGGTTTCGGGTTGAATTCGGGTTATGCTCGAAATACATCAAAAATTTAGTAAAAACTAAAACAACTACATTTTGGATAAACTGGTAACTTCGTGTTAGTTGTGTTCGTGTTGTAATTTACAATGTAATTTCAAACATAATAAACTTGATAATTAATGTAAATTCAAATTAATGGACGAAGATTCCATTGAAATGTGATGTTTATAACACTCAGTTCCACTAAAGTTTGGATTTTGGCACTGATGCTAGCTGTATTTGGACAGGAGACTGATAATCTATCCTGATGGGCACGTAAGTGAGAGTGAAGGCAACCATGTATCTGTATACTTGGCCATGGCTGGGAGTAGTTCTCTTCCTGTGGATTGGGAGGTTAATGCCATGTTCAGCATCTTCTTGTTTAATAAGATGTTAGACAATTATCTTTGTTTTCGAGGAAAAGTGCGACGCTTTCATGCAATGCAGTCAGAATGGGGATTTTTTTCAAAAATGATCTCTAAGAAAAGTTTGACAGATGAGTCAAATGGATTCCTTGTTGATGACAATTGTGTGTTTGGAGCTGAAGTTTTCGTCATTAAAAGCCAACAACGAGTCGTTGAGTGTGTGTCTCTGCTTAAAGTCCCGAGTCCATATAAGCGTGATTGGAAGATTACAGAGTTCTCCAAATTGAAAGTTTTTTGGACTTCTGAAGAATTTACAGCTGGAGATCACAAGTGGTATATTATTTCAATCACAATTGTCTGCTGTAACAATAGCCTTTGTTTAGCTCTTCTTTTTCTTTTTATCTAATTTTCTCTCCACTTTTTGATGTTATTTCTCTTGTTGAACTTAGGAAGATTTTTCTTTATCCAGATGGAGATACCGAAGAAATGGGTAGAAGTGTCTCAATCTATTTGGAGTGTGTTGATTCCAAGAGCTTTGCTCCAAATGAGAAAGTGAGGGCAGATTATTGCATTCACCTAAAAAAGCACATCCAATGTACCGACAACTCTGCAAAACGTAAGTTACCTTTTTTTTTTCTTTTCTTTCCAAGTTCTTCCACATGGGATGGCATATAATGGAAAAGGTGTGTTGAATTGAACATGTAACTAGTATTTCTAATTTGAATGTTTACTAGTGTTTAATGTCATCTATCCCTGGATTTTAGTGTTTCGGTTCCGATTTTGTTTATATTTGATAATTTTTGAATTTTTTAAAATGATTTATCGATTTCAGTTAAAAAAACAAATGGAAAAGAAAGAAAAATACTTAGATTTAATATCCAATTAAATTTTGTACTTAATATTAATAATAATATTAAAATTACAGAGGTGTCCCCAATCATGGAATTTAATGGAATTCAGAATTCCATAACATTCTAGTTGTCCTCAATTTGGATTTCTATGGAATCCATTAAATCTTGATGTTCTCAACTTGGATTTTAATGGATGAGGAAAAAATACTAAACCCTCCAAAATATACGATTTTTTGCACTTTACCATACGAAATAATTTTTTTTATAGTTTACCATACAAACTATACAAGTTTTGCACTTTGCCCTATAGCGGTCATCACCGATGGAATATTCTCCGGATAGTCCATCACGAGCCCCCCACGTGAGGGCAAAACCGTCTTTGCCTAAAATGCAAAAATAAGTTGTTACACTTTACCATATGAACTTTGTTAAAAATTTTGCTTTGGCATCTGAACTTTGCACAATTTTCACATTGCGATATCAATTTTTTTTTTAAAAAAAAGGTTATGTATATATGCATTTATTTATCTTATTCAATACATAAGAATCACACAAATAAGTTTAAACCATATAGTACGCCGAATCGAAATAGAAAAGCAACAGATATGGAAATTATTTTTATAATATATATTCTCGTATATATTACTTATCTTTGTATTATAATGTATTATTTGCACAATAAAATTAATAAAATAATAAATATATACTATAATTATGATTACAATATTTATTTTTTTATTATATTTATCATAAAATTTGGTACGCATCAGTTACTCAATATTGTATCAAATTAATCAGTTCAGCTCAAACGTTTACCATATTTTTATTATTGAATTTATAAAAAATAGAAATAATTCAGAAACACTATAAAAGTTGAACTAAGAATTAAAAGTGTATATTTAAACCAACACCACATTAGAAAATTGAGATGAAATCCATATAAAATATATGTAAACTCTAAAATAACTCAAAGATGTCTCAATCGATATCATTGAGATCTATACCCGCCTAAACCGTAAACCTAAGCCCTAATTATATTATTGATAGTATATTTTATTGAGGTGAATATTAATTAAATTTATTCTTTTATGAATAAAAGATAAGTACATGTATATGCACATAATTATTTATATTTTTTTTGAAAAATTGATATGGCAAAGTGAAATTGTATATAGTTCGTATGGCAAGTTGAAATTCTTAACAAAGTTCATATGGTAAAGTGTAACAACTTCTATTTGAATTTTTAGCAAAGACGGTTTTGCCCTCACATGGAGGGTTCACGCCGGAATATTCTCAGAATATTCCAACGGCGATCGCCGTTGTATGGCAAAGTGTAAAACTTTGGTAGTATGTATGGTAAAGTATAAAGAAAATTAGTTCATATAGTAAAGTGCGAAAAACCGCATAGTTTGGGGGGTTTAGTATCTTTTCCTCTTAATGGATTCCACGAAAATCCAGCATCCTCAAACATTCGATGAATTCGATGGATTTCTTTTATAAATGGATTTGGGTGGAATTTAATGGAATTATAAGCTATATTTATGAAGGACAAATTCCCACCTTCCCCCTTCGGAATTCGAATTCCATTTTCCAATGATGATGATAATAATAATAATAATTATAATAATAATAATAATGTAATAATAATAATAATAATAATAATAATAATATTTGTCTATGGTAAAAAAGAAAAAGAAAAAATAATCAAACTTAAGGGTTTTTATATTGTAATTTTGAAACATCTTTTTTTTTTGTAATTAGCCCAAACCTCAGGGGTGTTTTTGTAATTATCCCTTATATCATTGTAAAGTTTATGAAACTATTTTTTTTTGTTATTGATTATTTGAATATTTACATTTCTTTTAATTTTTTATGATCACAAAGTTATGCTACTAGATTCATAAATTATAATTAATTATATTTTCTATATAATCCAATAAATTCCACTAAAATCTATTAAAATCTGCATAATTCCATAAAATAAAATTCCATTAGAATCTGATGATGAAATCCAAAAAGGAATCCATAGAATTCTCTAAAAATCTATGAAATTCCATTGATTAAAAAATCCTTCAAATTCCATATTGGGGACACCCTCCTTAGAGTATAGAGGAATCAAAGTTCACGTAGTTTGCTTACAATATTTGGTTTAAAACGTGTCTCGTGTAGTTACGATATAAAATATCATAATAAAAATTTAACATTTCTTCTAGCATATTTTTACTAAAAAATAAAAATTATTGGTTTTAACCTTGAAACCGTCAATTTTAACCACCGGTTCCACCGATAGTTAAAACCGTCGGTTCCGACCAAGGAACCGAAACCAAAACCAACCTACACGCAGGCTGCTTCTTGCCTTAGACGAAGGAGTCAGTCGACTTGGGTCCGGAAAACAATACAAAATTAGGGACCAGATTTTTTTTTTGTATTTTTATATATGGCACATATATAAAATAAATAAAATATTACACCAATAGTATATATTGAATTCTTGACATTCTTGAAACTTTAAAATTTGACCTAGGTTAAAATATTATTGCCCACAAGAGTTTGTTTTTTAACTCTATTATGTAGATAAAGTTATCACCAAGAAAAAGAAATGTGCTAACAAAATTATTACACTTAATTTTTTGGAGGCCTTAAAGTTAAAAAGTTCTCAAATCCAATTTTGATGCCAAATCTGTAAAACAAGTTGTTATTTAATAATTATTTTGATTTTTGAATATAGATTTCATATATTACGTATTATTCTTTTTTTTATGTTGTTTTTAAATTTATATAGAAAGAAGGGGCCCAATAAGTTTGACTCGGGCCAAAAAGTTGATAGGATCAACCCTGTCTACACGCAGAGGCGTATTCTCTTTTATGTATATGTATATTTTATTTTAAAATATTAATTTTTCGTACTGAATATTTATTTTTTATTGATTTAGTCCATCCCCCCAAAATTACACGTCTAGCTCTACCCCTATCTACACAGTTCCGCTTCCGATTTTGGAACCATGATTGGTCAACTGTTTCTGAAACCGTTGACTATGGTTTTGCTTCTTATTTGGAATCGGTTCGATTTGACCACCACTATCTACCACTCTCTAGAGTTATTTGATTAACAGTTACATCGCTATGCTCTTTCACCCTGCAGAATGGAACTCAATGTCAATTATGCTACCATGGGTCGGCGGCGTAAAAATGCTTTGGGAAGTGCATTATGCACTATTGATATTTAGTTTTGATATGAAAGATTTTACTCGTTACGTGTAACAAGTAAGAACTATGGTGTAATTGTATATGCTTTCATTTTAAAAATTTTCATTTTGTTAGATAATAGAGGTAAATGAAATTTTGAAAGAAAAAAGATGAATTTCGAGAGTATGATTAGATGTGAGATAAAAAAGTAATGATAAAAGTTGATTTGATTTAAAAATAATAAAATAATGATTAAATATGATTGGTAGTTAGAAATGTGTTAGTGAGTGAATAGTGAAATTTGTGGGAGGATGTATAATAATGATTAGTTTTTTTGTGAAAAGATGCGTCGATGTGATTGGAAAGAGAAAAAATGAGAAAAAGTAAAAGTGAGAGTATAATATATTTTCTGAAGATTTTCATAAACAATCACATGTTTGGTCAAAAATAATTCTCCAGTAGAACGAAAATGGAATCCCTTCCACATCCAATCGCAGCCTAGGTTGTTGGTTGTTTTTTTTATTCCGTTCACTTTCATTTTCTAAGAGAATAGTTGGGAAATTTTTTTAAAAATGGAAGTTGGATGTGTAGAAAAAATATAATGATTGTGTTGATGTAAGGGGAATCTTTTACAGATGGTGATTGTTTGTGAATTTTTTTGTGGAAATAATAGTGCAAAATATAGTTAAACAAAATTTAATCAAAATGAAAAATTGAGCCAAAATGTGCAATATATATCTCATTTTATACATTTTGTTATCAAGATTTAAGAGAAAAATAAAAAAAATAGTAATGTTTTAAGAAATTACTGAAATTCTTTATATTAATATGAAGATGAGAGAAAAATAAATAGTATAATTGGGTATTGTGAAGTGTGAGAGAGAGAGAGAAAAGAAAGATGAGTTAATTTTAGGGAAAAATGAGAATTTTCTTTTGATTTTTTTTTTTTCATATTTTCCACAAATAATCACATATCCTAAAAAAATTTCACTCCAAAATGAAAAATTGGGAAAAAAATTCACAACCAATCACAACCTTATTCTTCTATGCCACACTACTAATTTTTAATCAGGACTTTTAGTATATTAGAAAAATAATTAATTTATATGCATTTTTATTTACTATATATTTATAAGGGATACTAGTAAAAATTAACCTAAAGTTCGAGTTAATTACAAAAAAAAATCTGTAGAATTTTTAAAATAATAAAAAAAAACCTAGAAGTTTGATTTTGTCTTATTTTTTTCTTCCTTTATAAATAAAAATATATTTCAAAATCCTATTGACATTCATAGAATTATTATAGTTACCCTGTTAATTTAAAATAGAATCAAATGTAAGATTTTTTTTTTTTTTTGTAATTTTGGAACATCTCTGAATTTTTATTATTATTAGCCCAACCTTAGGGACTTTCTAATAATTATCCCGATTTATTAATTGAAAGGGGTCACTATCACTGATGTCTTTTCATCTGCCAAGAAGTTTGTCTCCACAAGCCGTCTGTTTTCTATTTCCAACGCACACTTTTTCTTGTGTCTTCAACTTCTCTGTGTATCTCTATCTCCTACAGTATTTTCTTCTAAATAGTGCTCTACAAAGCTGGCACAAAACGCAGAAAAACATTTTTAGCTAATTAAGACCATTTGGTCTGATATAAGAAGCTCCATTCCAAGGACAATGGCTCTCCGTCCAGATGATGACAAGGGTTTGTGATCAACATTCTCATACAACCAACCTATAAAGTCTTTTTACCGGATTATTTAATTTTCTGGTTGATATTATTCTGGGTTAACTAATTTGCTGTTTTTCAATGTAAACTTTGAACCTCTGTATTTTTCACTTTCTTATGTTTTACTCGTGAGTTTTGTAATTCTTTTTTTTTTTCAAAAAATTGGCAGAATTCACTATGGAAACAAGAGACGTTTCGCCTGCACATTTTTTGGTCAAGATTGAATCTTTTTCTTTACTTTCGGGGTGTGGGATAAACAAGTATGAATCAAGGGAATTTGAGGTCGGAGGCTACAAATGGTATTTTAAATTAATTTCTGTCTTTTATTATTTTGGTTCATGCTGCTACATATGCTTAATCATAGCTTGTCGGATGGAGTATTAAACATATATAGAGGGGCGTCAATTTATGACACGACACGATACGATAACCCGATACGAACCTAACACGAATTTAGCAGGTACAGGTACAACCCTTAACAGGTTCGGGTCAAAATCGGGGACACGGATAACACGAAAAATAAATAGGTCAGGTCGGGTCGACCCGCGGTCGACACGATTGACCTATGTAACCCATTTAATTTTATAGTGATATATTACTTTAATATTTTATGATGTTTTAGTAGATTATATGATGATGGGAAAAATTATTAAATTCAGTTTTTTAACAATTTTTAATATTTGATGTATTTTTTATTTGTAATTTCAATTTTTTCTGATTTTTTTTTTTATTTTTTTCGTGTCAAGTTTAAATTATACAGGTTTTTCGTGTCGTGTCGGGTTACCCATGTCATAAATGGGTCGTGTTCGGGTCGTGTATCTTGACACGAATAATTAAACGGGTCGGGTTCGTGTCAGACCTGTAATACCTGTGTAAAAACACGACCCGCGAACACGAAACACGACACGATTGACACCTCTACATATATATATTAATAAGGGAAATTAAATGTACAATCTCTTAGAATTAATAGAATTAATTCATACCCCAGAATCATCACGTGAATTATCAAGAAACAAATATAAAACTGAATCTAAATTAAAGTGTATCTTAAATCCATAGACACAAATTGATACCTTTAATTCGTGTTGATGTTTGTGAATCCTTAATTGGGTTAGCGTCTTCCACAACCAAATTTTTTAGGTACTCCATTGGTCTCTCTCTAAGATGGGGAAGAGGAGAGAAGAGTGCCGACTGATTTGACTTGGGGACCATAACCCTAATGAGAGTACCTTATATACTAGGTCAATTAAGAGCTCATCAATCCTAATTGACTAGTATTGAGTTTCTACACATTGCAAAGTCCATACCCATTAGATATCCCTAGAGCCTTATTAAATTAGACCACTTAATTGACTCTATTAAATTAGATAGTTCATAATATAATTGTAATTACATATGTAAGTCCACACGAGAAATTAATAAAATCCCAACAATCTCCCACTTGGACTACATATGTTACTGAAGACAATTATATTGCATAATCCTGAGTGCGCGCTGAAAATGATATTTATCCTTGCGATATCCCTCTAGGTACAATTTGGTCCATCTCCTATATCAGTATGAGATCATAGCGGCTTTCGTTACACTTAAATGGTAACTAGACCCATCAATGGTCTCCACACCAATATATTCAATGACATAGATCGAGTATGGATGTGTAGCATGGAAATTACATGTAACGTGATCTCCAACATGCCTATTTCCAATTGGTCCTACTTTATTCTTTATGAGATCATGCAAAACTGCAAATGATTCAGAGTCCAAAACCAAAACTTTATTCTTTATTCTGCAAAAATAATCTCGAAATGTGTCTAAACCTGAAGAACATCCAATTACAAACTCCCACTGAACATGCACATCTTTAAAACATACAACACCCATATGAGCATTACGCTCGTAAAACACCTTAGGGTAAAACCTTGGTGAGTGGCCACAATTCGGAGTTTGTCTGAATATGTTCTATAGATGCTTAATGACCTTGAATTCTTTCTTTATTACAACAAGAAACTTGAAGTTTATGTGCATCTCAACTTCAAGAGTTTCTGTTGTTGGACTATGGTAAAACCAAGTTATTGTCACATCATCCTTATGGTATATTAATACCAATCTTAACATGCAACCTAGTGACAATATCTACCATATCCCTTGATAAGATGCCCCTTAACAAGCCAAAACTTAGTTGTCATTGTGGAATAAGCTATAAGTGTCTGCTTAGCACTTTCTCAAAATAGCTCATCAACTAACAATTAATCATAGCCCAAAATGGATCTATAACCTTTATTGGCATCAATTAAAATTGAAACCAGAATTACCAATTGATCTCCGAAGATCTGATTTCCGATAAGTGAGCATATAAACTTTTATTCTTCGTAAATACTTTACAACCCCTTTATTGGCTGCTTCTAAATGATCCATCATAGGGTTAATATCTGTCTAATAATCCTACTATGCACGCTATATCCGGATGCGTACATACTTGAAAATACAAAAGACTTCTCATAGCTAATATATAATTAGTCTTTTGGATATCTTAATTATTAGACTCATTCTTGGGGCAATGAATGAATCAAACTTAACTTCCTTAGCAGTGAGATTCTCTCCCACTAAACCTACAATATATACAATCATTAACTTTATATATCTCAAAACCAAACGAGATAAACTTAACGATGATTGTTTATCATAAATGAGAAACATGCAAAAAATTCAAAATGACAAACGAGTATCATAACGATTTTAAAAAATCTTTCAATAAATCCAAAATTAAAGTTTCTTTATAATCAATGTTTATCTTTTAATGAAATTCTTAACAACATGACAAACTGTATATCTCTCAACACTACCTTTGAACCTCTTTGCTCTTGATGTTCATCAATGATCAAAGAGCTTTCACACATTTAGGCAATTTGATGAGATCCAAAGTGTCATTGGCATCATGAATTTCATCCAATTTTTCATGGCTTCCATTCTTGAGGTTGCTGAGTTTGCCCTTTAGAAATATTATTTTATTCCGGATAGGGTTTTCCTTAACATTATCTTGATAATCCAAATTTGCATCTTGAATAATAATTAGGAATGAAAGCCTAATAATTGCCAATTTCAACTATAGGAGGAAAATAAATTCCTCTTTAATGATAATGTTCGTAACCTTATTCTCCCCTCAAACTCAACTTCCTCAAGAAATTTCGTATTTCCCATCTCAAGATAACCTTATAGAGTATCTACCAAGCAACAACTAGTAGTTCTTGAGTCCAATTTTCCTTATTAGGCCAAAGACCTTATATTAATCGGACAACCCTAAATATGCAAATATCAATATCGAATGTTCACATATTAAAATTCTATAAGGGGCTTTAGCTAGCTACTGCTTGATTAGAACCCTATTAATAATCCATGTCGTAATCCTTAATACTTCTCTCAGAGAGTTTTTAGTAAGGAAGAATGATTAATCATACTTCTTACGACATTCTTAATTCTTTTATTGTTTCATATATTTTATACCATGTGAACTAGCATGCAAAGTCTCATTAAATGAGACAACCACATCATCAATGATAAAGAACCAACATGAATATTGAAATAGAGCAAAATTACTATATCCAAATTGAACAATCATAACCAAAATTTGCTCAAAATGGAAATAGAAATAAAATCCCACAAGTCCTTTCAATGTTCAATAACCTTATCATCAATGATTAAACCTAAATATGTAGTCTCAACCACAATAGTTTTACCATTACCATCACATATGCCTCTTTCAGCATCAATTTATAATTGGCTCAACAACTAACTTTGTATAAAAACATATGTGAGTAGTAGAACCAATATGTACCCACAAAACATGTCTAGGTACAAAACAAGACTGAATGAAACATAGATGAAGTGAGAAGCAAACTTTAACACGACATACTTACTTGCGACATTTTTGTCATGTATCCACCCTTATTGCAGAAGTAACAAGTAAATTCATCATCCTGTTTCTTTTGCATTCTGTTTGTGGTGTCCCGGTTACAACCTTTTGATGAGTGTAAAATATACGTGTATTTGATGGCTTAAAATGATATATATTTGATGCATTTGCACGCATATTCAATATGTTTTGCTTGGTTTTCCTTGTTGGGCGTGATACTGCGTACTCTTGTGAATTTTGCAGAAAATGAAGCTAAATTGGATAAAAAGAGATATCACGTTCTAAAGTGTAGGTCAAGAGCTAATGTACGAGCAAAAATATGAAGGAAAGAAGCATGGACGGTCAAAGAAATGGAATTTCCTTCAAAAACGTCAAAACGCGCTAACAGTTTCTAGCACTGATAGAGTTTAGTATTTTGGCCATAACGTTCTCTACAAAATTGATATTAAGGTGATTCAAGTGGCCATGGAAAGCTAAGAGAAAGATCTACAACTGCCATGAAGACTCTGGGATCACATTCGGATTGCACGACCCGAGCGTGTGGGTTGACACGGTCGTGCGACGTAACTGGGGCTGAATTGGTCTCCTTTTCCTACTCAGACTCTGCAAGTGATCTCTCCAACCATCTATAAAAGGGACCTAAGGCTATGCACGAAAAATCATCATTCCATACATCATTCCATATAGCAAAAACAAATCAAATAACACATGAACCAAAGAATCGAAGAGCTTCTGAGAGCAAGAGGATAGGTCGCGAAGAACACCACAAGGCTTTCGCATCTAGGGAGCACAAGAGCTTCGAGGGCTTGGAAGGGGAATCCATCCTGACAAGAAGGGGTTTTCTTTCTATGTCTAAGAACTATTGTCTGTGCTTATATGATGTTATAATATTGATTCAGATTTGTCTATGAGTTTGTAATCAATGTTTAACATATTTTTCGGATCTTAGGGGCATAATTGAAACTGTGGATTTGTATTAAATATGATTACTTGTTTTCTAAATTGCTTCATGCGTTCTATTTTATGAATTCGAGTGCTTATTTATAATTGTTTTTTATTTGGCCAATAATTTGCATGTCATACTTCTAGTTCATAATCCGACCAAGTGAGTTCTAGAAGACGAAAATCGAATTCAGACATGAAACATGTATGGCAAGCGTGTTTGTGGGGAGTCATTTAATTCACAAATCTTTTGGGAGTTAATAAGAATTATAACGATCCGAGAGAACTACAATTGTTATTAATCAACTGTTTACGCACCATCTGACCAGGGGAGTAAATGAATTTAGGAATTTGAACCCATAGAATTGCATGAATTGGTTTTTAAAAAAACTTTATTCGCATTAATATAGAAGAATCATGTTGAGATTATGTGCCTAAGGTTGCTCCTAAATATGCTGAAAATACTTGTGGGGTTCACAAATTTATTTTATTTATTTTCTTTATTTTCGACTTTTTTAGGATTAAATAAACTCAAATTTCGGTCGCTTCAATAAAATTGGAATACGATGTTATTATAGCCTAAGTGTTTCGAGCTTCAATTCTTGAGGAATACGACCTTGCTTGCCATTATCCTATAAACTACATTGTACACTTGCAGTTGTATGAACCATAACAATTTTTGGCGAACACCTTTATATCTATATCCTGAGGAAGAAAATGCTAAGTGAGTACTTCTTATCTCGCTCAAACTTTATTTCTCGCACAATGAGAAATGATCTCCAAAGAGTCATCTCAATCTTTAGGGTGTTGTTTACTAACTATAAATCCTTATTGTACAAGAATCTGAATAAATCCATAGAGAGTTCTAACTATATGAACTTTACTTTGAAGCGAGAACGACACCTCCTAATGTACTCCCATATGTTCCATGTTTTACTTATAACCTTATTGAAACAAGATTAGTTGAGATAATACTTGTTTCAGTCAATATCTTTAAGGAACTCCTCAGCATTAACCTCTTCAAACATAATGCCCCAAAAATTTAAAACAGTGAGATAACATAATAAAATCCATATAGACAGATACTTTAGAAATACAAGCAGAAGTTTAATTCAGGGAATAAAATTAAAAATGCTCACACTTAATCATGTCATAACATAATAACAGATAGTTCATACTTATGCATGACATTATAAAATAATAGTGCGCCCATCTGGAGATACCTAGCACAACATTGATGTTCAATCTTTGGACAAGAGCATCAATTGTAAGTGGTACTCTCAAATGTAGTAATCAAATACTGACAATAAATCTTGTCAAACAATATCCTTCCTTTGGGCTGATTACTGTTTACATGGATAACCTAATAATCATCACGTATTTATTACCACATGTATGTCTACTATTCGGCCAAGTAATGACCTTCTTTTGGGCCGATCATTATTCGCATAAATAATAGACATACACATCTTAATATTTCAAAATAAATAAAACCTACACAATAGAGGTTCCTCTGGTAACATACTGTTTCAATTCATTTATTTTGAAATATCAGACATAAAATATAATATAATCCCAATTTTGCCTCATATGTCTATCATCTGGCCTGATATAACCTTCCTTTGGGCCGATTATTATCCGCATAGATATAGACAAATTACAAATCTTTTACCTGAATCTAATATTTCAAAATAAATTTAGTAACATATGCTATTTTAATTTATCTCAAAATATAAAGATAAGATTCGCTAACTAATAAAAATTAATATATCAGGATTATAACTAAATTGAGTCATATTATTAGCAGATTAAATTTAAATCCAACCCAGATTTAAATCTAGTTCAATCCTTACGGGTATGAATTAATTCATCCCAACTTTATGACCCAATAAAGTAAATTTTAACCATAAGACCAAAATTCATCATTACTTGAATTTAAAACCTAAATACTAAATTGGGCTTCAATTCAACTTTACATGAACTTGATTTCAAAATTAACTTTATTTGAATTTAAAGTCCCAAAGAAAACTAAATAAGACTTTAAATCCAACTTTATTTAAATTTAAGGGAAAATTACACAAAATACCCTTCATTTGGCACAAATCCCGATTTTACTAACATCTCACATCTCTACCTTTTTGTTTACTTTTTGTACTCTTTTTTTAATGTTTTCCCTCATTTACGCTCCAGCCCTTTCTTGTCCAATCTGTCACTTCCTCTCTCTCTTTCCTCCTTTCTTGTTCAATCTGTTACTTCCTCTCTCTCTTTTCGCCATTGATGGTTTGTTTTCTCTTGATTCTTGTAACTTCTTGTTCAAAATCTGAAGCCCTAGTTTCTTCATCTTCTAAAAATGGAAAGATGAAACTTGTCGATGTTGATGAAAAATAAATTTTTAAGGGAAAATCATCCAAAAAGAAAGCTATTGGATTTAGAGGTGTTGATGCTGCTGATGTATGGTGTTTTTTCCTTTATATTACTGGATTTATTTTGTTATTTATTGTTTCTATGGATTTTTGTTTTTTTTTTCGTTTCTGTGTTGTTTCTGTTGTGTTTCAGTGTTGTTTCTGATGTATTTCTATGTTGTTGATCTGTTGTTTTTATTATTTTTCAAATTTTTCGTATAAGATGTATTGTTTATTTTTTGTTTCGTTGTTGTTTCTTTGTTGTTTCTTTATTGTTTCTTTGTTGTTCTATTTGAAAAATGAAAGAAACACAATTGAAACAAATATGAAACAGTGTCCTGCTTTCTTCTTCTATTTGTTGTTTTTTTGTTCCTGCATGTTTTTCTTCTCTTTTTCTGATGTGCAGTCCGATTCTTCTTCCTTTGTGATCGAAAAGATGTCTTCTCCTTGTTCTTCTCCTTTCGGAAAGTGTTTGCACACTTGTTATGGCTGTTGCGTTTTGGATCTCTAATTGGTGCTCTGTTTTTTGGCAGTTGTTTTTATATGCAGCGTATTGTGTTGGTAATGTGTTGGGTTTGAGCGTATTTGTTGGTCATTAGAATGCGGCAACATATTGTTAGGTAGTTTTGGTAAAATCTTAGTATTTTGCAGGTACCGGTCAAAAATAGGTGGGTATTTGAGTCATTTTCCCTAAATTTAATAACCCAAATAACCAAATTGGGCCATAATAATCCAAATCAAGTTTAATATCCAAATTTTTTAAGCCAAAGATTAAAACACATAAAGTTGAGCCAAAAATAAATTAAGCTCAAACCTTAATCGTTTATTTTGATTTAAAGCCTGAAGACCAAGGGCCTGTTTGTTTATGTTTCCATGGTCCATTTCCAGTTTCTGGAGTTGGAAATAGAATTTTGAGAATTTATTGGTTTTCGTGTGGAAATTGGGATTGTGTTTGGATGAATTAATTGAAATGTGTTTTATGTAGGGTTGGAAATGAGATTGTGTTTGGTTTGAGTAGTTTTGAAATATTATTTTATGTATATAATAATTAAAAAGTTGGTAGTGGTGGGGTCCACTTTAATATTTTAATTTGAATATATAATATTATATTTGTAAGATTAAGTTGGTGGGTCCCATTAGATAGTTATAATTTAAAAATAATAATATTTTAAGTAGATAAAGTTGATAATGGTGGGTCCCACATATATAATTGGGTTAAAATATGAGAATAATGATTGATAAGTAATGATGAGTGATGTAGGGTAGTGTATATGTTTGAGAATAGAAATTATAGGTTTGAGATGTTGTTTTATGTGAAAAATAGAAAATGAAAATAATGATTTCCATTAGATATTTTATGAACAAACATGATTCCACTTTTATGTATAGTTGGAAACTGGAAAGAGGCCATTGGAAACATAAACAAACAAGGCCCAAATAGGCCCAAAAATCAAACTCTTAATTTTCTTTGCAAGGCTTTTAACTGAATTTGGGTCAAATTCTTTATGGATTATATTGAATAAGAATTCAAAAATGACACAATACCTTAAGTCTTAATTAATAATCCAAAATGTTCTTTATTCGAACTTCGGGTAAAAAATGATTAAACCTATTCAAACTTAATTTAGATTTAAAGACCCAAAATAAAACTTTTAGGCCTAAAATCTAACCTTAAATTGGATTAAGAAAATTAGGACTAGAACTTCAAATTAAGCCCAAATATGAAAACACAAGATTAGGCCCAATGCTTTCAAGTTGAGCTCAATATAATCAGGCCCCAAATTACTGTTACTGTTGAAAGGCCTGAACCTTTATTCTTCACTAACACAGCCAACCTATCAAGGTTCATCGTCCCTTCACTGCACCACCCCCGCCAGCAAACTTTTAGGTAGCAGCCCCACTAAACAATTAGTCAAATGTGGGGGGCTAGTTTTTTCCAAGGTTGGCATGCACCAAAAGAAGACAATTACAAATTGAACTTGTATTGTGGAACTAATCTCCCAAAATTTGCCTATAAAAGGGGCTTACGGGTTGTAGGGAGAAGCCATGGCAAGCAAAGGCAATTGCTTGGCCATCTAACCGGGTGGAGACGAAAAATGAGTGTACACACCTGGAGAGATCAATTTGTGTGAGTCAAATTGTGATAGGTGCGGGGAAACACTCGGGGTATTTTTCTCTCGGGTAACACAAAGTGGTTGGGGAGAGTGTTCTTTGATAGCTAGTAAAGTGGTTGTACGAGAGTCTTTTATTCTTGGGTTTGGATCATAAAACTCAAGGGGTGTATTTTCTTGTACCGGGAATTCTTTATTAGTAAAGAACGGAAACTCTCGTGGACGTAGACGAGTTTTGCCGAACCACGTAAAATCTTTGTGTGCATTTTTATTTTATGTCGGTGTCATTTATTTTTTCCATCATCTTGTTGGTGTGATTTGTCTGGTATTCCGGATAAATCAAATCTCGGATCACGACACGCCTCCGCTATGCCCAACAAGTGGTATCAGAACTACTTGGTAATTCGGGCAGCGTAGAAAATTGAGATTTGAATTTTTCCGGTGGACACTGTGGCAGTGACAAATCTATTCAAGGTGCAACAATTTGACGGCAAAGGGAATTTCACTCCTTGGTAATAAAGGGTGAAGGATCTCCTAGTTCAACAGGGCCTGACAATAGCGTTGAAGAGAAAGGAAGAAAGTTGACAGATATGAAAGGTGCACAGTGGGCAAATCTGGATCAACTTGGGAAAGTTGGTATAAAGGTTGAGAAAGAAGATAAAGCCGTTTTACTTCTTACCTCTATCCCGGATTCATATGATAGTCTAGTAATGATGTTGATGTACGGGAAAGACACACTAGACTTGGAGCATATATAAAAGCATCGTTGTTGTCCCATAAAAAAAATTTGCAAACCAGGAGGATGGACTCGGATATGCTTTGGTTGCTTGGGGAATGAATCGGTAACAGGAGGTAATCTAGTGGTGGATCTGTGATCAGCAGGTCAGATTCAAAGACCAGGGAAAGGGTGTTGTATGCTATCGATATCACGAAACGATCACGTCAAAAGAAATTGTCCTCGGAGAAAGAAGGATGATGTCGGTGATGGTGGCGGTGGTGATGCGGTGATAGCTGCGGAAGATGGAGATATCTCACAGTCTCCACAAGGATATATACTTCTTCTCAAGATTGAAGGATTTTAGATTCGGAATGCGTAATGCATGCGTACTCCAGAAGAGATTATTTTGATTTACTTCAATTGCAAAGGGTAGAAATTTTGTTCTCTGGTGATGGTTCTACTTGTAGAATCATGGGATTGGAGTGGTGAAAATCAAAATGGGTGGAGTGGACCGTACTTTGGGTGGTGTGGCCTATGTCCCAAAGATGCGGAGGAATCTAATTTCCTGGTGCCAAGTGGATTCCAATAGCTGCAATATTCAGCTGGAGGTGGAGTCCTGAAAGTCACACGTGGTGGAAGGTTCCTAAGGATAAGAGAGAAGTATTGGAATTTGTATCGTTTGGTGACCTCAAGGATTACCGGAAGTGGAGTGCACCAGAAGGCTTCCAGGGAGCAGACGGGTGTGAGGGAAATCCTGATGGGCGAGAGGATGGATCGGGGTCATCCCTCTCGGCTGTCAACTGGTGGTGGTGACTGGACTGCACGTGTGTATTGGCCGATTGAATCGGGTGGAGTTAGGACCTTACTGATTCGACATGTGCAGGGGATTTAAGGCTAGTGGTGTTTGAAGTTCTGGTTTGTGCGTAATATTGTTTTGGGGTGTAGGTGGAGATTGTTAGGTAGCAGCTCCACTAAACAATTAGTCAAATGTGGGGGGCTAGTTTTTTCCAAGGTTGGCATGCACCAAAAGAAGACAATTACAAATTGAACTTGTATTGTGGAACTAATCTCCCAAAATTTGCCTATAAAAGGGGTTTACGGGTTGTAGGGATAAGCCATGGCAAGCAAAGGCAATTGCTTTGCCATCGGGTGGAGACAAAAAATGAGTGTACACACCTGGGGAGATCAATTTGTGTGAGTCAAATTGTGATAGGTGCGGGGAAACACTCGGGGTATTTTTCTCTCGGGTAACACAAAGGGGTTGGGGAGAGTGTTCTTTGATAGCTAGTAAAGTGGTTGTACGATAGTCTTTTATTCTTGGGTTTGGATCATAAAACTCAAGGGGTGTATTTTCTTGTATCGGGAATTCTTTATTAGTAAAGAACGGAAACTCTCGTGGACGTAGGCGGGTTTTGCTGAACCACGTAAAATCTTTGTGTGTATTTTTATTTTATGTCGGTGTCATTTATTTTTTCCATCATCTTGTTGGTGTGATTTGTCGGGTATTCTGGATAAATCAAATCTCGGATCACGACACGCCTCTGCTCTACCCAACACAAACAGGTCGTTTCAACAATCCTAAACAACCAGCTTTCAGTCGAAAAACCCAAAGGCCATCATTGCACAAGCCTACTCACTCATATCTAGTGTGCCGCCGATCGAAAAATAACCCACCGGCCTCATCATCGTCCTTAGTCGAGCCGTCAGTAACCTCTACCCTCAGCCGCATGGTTGCCGCCAAGATCCTTAGAGAGATCTGCCGTGGTGAAGAACGAGGAGTCGAAATCGCAAAGGACTAGAAAGCCTTAACCAACCCCCTTTTCACTGCTCGATCTCGTGGCTGTCCTGCCAAGGCGACGCCTCGCGTGCAGCTGGAGAAACCAAAATCTGCCCCTTTTTTTTAAGATCTGAATTGGGCTGTTGGGTTATTGAGCGTGGTGAGGTGAAGTGGCGGTGGTGGAAAGCGGCACTGCCGCGAGAAACATTAAGTCGAGTGCCATCATCTCGCCGCTGCCGAACTTATTAAACTTGGAATAAATTTTGTAATTTCACAGACACCACAACAATCGAAATCTGCATTTGTGGTTTAACTATTTCCTTCATTTAACAAGCAGTTAAAACAGAATATTAAACAACCAAATATTAAATTTCAGAAAATTTATTTCAGTTTCCCACATAATCAAAATCTGAAACTTATATCTTAAATATTAAAGCCATCCAAAACAAGATCACAAATCTGAATATATTCAGAAATCGAACAACAAAAACAACATCTGAATTGTTCTTGATAATTTAACATGATTTGCTCTGATACCACTTGTTAGAATTAATAGAATTAATTCATACCCCAGAATCATCACGTTAATTATCAAGAAACAAATATAAAACTTAATCTAAATCAGAAGCGTACCTTAAATCCATAGACACAAATTGATACATTTAATTCGTGTTGACGCTTGTGAATCCTTAATTGGGTTAGCGTCTTCCACAACCAAATCCTTTAGGTACTCCATTGGTCTCTCTCTAAGATGGGAAATGGGAAAGAGGAGAGAAGAGTGACGACTGATTTGACTTGGGGACCATAACCCTAATGAGAGTACCTTATATACTAGGTCAATTAAGAGTCCATCAATCCTAATTGACTAGTATTGGGTTTCTACACATTGCAAAGTCCATACCCATTAGATATCCCTATAGCCTTATTAAATTAGACCACTCAATTGGATCTATTAGATTAGATAGTCCGTAATATAATTCTAATTACATATGTAAGTCCACACGAGAAATTAATAAAATCCCAACACAATCCTGATTTTACAATGTATGAAGAGTACATTATTGAAATGTGATGTTGGCAATACTCTATTCTCCTAAACTTTAGGGGATGTATGGATGTGTTTACAAGTCCAATTTCTAATTTCCAGTGTTGAAAATGAATTTTCAAACTTTATTGGTTTTCGTATGAGAATTGAGAATATTTTTGGTTTGTTGTTTGAATTTCTTTTTAGAAAGAAAAATATGTTTGGTTAAAGTTTTTTGGATGTATTTTTGATATAGATTTGCGTGATTGTTGTGTATTTTCACAAAAGTTTTATGTGGTTATGGTTAAAATTTGTTTGGTTGTGTTTTCAAAAGAATATTTCTATAAAAAAATAAAAACTGAAAATGACTTTATTTCTATTGAGAATTTCCTAAACAAACATAAACTCATTTTTTGGAATAGTTGGAAAGTGGAAAATTGCATTTGAAAACACATCCATACATACTCTTAGATTTTGAACCGATATTGTTCTTGGACGGAAAGCGATAATCCATCCCGATGGGCACGAAAGTGAAAGTGATGGCAACCATGTATCGTGTACTTGGCCATGTCCTGGGACAAGTTCTCCGCTGTGAATTGGGAGGTTAATGCCATTTTCAGCATCTTCTTGTTTAATAAGATGTTAGACAATTATCTTTGTTTTCGCAGAAAAGTGCGACGCTTTCATGCAATGCAATCAGAATGGGGGTTTTCCAAAATGATCTCCAAGGAAAGTTTGAAAGAACAGTAAAATGGATTCCTTGTCGATGACAAGTGTTTGTTTAGAGCTGAAGTTTTCGTCATCGAAAGCCAACAACGAGTTGTTGAGTGTGTGTCTGTGATGAAAGTCTCGATTCCATATAAGCGTGATTGGAAGATTGAAAATTTCTCCAAATTAGGAAATGTTTGGACTTCTGAAGAATTTACAGCTGGAGATCACAAGTGGTATTCAATCCCAATTGTCTGCTTTGATTTTGGCCTTGTTAGAAAAAAGTGTATGGTTTCTGTTTCGGAAAATAGCTAAGTGTTTAAGTGTTTAGGCTTAGTCGAGGCCCGAATTCGATTCAGTCTCCGCAAGACGAAAATGCCTCGTATATAAGTGCTAACGGTTGCGGCGTACGTCCTTAAGATACAACGACTATTTCAGTTTCGAGTTTACAACACTTGCAAACCCGAAACACAGCGAACAAAGAGTGTTTAGACTATCAAACTATGAAGGGGTGAATATGTCAATATGCTCGAATGCAATATGACCGGTTAATTATATGATGATTTCGTGTGTTCATTCAATCAGCAGGGGTCGAATAATATAGGCCTCATGTGCCTCGTATGGAAAGATCACGTCTTTTTGCTCAAAATAGATTTTCAACGAACAGACGCATCTGTTCTGCACTTCGCATCGACGACGACCTGGCGCACGGCCCGTGCGCATGCCTGTTCGTGGATGCGAACCAAAATGGCAAAGGTACAGCCTGACGCATGACCCGACGCACGCCCCATGCGTGGATGCGAACCAAAATGGCAAAGGTACGGCTTGACGCACGACCCGATGCACGGGCCGTGCGCCAGCCTGTACTCGGATGCGAACAAGACCAACTGACACACGACCCAACGCACAGGCCGTGCGTCGTCCGTGCTCGGGTGCGAACATTTCCCAGGTTGAAATCCGTTAATTAATTAATTAAACATTTATTTTAAAGGTTTTGTTTTTTTATCCAAAAAGAATAAGGACCTTGAAACCTAAGCCCAAGCCCTCGACCCAGACCCGGGCCGAGCCAAGCCGGCCGGTGGGCGGTGGCGGCGCATGCGCGCGCGTGTGCTTTGAACCAAATCCACAAGCATGTAGGTCCTCACCCCTTTAAAAACTTGGGTGCCCCCAAGGGCCCAAACCCATAAGTCCAACTTGAGATAAATATAGTGTGCAAACTTTGCCTCTTTATCCTATGTGGGATGGAGCATTTCTCCTTCCCCATATTATCTATTTTCCATACCATTTACTAGTATTAAGTGGCTAACTTCAAGCATTAATTTCTCATTCACCCGGAATTGGTGTTGAGAAATTCCAAATGCTATTCTCATCTACTCTCTTAGTAGAATTTTTACAAATAATTTAATTCCATTTTTCACTAATGGAAACCACTTAATTATTTGGTCAAAATTGGGTCAACACCCATTTTACCAAAACAAAATTCCAACAATCCTCCACATGAATGAAATTAATGCATGCGTGTATGCAGATTCGCTTGAAAGTCTCGGCGAATTGTTATTGCATCAGGATAGGTAGCTTGTGGCTTTGAACCTTCCTTAGTAAAATACTATCGGATTTACTAGCTACTTAGTGACGCGATGTCTTGAACTACTCAGCCGTTTGTGTAAACCGAGACAACAGTACTTACACAATAACAACTCTAACACTTGTTGTTCTCACGTTGTGTCCATTTCGGCACTGGACCATATCTTAGATTCATAAGTATTTCTTTGAAGCGGCCATTACTTCTCACTTATATAGGTGATCTCCTATTGAAGAGTATCATGCCATACTCCACCTTTCGGTATAGGAATCATTAAAAGTCTTGAAACTTAACCTCACCACATTCAGTAGGTTTTCATTCACTTGGATGTTTCAAGAATGAGCTACATTTTCCAAGTGTACAGCTGAACATTCATAACTTATTTGTCTCATTGAACCAAGGTCTTGGGATCTCCAATTCACAAGGTTGGGTTACCGCTATGAATATTGTTTTAAGTTGTGGATTTTAAACCCATTCCCCTTAAAGATTTATACAATTGATCTCGATTTATGCCTTTCGTAAGCGGATCCGCAAGGTTTTCCTTTGACTTCACGTAGTCAACCGAAATAACCCCATTTGAAATCAACTGTCTAATGGTATTGTGTCTCCGACGTATATGTCTAGACTTACCATTATACATACTATTTTGTGCCCTTCCAATTGTTGATTGACTATCACAGTGTATCATCACAGCAGACACATGCTTATTCCAACAAAGAATATCCTCTAAGAAGTTTCTAAGCCATTCAGCTTCTTCTCCAACTTTATCCAAAGCAAAGAACTCGGATTCCATAATGGATCGAGCTATGCACGTCTGCTTAGAAGACTTCCACGACACCGCTCCCCACCTATTGTGAAAACATATCCACTCGTGGACTTGAAGTCTTTTGTGTCTAATATCCAATTGGCATCACAATATCCTTCTAATATTGCTGGATATCTCGTATAAAGTACTCCATAATTAATGTTATACTTTAAATATCTAAGTACCCTTGTCACGGCTTCCCAGTGATCCATACTCGGGTTACTTGTGAACCTACTTAGCTTACTTACTGAATATGCAATGTCTGGACGTGTACAATTCGTTAAGTACATCAGACTGTCAATCACCCTTGCATATTCCAGCTGAGAAACTGGTTCGCCTCTATTCTTGGCCAAGTGTAGACTTAGATCTACAGGTTTCTTAGCCGTAGGACTATCAAAAGCATTAAACTTTCTAAGTATGCTTTCGACATAATGGGATTGTGACAAGACAATTCCATCTGAAGTTCTAGAGATTTTAATCCCCAATATAACATCAGATAATCCCATATCTTTCATGTCAAAGTTCTTCTTCAACATGTTCTTAATATTTATGATTAAATCATGACTACTACCCATAATCAACATATCATCTACATAAAGGCATACTATGACGTAATCATTTGTAGTACCTTTAATGTAGACACACTTGTCACATTCATTGATCTTGAAACCGTTTGACTTCATAGTCGAGTCAAACTTTTCATGCCATTGCTTAGGTGCTTGTTTTAGTCCATAAAGTGACTTAACAAGTTTACACACCTTTCACTCTTGACCGGGTGCAACGTACCCCTCGGGTTGTTCTATATAGATCTCCTCTTCAAGCTCTCTATTCAAGAAGGCAGTCTTAACGTCCATTCGATGTATCCCAGGGTTATACAAAGCTGCAATAGCAATGAGAACACGAATGGACGTAATCCTCGTGACAGGAGAATATGTATCAAATAAGTCATATCCCTCCTTTTGTCTAAACCCTTTAGCTACCAAACGGGCTTTATACTTATCAATAGATCCATCTGCTTTATACTTCCTTTTAAGGATCCACTTGCATCCCAAAGGTTTGCAACGCGGTGGGAGATCAACCAACTCCCAAGTGTGATTTTGCATGATGGAATCTATCTCATTATTGATAGCTTATTTCCAGAGTGAGCTTCTGGACTAGACAATGTTTCTTGAATAGTTCAGGGTTCGTTTTCTAACATATAAGTTAGAAAATCAGGACCAAAAGACTTAGCTACTTTTGTCCTTTTACTGCGTCTTGGTTCCTCTTTATCATCACTTTGAGGTAACTTTGCAGTTTCATAAGTTCGTTTACTCGAACTTTCTTCTTTCCGTTCTTTGTTTGGAAAGTTATTCTCGAAGAATACAACATTCCTTGATTCAATGATCATACCTTGATTTATATCAGGAATTGCTGACTTGTGCACTAAAAAGCGATATGCACTACTATTGTTAGCATATCCAATGAAAGCACAATCAATCGTTTTTGCACCGATTCTAACTTGTTTCGGCTTAGGTACTTCGACTTTAGCCAAACATCCCCACACTTTAAGGTATTTATATGACGGTTTATGCCCCTTCCATAACTCATATGGAGCTTCGTTTTTACCTTTGTGTGGCATCTTATTAAGAATGTAGTTTGCAGAAAGTATGGCTTCCCCCCACAAGTTTTGGGGTAAGCCAGAACTTAACAACATAGCATTCATCATCTTCTTAATAGTACGATTTTTGCATTCTGCAACTCCATTTGATTGAGGTGAGAAGAGAGCAGTCGTTTGATGAATTATACCCGCTTCCGAGCAAAATTCTTCAAACAGAGCAACATACTCTCAGCCTCTATCACTTCGAATCATCTTAATTTTCAAATTAAGCTGATTTTCAACTTCATTCTTATAAGTTTTAAAAGCTACTAAAGTTTCATATTTGCTTCTCAAAAGATACACATAGCAATATCTTGTGCAATCGTCTATAAACGTTATGAAATACTTTTCCCACCTCGAGTTTGCACAAGTTTTAAATCACACACATCTGTATGAATTAACTCGAGTGATTTGATACTTCTCGTTATCGAATGAAACTGTGCTTTGGCCAATTTTGCTTCAACACAAATTTCGCATTTGTCTTGTGAATCGGTTTTAAACGTAGGTATTAATTCCAGATTCACTAACCTTTTAATTGTGTTGAAGTTTATGTATCCTAATCTATCATGCCATAAATTAGAACAATCCAACAAGTAAACAAAAGTAATAGTTTTATTCTTCGCCTCTTGGCGGAAAAAAGACATTACAGACATTTTAAAAAGGCCCTTATCAAGGTATCTATTACAAAGAAACTGACCATTCTTGGTCATTACAAACTTGTCGGACTCAAACACTAGTCTAAACCCGACCTTACTAAGCAAAGGACCGGAAACCAAATTCTTGCGGATGTCCGTGACATGCAGCACATCTACAAGCGTAAGCTCCTTTACGGAAGTCATCTTAAGCACAACATTCCCAAGCCCCACGATGTTGGAAGTCGAAGAGTTCCCCATGAACAGTTTCCTTCCATTAATCGGAGTGTAGGAGGAGAACATCTCCTTGTCGGCACAAATGTGACGAGTAGCCCCGGTATCTATCCGCCGATCCCTTAGGTTATCCACCATATTGGCTTCAAACACAACGGCGGTGAGATCGAGCTCCGACATGTCGATTGGAACCGACTTTTCCTCCGTCACATTGTCTTGTTGGTTGCCACCTTGATTGCCCTTTTTAGGGTGTCGGCAATCCTTAGCCATGTGGTTCGATTTGCCACAGTTGTAGCAATTCCCCTTGAACTTTTTGACTTTTCCTTTTTCTTTTTCGGAGTGCTTGCATTTCTTGCTAGTGCTCGATTCAGCAAGATTGGCCTTAGCCTCCATTCCAGACTTACTGGATTTCACCTCTGATTTTTCGGTTGTCTTCTTCGATCCGAAGCCGAACAATCAAATCCTCAAGCCCCATCTATTTTCGCTTGTGCTTAAGGTAATTTTTGAAATCGTTCCACAATGGCGGCAATTTCTCGATTATTGCAGCCACTTGAAAGGATTAATTCAAAATCATCCCTTCAGACACTAAGTCGTGAAGTATGATTTGAATCTCCTGAACTTGGCCGATCACCGTCTTGGTGTCAACCATCTTGTACTCGAGGAATTTGCCGACAACAAATTTCTTTGTGTCGGCATTTTCCGTCTTGTACTTCTTCTCCAAAGAATCCCACAATTCCTTGGAGGTCTTGAACGTGCTATAGACGTTATAGAGGGTGTCGTCTAGCTCGTTCAACACATAGTTGCAACACAGAAAATCACTGTAATGCCAAGCATCCACCGTGATTCTCCGGTTGTTGTTGATTTCTTCATCGCCAACGGTAGGGGGGTCGTCCTTCAGAAAATGAGACAGCCCTAGGGTGGTAAGGTAAAATAGCATCTTCTGTTGCCAACGTTTGAAGTCGGCGCCGGAGAACTTGGGCGGTTTTTTGCCGTGAGTAGGAGCAGCAGCCATCGGCGTGAATGAGATTGAAGCCATCGTCTTGAACAGAAACAGGTTTTCGTCTTGCGATTGTTGGGAAAAATTGTTTGGTTTCTGTTTCGGAAAATGGCTAAGTGTTTAAGTGTTTAGGCTTAGTCGAGGCATGAATTCGATTCAGTCTCTGCAAGACAAAAATGCCCCATATACAAGTGCTAACGGTTTTGGCGTACGTCTCTAAGATACAACGACTATTTCAGTTTCGAATTTACAGCACTTGCAAACCCCAAACACAGTGAACAAAGAGTGTTTAGACTTTCAAGCTATGAAGGAGGAAATATGTCAATATGCTCGAATGCAATATGACTGATTAATTATCTGATGATTTCGTATGTTCATTCAATCAGCAGGGGTCGAATAATATAGACCTCAGGTGCCTCGTATGGAAAGATCACGTCTTTTGGCTCGAAAAGACAGATTTTCAACAAACGACGCGATCATTACGCGCCGCATCGGATTTACGACCTAGCGCCGCGACCGTGCGCTGGCCGTGCGTGGATGCGAACCAAAATGGCAAAAATGCGGCTTGGCCTTACGACCCGACGACGGGCAAGCGCCAGCCGTACTCGGATGCGAACAAGACCAACTGATGCACGACCCGATGCACAGGCCGTGCGTCCGCCTGTGCTCGGGTGCAAACACTTCTCAGGTGAAATTCGTTAATTAATTACAAAAATTAATTAAACATTTATTTTAAAAGTTTTTTTTTGGTCCAAAAAGAATAAGGGCCTTAAAGCCCAAGCCCTCAACCCACGACCCGGGCCCGGGCCAGGCGGGCGCGCGCGCGTGTGTGCTTTGAACCAAACCCACAAGCATGTAGGTCCTCACCCCTTTAAAAACTTGGGTGCCCCCAAGAGCCCAAACCCATAAGTCCAACTTGGGATAAATATAGTGTGCAAACTTTGCCTCTTTATCCTATGTGAGATGGAGCATTTCTCCTTCCCCATATTTTTCATTTTCCATACCATTTACTAGTATTAAGTGGCTAACTTCTAGCATTAATTTCTCATTCACCCGGAATTGGTTTTGAGAAATTCCAAATGCTATTCTCATCTACTCTCTTAGTAGAATTTTTACAAATAATTTAATTCCATTTTTCACTAATGAAAACTACTTAATTATTTGGTCAAAATTGGGTCAACACCCATTTTACCAAAACAAAATTCCAACAGGCCTTTGTTTAGCTGTTTTTTTTCTTTTTCTTTTTATGTAATTTCCTTTCCACTTTTTGAACTTAGGAAAATTGAGCTTTATCCAGATGGAGATACGAGGGAAAAGGACAAAAGTGTCTCAATCTATTTGTATTGTGTTGATTCCTGATAAGTGTCATTTTGTACATATTTTGTGTTATTAATTCAATAGTTTTGAATTGTTTTGTTAGAAAAATCATAGTTTCTCAAGTATGTCTGTAGCATTTCATCGTGTGATGTGTTTAACATTATAGGTGGAGCAATTTGGAGCAATGTGAAGCCAATATTAATTGTAAAAAGGCAAGAAAATCACTCAACATGACTTGGGGTGTCAAGTAACATGGCCATGTTCAAAAAAGAAGGAAATAAATTGGATAAAAATTGGAAAAAGGGCCCAAAACAGCCAAACCGTGTCACCAACACGGCCATGTTGAAGGGGATCAAAAGAGGAGGAAAAATCGCACAAAACAGGCCCGAACACGGCCTGGGCGTGTCAACAACATGGCCGTGTCGTACAACACGGCCGTGTCGAGGCTTATTTTCAACAAATTTTGTGCGGACGGCTTGGCGTCCGCCAACATGGCCGTGTCGGGCCACTTTCGTGACACTTTTTCTTTGCGGAATTTGGGAAAACTCACCAACCAACCCATTTTGGCCACTTTTGTACACTTTTAACACCCTATTTTTTTGAAACATGTCTCCATGTCCCCTCCCTCATCACTTGAATACAAGAATTCATCAACCAACAATGAAAATGGGGGTGATTGTTTAATAAAAGAGAGTACTATCAATGTATTGGTTGCCTATAAAAGCCAAGGGTTGAAGTTGGGAGATTCATTCATTAGATACTCAGGAAATATTCATTGTATTCACTTCATTAAGTAGAATTGAGATCAAGAGGTCTTGGAGAAGAAAGCTTGGGGCAATATTGGAGAAGAAGGCTTGGAACAACATCATCAACCAAGGAAGAAGTCCATTAAGATTTTGAGAAAGATAAGTACACCATGTCTACAATACTTAAATCTTCTTGTGTAATTTACGCTTTTGTCAAAATCATGAGTAGCTAAAATCTTAGTGTTTGAGTGTAATGAACTCTAGAATGGATTTGTGATTGAGGTTTGTATGTTTTTAATAAAATCATCATGTCTTGTGTGATTCACTTATATCATGCTTATCTCATTTGAGTTAATATTTCCGTTATATTAATTTGATATATTTTCTTCATCGGGTAATCGAAAGATTTATGGTGAAAAAGAAATTGTATAAGTGAAAAGAGTTGCATGCAATCCTAGATATAGGACGACATAAATCTTCTGGATTAGGGTCAAACCTAATATGGGAATTCATAAATCGTTATAATGCAATCTTGGGGTTTTAACTAGAAAGAGATTTCAGTTAATCAACTTGAGATTAGGAGTTTTTCGCCTTGAGAAAGGGATTAACTTAAATCGGGAATTTCTACGGTCCACATAACATGGGATTTTATTAAAAGAGGTTGGTTTTTGCTTAGGGCTTATGGTTGAATTTTTAACTTGTCAATCACAAAAACATTCTAGGATTTACATTCAAACACACTTCTATCTCTTGATTTCTTATTCTACATATTTTACTTCATTTTTACACTTTGATAATTTAGATTCTTTATTTTTTTTATCAAACAAAAACTCTGAAAATTGTTAGATTAAATAACAAAGAGACGATAATTATTAGTACTTACAATCCTCGTGGGAATGACACTCGGTACTCAATAATCTATAATATAAAACGATAGGTGAACTTGCCTACGGTTTTAAAGGTAGCTTTTGAGCCATCAAGTTTTTGGTGCCGTTGCCGGGGATTGTAATATTAAGAACACCTTATTTTTGTTAATTTAATCATTTTTTTTATTTCATCATTTGTCTTTCTAGGTATCTATCTTTGTAAGTCTTGAATTATACTTATCCTCCTTATTTACCGCAGTGCATGCCTACTCGTCGCCCGAATTTGGAAGCGCGAGACCGCGAGTAGCAACACGGAGGAAAGTATTAGTGGGGACCACGAGGAGGATACTAGAAAGCAAGGATCCCGATATGGTGATGAACAACAAAGAACCGTATGCGACTACGCCAAGCCATCTATGGACGGTACATCGTCTAGTATCGTAAGGCCACATTTGTTGCAGACCAATAATTTGAAATCAAACCGAATGTCATTCAAATGGTGCAACAATTTGTTCAATTTGATGGCCTCCGGACGAAGATCAAATAATCATATCGCGAATTTCCTCGAAATTTGCGATACTTTCAAAATAAATGGAGTCTCCGATGATGCCATCCGTTTACGCTTGTTCCCATTTACTCTTGGGGACGGGCTAAACAATGGCTAAACACTTTACCCGAAGGAACAATCACAACATGGAGCATTATGGCGAAAAATTCCTTCTAAAGTATTTTCCACCCGCTAAAACCGCACGATTGAGGAATGAGATCTCTTCATTCACTCAAGAGGACGATGAGACCTTGTACGACACTTGGGAGAGATTCAAAGAATTGCTGCGAAATGCCCACATCATGGTCTCCCCATTTGGATGCAAGTCCAAACATTTTACAATGGGTTGCTCTCATCGACAAGGTAGATGATTGATGCGGCGGCGGGGGGAACATTGAACAATAAAACACCCGAAGCCGCCCAAGATCTCATAGAAGGAATGGCCATGAATGTCTATCAATGGCAATCCGTACGAGGAAAAACCAACAGGGCAGTAGGAGTATACAATGCGGACGCGGTGGTTACACTAGCCGCACAGGTCGAAGCTCTGACTCAGAAAATTGACGGGTTGGCAGCTCCAAAACCACCACCACAACAAGCCTTCTCATGCGAAACGTGTGGAGGATCACACAACCACCAAGATTGCCCTCATGCGATACCACCGCATGAACAAGTGGATTATCTAGGTAATCAATCTCGACCCTTTCAAAATAATCCTTTCAGTAACACCTATAATCCAGGTTGGCGTCAGCACCCAAACTTTAGTTGGGGCAATCAAGGCCAACGAAGCTAATCCGAACGCGCTCCCCAATTCATACGCACCTCCCGGTTTCACCCCAAAACCAAGTTTAGAGGATTTATTGTCTAAATTCGTCAAACTACGGAAACCTGTTTCACGACTACAGAAACATCCTTAAGGAACCAAGAAGCATCCATTCGCAACTTGGAAAATCAAATTGGCCAAATTGCCAAAATGGTCTCTAAAAAGGCCGCAAAGGGAGCTTACCTAGCAATACCGAATCAATCCAAGAGAAAGGTAAAAGCAATCACTCACAGGAGTGGAACAAAGCTAGATGAGGTACGGATGCCGGAAGGACGAGCCAACCCCCATACAACCGAAAGATGAATAGGTACTCAAGGAAACGAAGAAAATGGTACCGAAATTCCAACCACCTATTCCGTATCCAAGCCGATTGCGTAAAGACAAACATGACGACCAATTCGGTAAGTTTTGGATTTGTTTAAACAATTACACATCAATATTCCTTTTTGTTGAAGCCCTTTCACGAGATGCAAAATATGCCAAGTTCCTCAAAGATCTCCTTTCAAATAAGAAAAAGCTTGAAGAAATATCCATGGTGCAATTAAATGAGGAATGCTCGGCAATTTTACAAAACAAGTTTACATGAGAAAATCAAAGATCCGGGGAGTTTCACTATTCCTTGTCATGTCGGCAATTTGACTATTGATCGAGCATTGGCCGATCTAGGGGCTAGCATTAATTTGATGCCTTATGAGTTATTCAAGCAAATGGGTCTAAGGGAGCCAAAACCAACTAGGATGAGCTTGCAATTAGCTGACAGGTCCATTAAATATCCTAGAGGCATTATTGAAGATGTTTTGGTCAAGGTCGATAAGTTTATATTTCCTGTTGATTTTGTAATTCTTGATATGCATACAGATGTCGAAGTTCCCTTGATCCTAGGGCGTCCATTTTTAGCTACTGCTAAGGCAATCATTGACGTACATGATGGAAAATTAATTTTACGAGTCGAAGATGAACAAGTCATTTTTAAAATCGCTACATCAATGAAAAATACGATAGATAAAGATGACTCTTGTTTTGCCATTGATCTTATCGATATGGAGATAACAAATTCCTTACCAAGCATGATTTCTAACGAATTCTTGGAGACTCGTATTGTTCAAAGTGCAGGTATAGCAGAGGAAAATCCATTCCTTAGGGAATCCGTACTCGCGTTTGAGGAAAATGCACCAACAGAACGACAGAAAGAGTTCGAAAAAATTGAAAATTCTCGGGTGGGGCATAACAAACCATCCATTGAGGATCCATCCTTTGTTGGAGTGAAAGAGCTACCCGAACACTTGGAGTATGCATTTCGGCCGATAATTCCAAACTTCCGTGATTATTTCCTCCAATTTATCCTCACATCAAAAGGATAGATTGTTGGAAACATTCTGACGGGAACACAAAACCATCGCTTGGAAAATCTCCGACATTCGAGGGATCAATCCTTCCTTTTGCACTCACAAGATTACGATGGAGGAAAATTTCAAGCGGTTGTTCTACCTCGGCGTCGCTTAAATCCAAACATGAAAGAGGTAGTTAAAGCGAGAGGTAATCAAACTACTAGATCTTTGGGCTCATCTATCGATCTCGGCTTGATGGTGGGTAAGTCGGTTCGGTGGTCCCAAAGAAAGGTGGGATGACGGTGGTACCAAATGAAAAGAATGAACTTATTCCGATGCGACGGTATGAGGTTGGCGAGTTTGCATCGACCGATGACTTAACGATGCTACTCGCAAGGACCATTTTCCCTTACCTTTTATTGATCAAATGCTTGAGCGTTTATCCGGTCACCTCTATTATTGCTTCCTTGATGGCATGTCAGGTTATTTTCAGATCCCGATAGCAGGAGGACCAGAGAAAACCACTTTCACTTGTACCTACGGTCTTTCGCCTATAGACGCATGCCTTTTGGGTTGTGCAACGCACCGGCAAATTTTCACGATGTATGCTTGCCATCTTGACGAGCTTGTAGAAGAAATCATGGAAGTCTTCATGGATGACTTTTCGGTTTTTGGGGATTCATTTGATCTTTATCTTGCAAATCTTAAAAAAGTCCTTGTTCGTTGCGAAGAGACTAACCTTGTACTTAACTGGGAAAAATGCCACTTCATGGTACAAGAAGGAATTATTTTGGGGCATAAAATTTCTTGCAGGGGAATTGAAGTTGACAAAGCGAAAGTTGATACAATTTCCAAATTGCCACCGCCCACCTCGGTGAAGGCTATCCGAAGCTTTTTGGGGTACGCCGGGTTTTATAGGCGCTTTATCAAAGATTTTTCAAAAATCGCCCGGCCGCTTACTCGCCTTTTAGAAAAGGATGCAGTTTTTGATATCAACGATGAATGTCTCCAAGCATTCAACACTTTGAAAGAAAAACTCACCACTTCTCCCATCATGGTGGCTCCGGATTGGTCTCAACCGTTCGAACTCATGTGTGATGCTAGTGACTACGCGGTAGGAGCGGTACTTGGGCAACGAAAAGATAAACATTTCCGGCCAATTTACTATGCAAGTAAGACTTTGAATCTGCTCAATCCCACTATACAACTACCAGAAAAGGAACTACTTGCAGTGGTTTTCGCCTTTGACAAATTTCGCTCATACTTGATTCTATCCAAAGTCATTATTTATACGGATCACTCTGCTTTACGCTATTTGCTCGACAAAAATGACGCAAAACCACGACTAATTCGATGGGTTCTCTTACTCCAAGAATTCGATGTGAAGATCAAAGATAAATGGGGTGCCGAAAATCTTGCCACCGACCACCTATCTCGGCTTGAGCACTCCGGCACCGATGAGCAACACAATGGACATATCAACGATTCTTTCCCAGATGAGCAACTCTTTGCCCTCAACTCAATTTCAATTGATATTCCTTGGTTTGCAGATTTCGCTAATTATCTTGCAGGAAAAGTTCTCCCAAAGGGATGACCCATCAACAAAAGAAGAAATTCTTTTCGGACCTCAAGTATTATATTTGGGACGATCCCCACCTCTTCCGAGTTTGTGCGGATCAAATCATACGAAGGTGTGTTGCACTTCCCGAAACAATCTCCATTTTGAATCATTGTCACAAAGGACCCTTTGGTGGACATTATCAAGCAAATACTACGGCACACAAGGTCCTTGAGTCGGGTTTTTATTGGCTACACTTTTCAAAGACGCAAAAACGGTATGTTGAAACTTGTGATAGTTGTCATGAGCAGGGAATATTTCTCGAAGAAATGAAATGCCCCAAAGCGGTATACTTGTTTGTGAAATTTTTGATGTTTGGGGTATTGATTTTATGGGGTTGTAGGTCCCGAGGGGTGTAAGTGTAAGGTTTAGAAGGGGGTTGAATAAACCTTACCAAATTTTCGATTTAGTCCTTTTAAAAATTGAGTTGATACTACTGCAGTTTGTGTCCTTGAAGGGCCGATCAATTTAGTCACTCAAGAGAGTTAATCTCTCATGAGACTCAAGCGAGCATTTGTTGATGAAGTAACTTTCATTTGTTGGCTCTAAATTAACTCATTTGTGGTTTTGTTTTTTTGGAAGACTTAACACCCTTAAGTTTGATTGAGCAAGAACTTAGTGCTTGGTTTAGTACTTATAATTTATCAAGTGGATAGCAAATTTATCGTGAGATATAAACAATTAAAAATGCAAGAATTAAAGTCTTTGAAATGTAAATGACACAATGAAATTTTTATAGAGGTTCGAAGATGGGGTAATTCTTCTACTCCTCTCTTCTCCAACTCTGGAGGAATCCACTAGGTAATGATCGGTTTACAAAGTGGTACGGTCCCGGATACAAGTCTTGATCACACTGGCCGACTTGATCCTTTGGGACTCGATGCGGAGACGCCTTGATCACTCGGTGGCTTCTCGTGCGACTCGGCTTCTTCACAGGGCAGTTGCACTTGCTACTACTGACTCACTTGCTCAAGCTCTTTGGATTTGATCACGAAGCCCTCCACAAGCTTAAGACTTGGTTCAACCTTGAACCTTCCTACAATCCTTCTGGAATGTAGACCCCTTTTTTAATTTTCCTCTTCAAGCTGATTGAAGTTATCTTTCCTTCACGGTGAGTGTTGGATTGATGTTCTTCGTAATGTAGGCTTGAGGATTGAGAATGTTTTGAGTTTTTCTAATATGCTTGTATATCTCACGTGTGTGTGTCCTCTATTTTTCTCAAACAAACTCCTCGGCCTTTTATAGTGAACTTTCAAAAATTTGCCCGTTGAAGAGATAGGCTTATTTTTGAAAGTCACTTGCGATCGTCGTTGGTTTGTCTTGTTGCGAGTTCTTGGAATTGCCATTTCCTCGTATGAATTGTTCTTTCACCTTTTGAGTTCGACACGGTGTAGTGCTTCCCATTGGTTCATTCCATTTGCATGCTTCGGGGATTTGAGCACTTCAAGAAAAGTGGTATGGAGATATTACTTGTTTAAGTAATTCTCTTGATTTTTGTCTGCAACGGTTCTTTTCTGATTATCTCGACTTATTTGCATTTCCTTGCTTTCCCCAGGTGACTTAGAGTCGACTTCCAATCATGGATGACTCTTGTCACTTCAACTTGAGACTTGGCTTTTCTTGAGTTGACTTGGTGATGCTCCACTCAGTTTGTATCTCATTTGCTTCTATAGTAGAGTTCTGTCTACTCTTCTTTGCCATACTCAATTTGTCTCGCACGAGTCTTCCTTCCGAGTCTTGATTGTCTTCTTGCATGTTAGGGCGTAGGTGACTTAACTCGGCTTGGCGACTCTAATTGTTACAATGCATTATACAATAAAAATTGGGGTGCCAACTTTCTATTATAAGTTTTACATGGCATTCATCAAAATCTAAACAATAAAATTCCTAACAATTTCCCCCTTTTTGATGATGCCAAAACTTAAACCATTCAAAAATGCAAATAACAAAGATACATACGGATAGTGTATTGACATAGAATGTATGCTTGTGAGAATCAATCTTTTTATTGATCATATCATTCTTGTACTTTTTACACAAGTTGTTTACAAGGTGTATCGAGTTCATATTTGCCACGAGAGAAATAAAGAATTCTGACTTTATTACTGAGAAGACTTACATTGTATGTATTTACATAGTGAAATACACGAAGGGTTGGACAACAACACTTCATCTCCTTTTGTCTCCTTCTTTCATCTTGTTAAGCATCTTCTTCTCTTCTTCTTTTTTCGTCATCGATTTGCCTTCTTTTTCTTTTCATATGCCTTCTGGCGACTTCATCTTTTCTTAATCTTTCTGTCTCTCCTGCCATAGCATTGAGTTTGTCTCTTGTTTTCTTCTTCTATTCTTTTTGCATACTCGGCGTTAGTTTTAGCCACTCGCAAATTTGCCACTTGGTCAAGCCTTCCCCAAAGTAGATCCCTCCTTTCTTTCTGGATCTACGTATTCAATATTCTTGGGCGGAGGCTGGAGTGCAAGCTTCTTCCTCCCTCTCGCTTCTTCCTCTACCTGGGCGTATCTTGTCTTTGGGGTCTTCTTCTTTTGGGTGAGTGACTAGCGAGTGACCAGAGCGATCTTAGGTGTCTCTTGCTGTCGAACTTCTTCACATAATGTGAGACCCTTTTCCCAGTACAAGTCCAAGCTTGAGCCATAGACATATTTGCAAAGTATCCTTGATTCGAGCGTTTTGAATTCGTCGGCGATCGTGGCTCTGTCCGACATACGAAATGGCATAAGTGTCTTTGTCTCTTTGGAATGCCTCCGTGTTCTTTCAAGATGTTCATAACTCGGGCATCCATTCTTCCTTCCACTTCCTTCATCCCTGCTTCAATTGTTTTTCTCTTTTGACCATAGATACAACGAGTGTTGGAGTGGCGAGTCACGGGGAGTTTTTGCGATAATGTCATTTGTGTGAGGACCTTGTTGGGGGTTTGTGCAATCATCAAAGTCATCATCTTTCGACCCTTCCCCCTCAACAAGCTTTCCTTTCTTTTGTTTTAAGACTTCCTCATTTGATTTTCCCTTCTCATTTTGCTCCTTTCTTCTCCTTTCTTGATTTTAGCGCTTTAAGGTATTCCTCTTCCCCCTTTTTGGCATCATCAAAGGATAGAGGAACCCCGGGAACATCTTGGCAAGCATGAAGTCGAGTCTTCGATGGTCGAGTTCTCGCTTCAAGTCTGCTGCGTTGTATGCGGCCGAAATTTGGATCGAGTAGCGTTGGATTACTGTTGAAATCGGCTTCATCTCGGCCATGAGAAGGCTGAATTTTCTTGTCATGTGTTCTTCCAACATTTGTAGATCATTTGTATTTTGCTCACGCGGCGACTTTATCTCGGCGGTGTGAGCTTCATGCATACGCTCAATATGTTCTCTCGGCTTCGTTTTGCATCGGCATTTTCGGCTCTCCATACCCGACTTGTTGAACAATGTCTGAAGAATCGACTTGTTCCCACGCGCATTGTTTCTTCTTTGTTGCCACCATTCCCTTATTCATTGTTATGCCTCTCAAGTCGGTTTGTAAGGTTGGCATCTCTGTTGTCGGTCGCATGTCCAAAGAGGCCTGATGCCTCTCCATCCGTTCAACCTCGGCAAATAGTGCTTGAACACTTCTCGAATTTGGTGATTCTCCATTGCGGTGATGGCCATACAACATCAAAGTCATAAGCGGTTTGGAACAATGGTATACGAGAGAAAACGGGAGCTGTTTGTGATAGCGTGCGCGTTCATTCTCGACTCTTCATGGAGTTCGGGTACCTCCGGGGAAAAGCGGAAAAGATTCTACAAAAGATTCATCACCGCCAACAGGATGTTCAATGATGAGCGGTGCGCGTGAAGTTCTTTTGAGAATCGATCTGCTGCGACTTGAGGAGCTGTGTGTAGTCGTCTCTTGTTGTTTGGGTCTTGTTGTGAAGTGGACCCGAACTTGCTTGAGCCTCGGTGTCTCAACAACCGTTGGTCTCGGTGATTTTTCCATTTGAGTAGACTTGTCCTCGGCCTTATCGAGCGTCATCGGATGATGATGAGATTTCCATTGGTGGCTCATCATCAAAGTTAAAGGTTTGTGAGTAGTCTTGGGATCGGGACTTGCTCGCGCTTGGAACATCGCGGTGAGTCTTTTGGATTTGGCACGGGGATGACTCGACTTCTTCGCCCGATCCCGAGAAAGGATACATCGGATTATCCGGGAATCATGAAGTGCACTTATCTCCTTCTCGGATGGGTCGATTATAGCGGGAGGGATGTTCTCTACTTGACTTCTTTACCCGGGAAGTCTCAACCTCCGTGGGCCTTGATACCTCCGGCGGTCTCTCTGCGGCGAGGCCTTGGTCCTCCCTTTCGCGATGCGGTGTCTTAGGGTCTTCTGCGGTGGCATCCATTGGAGTCTTAACCCCATGGATTGCACTTTCATCGCCAGTGTTAACTCAGGTACATTTCTTCTGTGCCTCATTGCATCAGCGGCGTCATTTATACGAGCGGTTGGCACCTCGGTGAGACGAGTGTCAAGTATGCGAGCTTCGTTGATGGCAACTTGTTGTTCTTCTTGTGTTTGCATTTTCTCTACTTCGCCTCCTTGATTCGTTGTGGAGTCATCTGCGGCATCCTCGAGGCCTTGCTGCGGTGGAGGAGTTTCCCCCTCGGTGGCGCACCCGGTGAGTGACTTGGAATGGGGTCACTCGTCTCAAGCTCCCACTGTTTCGATTGATTGTTCGGTAGTTGGGGCGGTGGTAACACACCTTCAATAGGGGTTGGCTCATTGGGGTCCCCATTGTCCCGGTTTCATCGCCATCACCCTTATTGCCTTAAGTGGTGGTGGGAAGTGGTGGCGACAACAACGGTGGCTATTTTCTTTGAACCACTCCCATTGGATCGATTTCGTTTGTGTTACGGAGGACTCTCCTGGTCCCTCCATCAATCTTTGCTCGTGAAGGATTCGGATTCTGCGATGCTTCTTTGCATTTGCAACTCTTACGTGGCGGCGACATTCTGCGGATCCTCTCATCCTTTGTCGAGAAGACATCAAGGAGAGGATGTGTTTGTTACGTAGTGCCAGGAGGCAGGGGAAGATGCTTGCCTTTTCACGTGCCCCGGCTTCCTCGACTTGCTTTTCTCTCTCCTTTTCCTTGTAAATGCGGGATGATATCTAGCGATTGTCTTCATCAAGTCTTTGGGGCACAATTTTTAGTCGAGGAAATTTAGCGATTCTCTTCTTCTTCTATAAACTCGGGCCGTTGGGCTGTTCCTTGACTTACTCAACTTCCATTTCCTCCACTCACGCGAGACGATTTTGGATGTGCGGGTAAGGTGGAGATAGGATCATTACATCACTATCCGCTCTGGCGGAGTTCTTCTTGTGCTTGTTTGTGTGAATTCGTTTGTGTCTTGGTTGCCTCTGTGATCGCCTTGACGAGACTTGGGCATGTTTCATCAATTACATCACGGAGACTCTACTTCTCCGGTAGTCTCCGGTATCTTCTCTGGTGAGTAATGAGACTCTGTTGGTTTCTCTAGTTGATTGCTTGATAATTCTTCTTCGTCTCTAGTTTGTACGGAGGATTTACGGTTCGAGAGGCGGTGTCCCTCGAGTCTTGGGCGGCTGGGGCGTCTTGGTGTCTTTTCTCGAGGAAGCGAGGCCATCGTGGCTTCTCGGTTCTCCTCTTTTTGACGATCGGAGAAGGTATTTGAGAGTCCTTCTCGCCCAGCTGCGAGGGGGAGAAGACACGGCTGCGGGAGGAGCATGTTTGGTTTTCTTTCTTTGCGGGGCGTGATCTTCTTAGTAGTTTCTTTGGGGCTGACTCTCTTCTTGGGTGGAGAGGAAACAATTGTATCTTGGTCGGTGATTCCCCCTCACTTCAGTGTCGGCTCTCTTGGCGTAAGCTCTCTTGTGCGCCGAGAGAGGTTTGCTCTGAACATCCTCTTGTTAACATGGAATGCCTTCCCATGTCTAAGAGGGACTTCTTTCACCTCCATTAGCCGGCCAATCACTAGGCCATATCCGAGGATCCTCCAAATGTGCCATCTTCTTTGAAGGATTTGTTCCCCGCGTTCTGGCGAGTCTGCTTTGTAGACAAACTCAGCCCAGTTTATCTTCTTTTCTTCGATGATTGCGGCCATTACAATCGGCTTTGCCTTTGTGATTGGTCAAAAGCTGCCAAACTTGATGTCGATACATTTGGCAACTATGTCCAACGACTTGTGATAATCCTCCTTCCAGTGATCTCTTGTTTCTTTGTATACACTATTTTATCGGCAAAGTCGGGCTTGGCTATTTCTTTCCAAGCATCGGCCAGGTTTACATCGGCCGTTAATCTCGATGCTCCCTGGCTGGTAGTGAGCGGTGGTCCAAATCTTGGCGGTGATAGTCATTTGCTTTCCGTGTACGAGATGACTTGATTCCTTCATCGTGAATCTCGGCATTCACGTAGAATTGTGCGACCTCCTCCACATATGTCATCGGGTATTCTAACGTCGAAAGCGGTTTTGACCAGGACGTTTCTAACTTTTCAGCGATTTTCTTCACTAGGGTGTCGTCGGACCCCTGTTTCATCATTCCGTCAAAATCCACCGTAAGTAGGGTGTGGATTTGCTTTCCTAACTTGGTAAAGTCATAAGTTGGTGCCATTTTTCAGGATTATATCGAAGAAAAACTCGAGAAATTGACTTGAAGATAGATAGGGTTTCGAGAGAATTTTGCCTTTGCTTTTGAGAGAAAGAAATGAAGCAGTTTTTAGAAGTGTGAGAGAGAAAACGGACGAAAATGGTTTAAATATGGTTTATGAAAGGGCGTGCGGGTGGTTTTTAAATGTGATCGAAATCAACGGCTTAGATTTTGCACGCCTATTTAGCATTTCATGTCTCGTATTTAATGCGGCAACATTTATATCAATCATAAGCTTGGTGTGCGGCTTTATGTGCGTACACATCATCATTATCTTTGACGTATTCCTTAAAACATTCCGCTTAGTCAAACGCGCATTTTTGTCATTTTGCTCATAAGTGACTCGACTTATCCCTTAGGTTGATTTAACTCTACTTCTCACAATTCTCTTAGTGACTCATTGTCGGTGACTCGGTTATTGTCTTTCCGTCTGACTAATTTCTTGGTGATTTACATTTTCAACTCTTTTTCACCCCTTTTTTGTTCCATTTCTCTTCGTGATTCGTCGATTGTCGGCTTAGCTCAATTAGTCCCAACTCATGCTTGAGTTCTTCAAATCTTGACTCACATAATGGTTTTGTGAAGATGTCGGCTAGTTGTTTATCGGTTGAGATATATTCCAGGATGATGTCCTTCTTTTCAACATGATCTCTTATGAAGTGATATCGACATCAATGTGCTTTGTTCTTGAATGCAACACAGGATTTTGAGTAATTGCAATTGCACTTGTGTTATCACACATGATTGGAATTTCTTTTTCTTCAACCTCATAGTCTCTGTTCTTTGTCTCATCCATAGGACTTGGGCTGCTTGTTTTGCCCCAACTATGTATTTTGCCTCATTTGTAGAGGTGGCTATTGAGTTTTGCTTCTTGCTAAACCAGGAAATCGACTGTTCCTAGCATTTGACATGTGCACTGAAGTGCTCTTCCTATCAACTCTGCATCCAAACATAGTCGAGAATCGAATAGCCAATTAGCTTGAATCCACCTTCCTTTGGATACCATAGGCCTCTTCTTGGCTTCCTTTCAAGTATCTCAATATTCTCTTATTTCTTTGTCATATGGCTCTCTTTTGGAGCGATTGAAATCTTGCACATACACCTACACAAAGGTGATGTGTGCGCTTCTTTGTGAGATAGAGCAATGATCGATAAGTGCTCGTATCTTGTTTGATCTAGAGGCTTGCCATCGCATCCATGTCCATTTTGGTGATGTGTTCATTGGTATTTTTTCTGAGAAGACTTCTCCTCCATACCAAATTTCTTCATTAAATCTCGGTGTATTTTGTTTGACTTATGAAGGTTCCATCCAATTTGTTTTACTTGGAGTCTAAGGAAGAATGTTAGCTCTCCCATCATGCTCATTTCAAATTTACTTTGCATGAGGTTTGAAAATTTTTCACACATGACTCTTTGTTAGTGGATCCAAAAATGATGTCATCCACATATACTTGAACAAGCGGTATACTCTTTTTGTCTTGAATTAGAAAAAGTGTTCTATCTACTTTTCCTTTTGTGAATCCATTTTCGAGTTAGGAATTGTGACAAGGTATCATACCATGCTCACGGGTGCTGTTTCAATCCATATAGAGCCTTCTTGAGTTTGTATACCTTGTCTCCAAGAGTCTTCGCTCAAATCCTGGAGGTTGTTCAACATACACTTCTTCCAATAAACCATTTAGGAATGCACTTTTTACATCCATCGATATACAATGAAATTCTTGTGAGCTGCATAGGCAAGAAACATCCTTATAGCTTCCAATCTTGCTACGAGGGCAAATGTTTCATCAAAATCTATCCCTTCTTCTTGGCAATATCCTTTGGCTACTAGTCTTGCTTTGTTTCTTACCACAGAACCTTCCTCGTTCATCTTATTTACGAACACCCATTTGGTGCCAATAACATTTTGATGTATGGGTCTTTGCACTAATTCCCATACTTTATTTCTTTCAAAGCGATTGACTCTTCTTGCATAGCTTGAATCCGGTGTGTGTCATCAATGCTTGTGACACGTCTTTGGGCTCTATTTGCGAGATGAAGCAAGTGAACATAGCTTTTTGTTGAGTTACGGATCTTGTTTTGACACCTTCTTTTATATCTCCAATTACAAGTTACGGTGGATGATCTTTCGGCCATCTTACATCAGTTGGAGTGAGTTAGCTGGATTGATCGACTTGCAGTTGTGTGTATTCTTTGTGGTCGACTCTCTCGTAATCACTTAGCTGCAAATTCTCCATTTGTTTTTGAGATTGACAATCTCATCTTCTTACGAATTGATAATTCCGGCTTGGCTTCAACATAGGGATTCTTTACGTATGGTTGGATGATTCAAACTTATCGGTGACTCTTCAATGTCTTCTCCATTTACATTTGGCTCATCGAATACCACATGAATGGATTCTTACGTAACCATAGTTCTTTTGTTGAGTATCTGTAGGCCTTGCTTTGGTGAGTATCCTAAGAAGATACCTTCATAAGCTTTAGCATCAAAAGCCTTTAGGTTGTCTTTGCTATTGTTGTGGATGAATCATTTACATCCAAATATTCGAAGTATGCAACATTTGGTTTTCTTCGATCCAGGATCTCATAGGGAGTCTTTGTCATTGCTGTCTATTTATCATACATCTGTTTTGGGTGTAGCAAATTTGTGTTGATTGCTTGACCCAAAATCTTTTTGGTAACCTGCTTGACTAACATGGTCTGCATTTGCTTCTTTGAGGGTTCTATTCTTCTTTCTCGCAACTCCATTCTCTTTGTGGAGTCCTTGCTGCGATAGTTCATGACCAATACCATTCTCAATACAATCTTGAGTTATTATTCCATTGACAAACTCGGTTCCTCTGTCGATCTTATTTTGATAATGGTTTGACCCTTCTCGTTTTGAATCCTCTTCATAATTTGTGGTAGTTTTTGTAGAGTTTCTTTCTTCTTACACATGAATATTGTCCATGTATATCTTGAATAGTCATCTACTACCACCAAGGTGTATTTCTTTCCCCTTATCTTTGTTTGGTTCCCTTTGGGCCAAATAGATCCATATAAGCGGATGCAATATTCTTGTTGAGGATGGGCATGTCTTTTCTTTGAATGACGACTTGATTTGTTTTCCCTTCGACATGCATCACATATACTCTCCTTTTTGTATCTCGAGTCCGGAAGTCCTTCTGCAGATGACTTCTTGCCCGACTTGTTAATTGTTTTGAAGTTCGGGTGACTCGGCTTTTGTGCCACATACGCCCAACTTGATTGGTGTGCTCTTTGCTAGTAGGCAGTCTTTGGGTGTTGCGGTTGACCAATCCACTACATACATATTTTTTGTCTACATCTTTGATTTGCGATACTACTTCATTTGATTCGATATCTTTGATTTGACATATACCCATGTTGAATCCAACGCCTCTTATTTCGCCAGGAGCTTCATTTCCTCCAAATATGACTTTTGCTCCTTTAACTTTCCTTGAATTTTGACATGATTTTTCTTATTTCTGTCATATGTGCGGAACAACCACTATCCATGTACCAGGTTCCTTGGCACTCATTGTTCCTTGAAACGCAATCAAGAAATTAAGTTTTAGGTACCCATACTATGCGGGTCCGAGGGAGTTAGAATTGTAAGATGATCCAACCAACCTATAGCCGAGTGATTTGACTCTAAGGGGTTGCCATCTATCAGTGCCATAATCATAATTAATCCTGGCAAATTGCTTGGGGATTCTAGGTTCATACAACTTGTCTCTTTTTGTATACGTATGCTGTATATGTGTTTTAGCAATTGCCTTTCTTGGGTAGTTGTGGTGACTTTGAGTGTGATGCCTAGGTGCATAGGTGTCTTTGATGAAAGCTCTTATACTTTTGGAATGGCCTTTCTTGAGTTCTTGGCCTTTGCCATTTGGGCTTATATTCCATAAGTCTATCTTTGATAGTTCACATTATTCCAATCAGCTTGGCTTGGATATTTTCTACCATTCCCATCATATGTATTTCTTTTATGGATTTTTGGGATCTTTGGTAGCTCTGCTTCCTTTTCTGAGTATTTTGTTAGGAGTTTCTTTGAGGACTGGTGAATCTCTTCTCGGTGTCCTTTCAAAGACACTCATCGGCCGTTTTCCTTTTCCTTTGTAACCAAGGCCAGTTTGCTTGTTATTGTGCTTTGGAGTGAATGTGTGTGCAACATTTAGAGTTTTGGATTTTTCGGACTCTTCATGACTTGAAGATCCCTTTTCCAAAATTGCTTTTGAGGTTTGACATAGCACGGAAGAATTAAATCATAAGCTATATATTGTCTCCACATTCTCTTTGACTCATAATAAGATCATCCAATGATTTGGATGCCTTAGTGAATGAGGCAATAACATTCTTGAGGTCATTCTCCTCTTTTCTATAGCAACAATTTACTTTATTAATTTAGCATTTTCGACGCTTTAAACTTTTATTCTCAACGACTATTTGACTTAGAGTACTCGGCTCCTTAGTCGGCTTTGAGTTTTGACTTTTAGTAGGTTGTTTTCCTCATTCAATAGTGTGTGTGAGGATTTAATGTGTTCAAAATCTTTCATCATTTTGCCTAATGAATCATAAAGATCGGTGGGTGATGAAGTGTGTGTGTCACGATCACTATCACTAGTGTCCGAGTTTGTTGAGTTAGATTGTACCTCATCTTCTTGGTCGAGGTTGATCTTGTTCTTTGGCCATCAAGCGGATCGAGCTTCTTCCTCGAGTCACTTGAGTAGTCGACTTCTTTGCTCTCGAATCATTTGTCTCTCTTGACTTGGTTTGTTTAATGATCTCTGCGACCATCATTGCCTTTTTCCTTTCTTGTCTTCTTTCTCAGAAGACCTTCCTTTCTTCTTCATCCCTGTATTTGTTGACTACGAGGATACGGACGATCAATGGCATAGTGACCTGGTTGTCTCAGATTCAAAGATAGATATTCAACCTTTTGATCAACTCTTTCCATTCTTGGATTGTCGGCCCTTTGATACTCAACTTTTTGATGGTCATTCTCTTGGTTGGCCTATCTTCCCTTGATTTGGAGGAGCCGAGTGTCTTCGGAAGATTCACCCTTTCCTCTCTTGTAGTTCTTATTGAAGAACTTGTTGAACCTCTTAACCATCGGGCTATTTCTTCGGGTCAATGACCTCTTTGACCTCGACTCTCTTTCCATCTTTAGCAATTAGAGCATTTGTTTTGGGTCTGCCTTGTCTCTTCTGGTCTTTTCTTCTCACTCAAACTCGTAGGCTTTGAGGTCCGAGAATAACTCATGGTTGGATGTCTTTGATAGGTCTATGGAATGTCTCGGTGCCATGACCTTCATTTCCCATTTTGGAAGACTTTTAGGATCTTCATACACATTTCTTACGTGTATATTCATTTCCAAGTGCAGCCAACTCATTTGTGATTTACGTGAACCGAGCATCTAGTTGATCCAGGTTCTCTCGACATCATTTTGAAGTTCTCAAATTTTGTACTGACCACCGATAGTTTGTTTTCTTTGATTTGCTCGAGCCTTCACAAATCAATGTCGTCACTTGTCCTGATTTCTTTAGCCGTTTTGCATGATTTGACTTTATTGAACATGGCTTTGTCGAGGTTTTGTAAAGGATGTCCTTGGCTACATTGTCCAGGTTATATCGTTTTTGTCATTATTTGTCCACTCGGTTCTTGGTTTTCAACCATGGAGTGCGGGAGCAATATCTTCTTCTCCTTCATTGCTGACTCTTCGTCTTGTGTTGTGTTCACCTTTAAGATTTGCAGAGGCCCATCTTCTATCACTATCCACATCTCATCATGTAATTTGATAGATGAGCTGCATCGAATTTTCCAATCATCAAATTCTTCAATAATGAACATAGGGATGCGTGTCAAATTTGCTTCCATTATAATAACTTTTTTTAATGATAAAAAGAGTTTAGAAAGTTTAAGTACTAAAGCCGACTTTGAAAAGTTTGGAGATCTAGTTCAGTAACCGGTGCGGAGGGTTCAATGAACCAACCGCTCCGATACCACTTGTAGGTCCCAAAGGGTGTAAGTGTAAGGTTTAGAAGGGGGGTTGAATAAACCTTACCAAATTTTCGATTTAGTCCTTTTAAAAATTGAGTTGATACTACACAATTTGTGTCCTTGAAGGGACGATCAATTTAGTCACTCAAGTAGAGTTAATCTCTCATGAGACTCAAGTGAAATTTTGTTGATGAAGTAACTCGGCTATTGGCTCTAAATTAACTCATTTGTGGTTTTTTTATTTTCATTGGAAGACTTAACACCCTTAAGTTTGATTGAGCAAGAACTTAGTGCTTGGTTTAGTACTTATAATTTATCAAGTGGATAGCAAATTTATCGTGAGATATAAACGATTAAAAATGCAAGAATTAAAGTCTTTGAAATGTAAATGACACAATGAAATTTTTATAGAGGTTCGAAGATGGGGTAATTCTTCTACTCCTCTCTTCTCCAACTCCGGAGGAATCCACTAGGTAATGATCGGTTTACAAAGTGGTAGCAGTCCCGGATACAAGTCTTGATCACACGGCCCGACTTGATCCTTTGGGACTCGATCCGAGACGCCTTGATCACTCGGTTGGCTTCTCGTGCGACTTAGCTTCTTCCGCGGGTTTTGCCTTTGCTACTGACTCACTTGCTCAAGCTCTTTGGATTTGATCACGAAGCCCTCCACAAGCTTAAGACTTGGTTCAACCTTGAACCTTCCTACAATCCTTCCTGGAATGTAGACCCCTTGTTTTCAGAATTTTCCTCTTCAACTGATTGAAGTTATCTTTCCTTCACAGGTGAGTGTTGGATTGATGTTCTTCGTAATGTAGGCTTGAGGATTGAGAATGTTTCAGTTTTTCTAATATGCTTGTATATCTCACGTGTGTGTGTCCTCTATTTTTTCTCAAACAAACTCCTCAGCCTTTTATAGTGAACTTTCAAAAATTTGCCCGTTGAAGAGATAGGCTTATTTTTGAAAGTCACTTGCAGTCGTTGGTTTGTCTTGTTGCAGTTCTTGGAATTGCCATTTCCTCGTATGAATTCTTCTTTCACCTTTTCAGAGTTCTGACACGGTGTAGTGCTTCCCATTGGTTCATTCCATTTGCACGCTTCTGGGACTGAGCACTTCAAGAAAAGTGGTATGGAGATATTACTTGTTTAAGTAATTCTCTTGATTTACGTGCAAGCGGTTCTTTTCTGATTATCTCGACTTGATCGCATTTCCTTGCTTTCCCAGGTGACTTAGAGTCGACTTCCAATCATGGATGACTCTTTGTCACTTCAACTTGAGACTTGGCTTTTCTTGAGTTGACTTGACCGATGCTCCACTCGATTGTATCTCAATTGCTTCTATAGTAGAGTTCTGTCTACTCTTCTTTGCCATACTCAAAATTTGTCTCGCAGAGAGTCTTCCTTCCGATCTTGATTGTCTTCTTGCATGTTAGGCGTAGGCGACTTAACTCGGCAGCCGGCTCTAATTGTTACAATGCATTATACAATAAAAATTGGGGTGCCAACTTTCTATTCTAAGTTTTACATGGCATTCATCAAAATCTAAACAATAAAATTCCTAACAGGGACCTTTTCCGGCGTCGTTTGGCAATAAATATATTTTGGTAGCCGTTGACTACGTGTCTAAGTGGGTAGAGGCTCAAGCTTTGCCTAAAAATGATGCTCGAGTGGTGGTGCATTTTCTCAAAAAACTTTTTACCCGGTTTGGTACACCACGAGCCATCATTAGTGATAGAGGCACTCACTTTTATAATAATCAATTTGACAAAGTTTTAAAGCGTTATGGTGTCACACACCGAGTCACCACCGCCTATCATCCCCAAACTAGTGGTCAAGTCGAAGTGTCCAACCGCGAATTAGAACGAATTTTGGAAAAAACGGTTGGACACTCTCGCAAGGATTGGTCCATCAAACTCGATGATGCCCTTTGGGCTTATAGAACGGCTTTCAAAACGCCAATAGGGACTACCCCATACCACTCGTCTATGGTAAGGCATGTCATTTGCGGTTGAGCTTGAACATAAAGCCTTTTGGGCTATTAAAATGCTTAATTATGATTTGTCAAGTGCGTGAAATAACCGTTTATTGCATTAACGAACTCGAAGAATGGCAAAATTCGGCATACGAGAATTCGAAAATTTACAAAGAACGAACGAAACAATGGCATGACAAGCACATTAAGCACACGAGGGAATTCCAACCAGGGTGATCAAGTGTTACTATTCAATTCGACTTCGCCTATTCCGGGTAAGTTAAAATCCGGTGGTCCGCCCATTCTTTCATTACTCAAGTGTTTCCATACGGGACTATCGAAATTACATACAAGGAAATGGGCACCTTTAAGGTAAACGGACACCGACTTAAGCTTTATCTTGGGGCACCATCGATAATAATTATAGAGATTTCCTCAAGCTTGAGGATCCCCAAATACATCACACAATTAGAGGTGAAGCAGTCCCGGCTATACGACACTAAAAGCGCTACCCGGGGAGGCAACCCGATGATTTTTGTGTCAATTTGTTTCAATTTTTTTTTCATTTAGGATTCATTTTTACTCGGAATGATATAAAAAAAAATCATCCCGGAACACGGCATGGCCGTGTCCCCCGACATGGCCGTGTCAAAAATTACTCATTTTTTTTTTAAAAATAAAAAATATATATATGAAAATTGGCCCGAACACGGCCGGGCCGTGTCGCCCGACACGCCCGTGTTCAGGCCCAAATTTTTTTTTCAATCAACAGCCCGGAACACGGCCAGGCCGTGTCGCCCGACACGGCCGTTTCCGGGCTGTAAAAAAAAACAGGGGGGGTCGATTTGGGGTCATTTTTTCTGAAATTTTTCATTCCCAAACCCTAAAAACCCCTCTTCTTCACCAAAATTTCCCCCAAATTCACCTCACTCTTCCATCTAAACTTAAATTCTTCCACAAAAACACCATCTTGTCTTCATTACAAACACTTCTACCGATTGATTTCTCAAACAATTTGGGAATTTTGTGGGTTTTGACATCTCTCTTGTGGGTCTTTATCTAAGGTATGAATTTGTTTATAATTTTTTTTTTCGTTTTCTTCTTAATTATTGTTCTTGTGATTTCAACTTATTCATGCATGTGTGTAATTTCTCTTATTTAGGGTTTTGTGATTTCAATTTAATTTAGAATATTTTTCGTTTAGGGGTTTGTGTGCCTAATTGTTTTTATGTTACACTTAAGGATGCTTATTGAATTTCTAGGATGAATTTGGCTCATTGGACATTTCTCATATGAATTTCACTAATTAATTCTTGAATAGATGAAATGAGAATTTTGAGGGAATTTGTGGCTATAATTTTATTCGATAGACATTCTCGTTGTTGTAATCAAATTCATGCCTTGTCTATTGATGGTCGAAATTGGTGATCTTATTCATATAAGGATTGTTATTGTTTACTTGATGTAATCATATTATGCCCATATATGGATACACGTCCTTATGGAATGTTGGCCATGTTGATTTAAGAGTGTGATAATTACCATTGAGGCATACTTGGTTGTTGCATTTGTTGGTCATTCCCGCGAACCTTGCTACTCGAGTTTCATAAACATATCTGTAGAAATCATTTCTTTGTTGTGGCTATCATGGGTTTATCCTTGCCTGTTATTGAAGTTTCTTTTTCAGGATTACTATGTCAAAACGCAGTCGTTCTACCGCTCCTTCAGGATTTGGGGGACCCTCTGGCTCCCGCCGTCCCGCTCGGGCTAATCCGCCAAGTAATCGTCACGGCATTCTATTCCGGGATGACGAACAAGCTACCCGCTATCAACAATTGTTGGATAAACCATTGCACAACACCAGGTATCCGGACACCATGACATTGGAGACCCTTGGGCTACAAGAAGATATTGATTGGATGTTTGAGCAAGTTGGTTGGGAACCATTCATGGGTGCGAAATCACCGACCTATGAGCGCGTCACACTGGAATTCCTTAGCTCATTTAACGCCGAAATTCTCACGGGAACTCATGCTCGGGATGGCCTCATCTCTTTCCGCTAATCAAGAATATACATTGACTCTTGCCGACTTCAACCAAATATATGGTCTTCCAATTGGCGGTGTGACGCTTTCCTAACGACTTTTATGCCCAGCGTTTTTGGAATGAAATAGCCCCTTCATGTCAGTATGTTGCTTCCTGTGCTAAAGTATCACGCGTAATAAATCCCTGTTTTCGTTATATGCATCGTGTGATGGCCAGCACACTGTTCGGTAGGGGGGAAAGTGACGGGAATTTGAGGAAGGACGAACTATTGTTTTTGTGGGCTATGGTCTACGGCAAACACCTCAACACAGGGTCTCACTTAGCACGCCATTTTCAGAAAGTCGGGCGGGGCGAATGTAGTAAAATTCTTGTTGGAGGCCTCATTACCCCAATTGCTCTTCACTTTGAGTATGACTTAACGGATTTACAACAAGCGCGAGGAAGCACGCGTATTGATCTCGAGGTATGTACTGCTATAAAATTAATTGAAAGAGTCAATGATCAATTTTGCTTGCTTTTTCGACATACACCCCAACGCCTATTACTTCCCAGGCCATTACACGAACTACAATTCATAATCGTGACAATTGGTTGATGGGTATGCGACACAATCCGGAGACTGACAGAATTCACCTCACTCTACCGCCCATAGAGGATGATGCTCCCGAACCGCCATCCCCTCCAAGGGGTTCACCACCCCATACTCCTTCATCTCACCCACCACCACCACCACCACCGCATGAACAAGTTAATTTTCAAGCTATTCTACAGGAGCAACAACACCAAAGAGACATGTTACAATACCAACAAACGATGCTCGAACGCCAGCAGAATATGCTTGATCGCCAACAACAAATGATGGAGCAGCAATTTGGCGTCATTCGGAACATTCGAGAGGAGCAACAACAACAAAATGCCCTTTTCTCCCAACTCCACCAATGGCACCTCTCTCAAGGGCACTTCCCGCCACCGTCATAAGGTCGTATTTGTCTTTGTCTTAGTTCTCGTTTCTTTTGCTCCATTTTGTATCACATCCCTTCTTCACATTGGGGACAATGTGACCCTTGAAGTTGGGGGTGGTGAGATTTGTTAGAACGCTTGGATTTGAACTAATTCCTTTAGCTTTGCGTATTTTAGCTATCTTTGTGGATATTTCGTTTTCTTTTTATGCACTTCATCAATTTCTTGCAAACAAAAATGAGGTAATTTTTTTTTTTTACAATTAGATAAGTTGGTTGTGGATTGGTTATGATCATTTTTATCCCGAAAAAGTCATCTTTTTGAGAACTCAAATTGCCAAAATATTTTTAAATTGTGTGACTCTAGTAAAAGGATGAATTTGGCCAAAAGAGTTTAATGTCATGAAATTAGTTTGGACTTTGCTTAAATTTAGATACTTTATGTCATGATCACTGGAGAAACCATAATTCGGAAAAAAAATAAAAAAAAATAAAAATAAATAAAAAAAAAATGAAAAAAAATTATGTGCTAATATTGTTATAAAAAAATGGACAAATCGAGGTTATATTCCTATGTTTGTTGTTGCTTAGTAATTAGGAGCATTCATGAGCCCCATGTTTGTCTCTTACGTAAAACGGCGACACAAATATGAATATGGGACACCACCCTAGGAGTTTTTGAAAAGACATTCAAAATTTAAACCTAGTGGAAGTTTACCTCAAAAATGTCCTGATTTTATAATTAAAAAAAAACGAATTTTGGACATCTTCTTTTATCATTACATTTTTGTATTTGATCTAAGCATATGAACAATAATTTTTTGTGATATGACAACTGTGATGTTTTGAACGATTCCAATTATTGAAGTCACTCTCTTTTTAACAAATTGGTTGATTTGAAAAACGGATGGATTGGCTTAATTGGGAAGGAAAAGGTTAGCAGTTCACTTCAATCATGTCGAAATTGTGAAACTAGATATCTCTTTTTGTTTTCAACCCATCTCTTTGTTTTAAAAATTGCTTGAGGACAAGCAAAATTTCCAAGTTGGAGGCGGTTTGATAAGTGTCATTTTGTACATATTTTGTGTTATTAATTCAATAGTTTTGAATTGTTTTGTTAGAAAAATAATAGTTTCTCAAGTATTTCTGTAGCATTTCATCGTGTGATGTGTTTAACATTATAGGTGGAGCAATTTGGAGCAATGTGAAGCCAATATTAATTGTAAAAAGGCAAGAAAATCACTCAACATGACTTGGGGTGTCAAGTAACATGGCCATGTTCAAAAAAGAAGGAAATAAATTGGATAAAAATTGGAAAAAGGGCCCAAAACAGCCAACCGTGCCACCGAACACGACCAAGTTGAAGGGGATCAAAAGAGGAGGAAAAATCGCACAAAACAGGCCCGAACACGGCCTGGCCGTGTCGTGCAACACGGTCGTGTCGTACAACACGGCCTGGCCATGTTGTCCAACACGGCCGTGTCAGGCTTATTTTCAACAAATTTTGTGACGGCCACGGCCTGGCGTCCGCCAACATGTCCGTGTCGAGGCCACTTTCGGACACTTTTTCTTTGCGAATTTGGGGAAAACTCACCAACCAACCCATTTTGGCCACTTTTGTACACTTTTAACACCCTATTTTTCTTTGAAACATGTCTCCATGTCCCCTCCCTCATCACTTGAATACAAGAATTCACCAACCAACAATGAAAATGGGGGTGATTGTTTAATAAAAGAGAGTACTATCAATGTATTGGTTGCCTATAAAAGCCAAGGGTTGAAGTTGGGAGATTCATTCATTAGATACTCAGGAAATATTCATTGTATTCACTTCATTAAGTAGAATTGGGATCAAGAGGTCTTGAGAAGAAAGCTTGGGGCAATATTGGAGAAGAAGGCGTGGAACAACATCATCAACCAAGGAAGAAGTCCATTAAGATTTTGAGAAAGATAAGTACACCATGTCTACAATACTTAAATCTTCTTGTGTAATTTACTCTTTTGTCAAAATCATGAGTAGTTAAAATCTTAGTGTTTGAGTGTAATGAACTCTAGAATGGATTTGTGATTGAGGTTTGTATGTTTTTAATAAAATCATCATGTCTTGTGTGATTCACTTATATCATGCTTATCTCATTTGAGTTAATATTTCGGTATATTAATTTGATATCTTTTTTCATCGGTAATCGAAAGATTTATGGTGAAAAAGAAATTGTATAAGTGAAAAGAGTTGCATGCAATCCTAGATATAGGACGACATAAATCTTCTGGATTAGGGTCAAACCTAATGTGGGAAATCATAAATCGTTATAATGCAATCTTGGGGGTTTTAACTAGAAAGAGATTTCAGTTAATCAACTTGAGATTAGGAGTTTTTCGCCTTGAGAAAGGGATTAACTTAAATCGGGAATTTCTACGGTCCACATAACATGGGATTTTATTAAAAGAGGTTGGTTTTTGCTTAAGGGCTTATGGTTGAATTTTTAACTTGTCAATCACAAAAACATTCTAGAGGGATTTACATTCAAACACACTTCTATCTCTTGATTTCTTATTCTACAAATTTTACTTCATTTTTACACTTTGATAATTTAGATTCTTTATTTTTTTTATCAAACAAAAACTCTGAAAATTGTTAGATTAAATAACAAAGAGACGGTAATTATTAGTACTTACAATCCTCGTGGGAATGACACTCGGTACTCAATAATCTATACTATAAAACGATAGGTGCACTTGCCTACGGTTTTAAAGGTAGCTTTTGAGCCATCAATTCCAAGAGCTTTGCTTCAAATGAGAAAGTGAGGGCAGATTATTGCGTCCGCCTAAAAAATCATATCTAATCTACCGACAAATCTTTAAATGGTAAGTGTTTGAAGCCTTTTTTTCTTTATATCTATTGTTTTAATTTTATAGCTCTTGCATATATGTTTCCACTTGTTAGGAGTTTTCCATTTTCAATTATCGCTATGTTGAGGTAGGAGGGTATTTAAAATCTCTTTTGAAATTTGTTATTTCCTCATAAATCTATCTATTTCCTCACCTGCAGCCTTCTATTTGGTTTACATCATCTTCCTTTGCTTGGGGTTGGTCCGCATTCATAACGATTGCTAAAATGCGAAAGGCTTCATTGTTGATGATCCGCTACGGAGATTGAAATTTATATGCGGGCGGGCTGTTGTACGGAATGCACCATCTACGCCTAACTAGTATTTGTTTCTAGAAAAAATTGTATGTTTTTGGTTGAAGGGAAAAATAGTTGGACTTGGAGTAGTCTGACGTGCTGGCTACGCCCCTGTTTATACTCTTTTTGTGGGTTGTTGTGCGCAATGCACCCTCTGTCTCCAAATAGTATTTGTTTATAATCCTCTATTAACACATATTATAGAAAAGTGTCATTTTAATTGGAGAACTGTTGTTGTAAGTTTGTTGAATGATATGACTTGTTGATCCTATCACGTATCGGTGATTCTTGTACTCGCAACATCTCAATCTAATGCTTCACCTTGTTATTTTTGCAATGGGAGTATACAATATTTTGGACAACTCTCAAGTTGGAAATTAAACTACAAAAATTATTAAGTATGAGTACTAAATTGGTGAATCGGAAACGCCGGGCATCAAACCAAAGAATGTGTCTATGATTCCTAAATAATGTAATTTTGTTGTTGCTCATGTCTTAGCTTCCCTGTCTTTAAGCGTGCTCCCTTTCCCTTTCATTAAGGTATGAATTCAATTTCTTTGTGGTTGAGAACGGCGATTTTAACCGATTTAAATTAAATAGTTTTATCCAATTTTTCCTTCAAAGAAAAAAGTACTACTCCCCATTCCAAGGAGTTATAAATTGAGTAAATCACAATAACAACGTATGAGTTCATTCTTATTATTAAGAAAAAACCCAGTTATCTCTCGCAATTACAAGTACTCCTTGATAATCATGTTCACTTGGTTTTATACCATTAATTTGGGCTTCCAAGACTTGAGTTTTGTGTTGTTTTTGAGTATTTTGAGTCATTTGAGTAGCCAAGCCATGTTGAGAGCCAATTATATTGAGTTTATAGTCATAGTAATGAATCGTGTATCAAAAGAAGTACAAACGAGCAAACAAAGAGAGATTGATTTGAAGAAACGTCCAAACGCGTCTGAAATTTCCATCACTGGCAGTGTTTCGTATTTTGGCCATAACTCTCTCTACAAAATTGATATTGAGATGATTCAAGTGGCTATGGAAAGCTAAGAGATAGGGCTACAACTTTGAAGAAGGGCTCAAAAGCAAATTCCAACATTTGGTGGGTGAAAGACTCAGGCGGGCGCTGCAGCGCCCAAGACAGCAAATTCACTCCAAAATTCACGTCCGGGCGCCATGGCTAGCCCCGGACGGAAATTCCTAAGTTCTTCCACCTATTTCTTGAACTTTTGAGGGGCTATAAATACATACATGGGAGGCTTGATCTACGGCATGGAGGAAAGGCTGGGAATACACCCAAGAACACAAGAAACACATCAATTTCATCAAGGAAGAATCAAGAGAAGAATCGGGTCGAATCGGAGCTTGAGGATTGAAGATTAATCGAGAGATTATCCATTTCCCTAAGTTTTCTCATTCTTTGTGCTTTAATCTTTCATTTTAGTTTCTTATGAAGATGAACAATTTGTCTATGAGTTGTTTATTTATAATGGGTAGCTAAATTTCTTGTGATTTTCGGGTTTTGGAAGTAGATTAATTGAACTCTTGTTGATTGTTTTAATCTTAATTGAAGTTATTGTCTTGAAGCCTATTTGAGTACTTTGTTCTTATTCTTGTTTTATCATTTGGCCAATGATTTAACTTGTTTGATATATTGATTCATAATTCGAGAGATGAGTTTCAATATTAGATCTTGAGTACTTGACATGAATATTTGCATAATCGAGAGGTTTGTGAATATTTGTGAGGATATTTGATCTTTTGTGCATTTGGGAGTTGTGTATCTTATGTTGAGTAGAGATACTAGCATAGATATTTCAATCTACACTTTATATACATCTCAAGAGGGAGGATAAAATACCGTTGTGATCGTCTTATAGGTGTATTGATAATAACTTTGGCTTTGATTAAATCGTAAAACAAGAGGAATATTAATTGAAACCATAACCTGGGAATCCATTTCATTTCCTTGATAATTCCACTATTATTTTCATCTTGTGTTTTTGTGGTTATTCTTATCTTTTCTTCCACAACAATCATTCAATTTCGATCGTCTAAATAAAAATAAGGCTATCTTAGTTCAATACTTTAGCGCATTAATTTATTAGTCTCTCGTGGATACGACCTTGCTTACCCTATTCTATAAACTACACCGTACACTTGCGGTGAAGCTAAAAATAAGGCGAACAAGTTTTTGGCGCGTTCTTGGACTAATACAATTTTTGGTGCTAATATTGCGATAGATAGAATTATTCTTAATTTAGACATTTTTTTATTTTTATTTCATTTTTTCTTTGTAAATTCTACTTCTACAATGCTTGATTTGTTTCTTTGAATTGGTATAGGTGCACCTATTCGGATGGAAGAGGCAAACCCATCTTTGGAAGACGCCCTCATTTCATTCATGAATCAAACGACTTCATTTATGAGTCAAATAAAGTTATTCATGAGGGAAATGGGAAATAGCCTTACCAAAAACGAAGCAAAGATGGACAAGATGAAGTTGCAATTGACACGATTGGCCAATACTATGGATTCACAATTGAAAAATCTCGAGACTCAAATGGGCCAATTAGTTACAATTGTTGGTGGGCAACATCAAAAGAGCCAATTTTTAAGCACCACTGAAGCCAACTCGAAGGAACAATCTAGTGCCATTCATCAAATGAGTGGTACCGAATACGAGAAGATGAAGATCCTGGAAAAGCAAGAAAGCTCAGAACCACACACAAATTGTATGTCTATGCATGATCAAATAGTATGTGGCGCTGAAAAGGAACAAAAACAGGACAAGGAACACACAACCCAAGCGTGTACGAATGAGCAGTTCGTGCGAGATATTATAAGAAAGTTGTTCCAGAACGAGAAAAATACTGATCATACATATGCAAACGAACAACATACACGTAAACTGGGATCAAGTATATTCCTACGCCAGGACTCAAATCCTTGCTTGGACACCCCAAGTATGCATTATTAGGTGCAAGTAAGGCAAATATGGCACTTGACCATGACCCAAAGCAGCTAATATATGCATTCAAGGGAGGCACCAATTCATACGTCGAGCTATAGACGGTAAATCTAGCGCTTGTTGGGAGGCAACCCAATGGTAACTTCACATTTTTCTTTCTTGAAATTCTATCTTTTCCCTTGTTTCGATATAATTTCATTCAAGTTTGGGGGGGAGAGTTAGTATTTTGATTTGAAATGTGTGAGTATTTTGATTTGAAGTGTGTAAAAAAAAATTGCATTTGTTTGTGTGTTTCCATATAGTTGCATGTAAAGCATTTTAGGTTGCATTTGCATTAGAAACACGTTTACAGTTTTAGCACGTTTATTATTTTCATAGATTTTAAGGAGTGAGTTGACCATGTGCGATTGAGACTTGATGCTTATATTTTTGAAAAAAATTTGTATTGTTTTGATTGGGTATTGAGTATGAGTTGATTGAGCCATGAATAGATGATATTGAGCATGTGGATATTGAGAACATGGTTTGATGCTTTGAATTACGATTTGCAAGCCTCGTGAGCTTTTGAGCATTTTTCTTTGCTTTCATCATATGCGAGTCTTGTTGTTAATTTGAGTGTATCATTCATGTTGTTAGAATTTAGAACTTGCTGGTATCTCTGTCAAGGTCACATGTTGTATGCGGTGTGAAAATGATCAAAGGCCATTTTATTAGCCCTTCAAGCCTTTTGCTTACCTAATGATGATATTGAAATCCCTAGTTAGCCAACTTGAGCCTATTGCCTAATTTTTAATAGCCACAATTCAAGCTTTAACTTGATAAATCTTTACCCAACACTGAGCGTATAGCATTGAGTAAAGGAATTGAATAAGGGTGAATGGGTGAAATCAAAATGTTAGAAGGTGATGTTATAGTTGGTTGATGAGAACAAAAGAGAAAGAAAAGGAGATATGAAATGTTGAAAACTCATATAAGAGTAAAAAAAAAAAAAAAAAATAAATCGATGAATGAGTTTTCTTTGAATGAACTTGGAGGTTAAGAATTGTAATGTGAATGGTTGAGTTTACAAAATAAAGGGGATGGAGATAAGAAGAGTTGGTGAAAATGAGAGGTGATTTGAGTAGAATATTGAGCTTTAATGTAGATGAATTATATGCTCACCGGTCTATATGCTCGAGTTTGAGTCACTCTATCCATATTTTCCTACCCCAACCAAAGAGCCTTCATTACAACCAAAGGAAAAGTCCTTTTTGATTCACAATTTTGCATACATCCTAGTGGCGGAGATATGAGACGATTTGCAAGCCTATGGTAAGTGCAATATTGAATTGAATTGAGCGTAAACACGTCCTATATTCATTCGAGATGAGAGTATACGATTGATCTTTGTGAGGTGTAATTCTTAGCATTTACCATGGTTTCTTTAATATGTGCTCTATGTTAGATGTTTGAGGATTGGTTAATTCGTTGCTTGATACCTACAATGAACAATACAAAATTTTATGGAGTTGTTGTGCGTTCAACTTTTCATTACTCCCAGTCATGTTTTGTCTTGTTTTTAAAAGTGTTGACCGGGACGGCCAACAGTTTAAGTTTGGGGTATTTGTTCACTTGGTTTTATACCATTAATTTGGGCTTCCAAGACTTGAGTTTTGTGTTGTTTTTGAGTATTTTGAGTCATTTGAGTAGCCAAGCCATGTTGAGAGCCAATTATATTGAGTTTATAGTCATAGTAATGAATCGTGTATCAAAAGAAGTACAAACGAGCAAACAAAAGAGATTGATTTGAAGAAACGTCCAAACGCGTTGTCTCGAAATTTCCATCACTGGCAGTGTTTCGTATTTTGGCCATAACTCTCTCTACAAAATTGATATTGAGATGATTCAAGTGGCTATGGAAAGCTAAGAGATAGGGCTACAACTTTGAAGAAGGGCTCAAAAGCAAATTCCAACATTTGGTGGGTGAAAAACTCAGGCGGGCGCTGCAGCGTCGTCCACGGGCGCAGCAGCGCCAAGACAGCAAATTCACTCCAAAATTCACGTCCCGGGCCGCAGCGCCCCGGACGGAAATTCCTAAGTTCTTCCACCTATTTCTTGAACTTTTGAGGGGCTATAAATACATACATGGGAGGCTTGATCTAGGGCATGGAGGAAAGGGGGAATACACCCAAGAACACAAGAAACACATCAATTTCATCAAGGAAGAATCAAGAGAAGAATCGGGTCGAATCGGAGCTTGAGGATTGAAGATTAATCGAGAGATTATCCATTTCCCTAAGTTTTCTCATTCTTTGTGCTTTAATCTTTCATTTTAGTTTCTTATGAAGATGAACAATTTGTCTATGAGTTGTTTATTTATAATGGGTAGCTAAATTTCTTGTGATTTCCGGGTTTTGGAAGTAGATTAATTGAACTCTTGTTGATTGTTTTAATCTTAATTGAAGTTATTGTCTTGAAGCCTATTTGAGTACTTTGTTCTTATTCTTGTTTTATCATTTGGCCAATGATTTAACTTGTTTGATATATTGATTCATAATTCGAGAGATGAGTTTCAATATTAGATCTTGAGTACTTGACATGAATATTTGCATAATCGAGAGGTTTGTGAATATTTGTGAGGATATTTGATCTTTTGTGCATTTGGGAGTTGTGTATCTTATGTTGAGTAGAGATACTAGCATAGATATTTCAATCTACACTTTATATACATCTCAAGAGGGAGGATAAAATACCGTTGTGATCGTCTTATAGGTGTATTGATAATAACTTTGGCTTTGATTAAATCGTAAAACAAGAGGAATATTAATTGAAACCATAACCCGGGAATCCATTTCATTTCCCTTGATAATTCCACTATTATTTTCATCTTGTGTTTTTGTGGTTATTCTTATCTTTTCTTCCACAACAATCATTCAATTTCGATCGTCTAAATAAAAATAAGGCTATCTTAGTTCAATACTTAGCGCATTAATTTATTAGTCTCCGTGGATACGACCTTGCTTACCCTATTCTATAAACTACACCGTACACTTGCGGTGAAGCTAAAAATAAGGCGAACAAATCACATATTTGTAATTTTGAAAATAAATGATCTTTTTGTAATTAGGTAAAACTTCAAAAGTAGTTTTTGTAATTTACCCTTATAAATCCATAAAAATATGAAGTATTAGTTATTCCATTCACCTTACTCCGAAGTTGGCCGTTCTCCGCCTCCACCACCTCGCCTCGATGGTTTGAAGTCACCGCGAGGTTCAGAATCTAAACTAAAATTTTCACAAGTCTTAATTGAATGGAAAGAGACAGGGAATGAAGAATGAAAATACAAAGTAACCACAAAAGCTTACCCGAGCGACATCCCCGTAAAGGTGTGTCTCGATGTCCTTGAAGGACAGAGACCCAAGTCGGACTGATCGTCGGTAGACAGAGCTTCTCTCGTACTAGCATATCCCATATCAGAATTCGTGAAGTCCCAATAGGACTGGATCCCCTCACGGCGGTTCACCCCATTAGAAAAAGATAACCCAGGGACCAAGAGTCCCAGAATCAGCATCTACAGGCTCCGTCCTCAGCCTCTTCCTCCCCGAAGAGCCAGAAGAGGGATGAGGAGCAGAAGAAACATCAGCACAGTCCCTGGGTGGGACTTCGGGCGTCGGTCTTCTCTGGCCAGAGAGTGCACGACCCTCGCTCACCATCACTCCGGGGTGGGGTTCCCGAGCTCCCGCCAGCAACAGATTTGCCCTTGCTCTTCTTCTTTTTCTTGAAGGCCATCAACGCATCAATATTATAGCTCTTTTTCCTGAAAAGCAAACAAGAAGCAATGTCAGAAGACGGAAGCAGTCAAATATACAAGTAAAGCGAGAATCAATACAATGAAATAAAACACTGTTGAGTACCCAAGAAATCTCTAACATTCAGAAGACTCTTGAACAATCCTTTGGACTATAAACTTTCGCCATCTCCTTGGGGGAAGAGGGAGTACCTCAGGCCGACATGGCTTCCATGACCCATTCGTGAGGGAGCTCTTAACCATTATCCCTCACATAAAAGAAGTCTTTCTTCCACCACCCACCAGGATGGGGAAGCCCCATAAGGAACTTACATTGGGGGCGAGGGAAGAAGTGGAAGAAGGTATCGCCAGGAGACTTCCTAGCGTAAAACAAAGAGTGGAACCCGTCCACAGCCGGAGACATGTCCAACCTCCACATAGCATACTTGTATCCTCGTATGCATACGTAAGCTTGAGGAACTATCTGTCCAACGCATGCTCACACGGATCTAAGGATCGCAACAAGAAAATTATCCTGAGGAAGAACAAAGCCAACGGAGAAACTATAAAGATACACCATGATGAAGCCCTCGGGAGGATGAGTAAGCCTATTGCCAAAGCCTGTGGCCAACATCACAAATGTCGAAGGAAGCTTTAGCCGCTTCTGCAACCTATGAAGACAAAGAGATGAAACTCTACTAACCAACTCTCCTGGGACAATTGCCCGACACCGGGAGGAGGTCTATCCGATACTTGGGTTGATGGACCTCTTCTGGATTGTCCCCATTGGATTTCTCCTCGGGAGCCTTATCACTTGAAATCGAATCAATCAAGCTCTACTTCCCCTCACCATCATAACATAACCCGGAGCTAGAGTGCCCTACGGAACTAAAGAAGGATCAAAATTCAAAATCCGACTTAAATATGTGAAACCTCAGGAGAAGACAGAGAAACACGGAAAGAAGAATGAACTGGGGGGCATGGGCCAGCCCCCAGGTGCGCACTCTTGCGTCCGCCCCGAGAGGGCGCCTTGGGGGCGCCCAGTGGGTGCCCCCCTCTCCTCTCTCGAGCTCTCATCTCTCTCCTTACCAAGTGTTCTACCAAGAAAAGAAGTTCAAAGTTAAAGAGTAGAGAGAGAAATATTACCTTTGGAAGACATAGTTAAAAACTCTCCTCCCAAGTATCCTTGTGCAAAAGTGGTTAAAGATTCTCTAAAGACAAGACAAGATATATAGCAAGACAAGCGAGACATGATACCAGTTTAGCTCCCACATTGTTTCATACATCCACAACATCGGAGCTGGGGGGCTTATGTTGGGAGCAAAAATGACATTTAATAATTTAATATATAATTCGGTTTATATATTGATTTAATATTAATTGTCCAATAGGCTATTAATGGAATAACCCAGCCCAAAGGAGTCCGGGACTGGCCCATAGGCCGATTCCTCCTATGCGGCCCACAAGGCCCATTACTCAGGTATAAAAAGGTATATTCTCTTCATTTGTAAGTACATTAACTCATAATTACTTTGACGCATTTAATTCAGTATTTGCTTAATGTCTTATTCTCTCTCAATCATTGTGCTGACTTGAGCGTCGGAGAGGCCTCCCTGGGACAACCGAGGGACCCTCTAACATTTGCGTGTGTGCAAACAAGTTCATGTCTGAAGAACTTCCAGCTACCGAAGAAGAAGAGTTGAAGACTTCTCATTTGGGAAGAAGAACTTTGTCAAAAACCTTAGCTTTGGTGTGATCTGTCCTAAAAAGTAGCATCAGTATGCCAAATAAATATAAACATTTAAACTTAATTATCATTCATCAATCTGGGGTCTCAAACTAAAAACAAATTAAGCACCATATATTTGGCATAAAAACATCTAGGGGTTCATACTTCATACCTGATACCATAGTAAATCTTTTTTCCCTTTTCTTCTTTTGAGTGTGGGGTGGGGTGGGGTGGGGTGGGGGTGGGGGTACTTACTAAAGAAAGTTAACCAACTCTAATGTCTAGATTCAATTACAACATAAAACTTTTTAAGAAAAAAAATTCATTATTTGACGAAGAAGGATGTATCACTAAAACAATACTAGACCACATACTTGCATAAAACTCTCAAGCACTAACCGATCAAAAAATAAATCCTCAAGCACTACCAGAAATAACAATGCATTGAATGATTTATAGGTTTGAAATAAAATCACTCAAGTTCCCACTGATACTTTTTGGTCAAAGGTTCTTATGTCACCTGAAATATAAAGCATAAAGTGTATCTGACTTTTGCATTCATTTGGAGTATATCTCTACTTGCCATTGAAAATATCGAAAGCTCTTTGCAATTTTGTGCCCCGCCAAAGGCGACAAAAGAATAAAGTATTAGCAATATAGTTCTCACAAAAATCCCAATTGAAATCTGCATTGCTAATATAATGATATCCTAATTCATGTCATCGCCAAATGCACTATGCAACTCTAATGTGGAGGGAGATTACTTATCGATCATATGAAGCTCATATTTCTCAGTAACGAAATATGTATGGTTCAAACATTGGTAAAATGAAGAGTAACAAAAAAAAGGGTTTTTATATATAATTGTTTAATTATCTTATTTCTCAGAAGAAAATGATGTGTGGTTATTGAAGATGCTAGCTTCATATTTGAAGTTCCTTTTATACCAATGAACAAACTCAATATTGACTATATATGCACATGGAATGAAAATGTTGTGGGATCCACGAAATTATGGTAATATACTATTGGTCCCATTAGATTCGGAAGACTGCGATGATTTTAGTATTGTTTTTCATTTATAGTCCCAAATCGCATGTTTGACTTTCAGTTTGACATTGACCGTTAGTTTTTTAACGGATAGTGAGACAAGAAAAATCTTATGGGACTATTTTCAAGACATGGGACTAAAATCATCAGAGGATAAGTCTAATGGGACCAAAAGTGAATTTTTCTCTGGTAATATAAGAAACTTGTAAGTTCTTTGCTTAGAAATATGTGTAATCGAAAAGTAAATACCAAATTTAACATGACTAACATTTTCAAAGTAAAGTTGAAAAGTTTTTAAATGGTTGAGTAAAACAAGCTTGTCAGCAAAAATATGTAGCATTCTTTAATAAAATTGCTAATTTTAGATACACATAGTTATATCTAATTAGATTTGACCATAATATACATTTTTAAGATTCATAATTTTTTAAGATTCATAATCTGATAAGGTGTTACATATTTTTGTTTATAAAATGCAATGTAAAAGTAATCCCAACTAGACAATGCGGCTCTGACCTAAAACAAACATTAATGTAAACACAAAGGTAATAATGTCACCATAACTTGTGATTAAACATTTGCAAATTTAACTCGCCAATATAAAACATTGTAGGTGTTATATATATTCAGTATAAATCATGTATAATGCACTTGGATTTAAAAAAATAAAAAGAATAAAAAAATAAGTAGGTTAGAATTTACAAAACACAATTTTTACCATTTTTTAATCAGTAATTAGTGACAGTAACAGGCAATGTGACGAGAGAAAAGGTCATAAGAGATCACAAGATATGGAGACAAGCAAGTAGTTGACAGGAAAATTCAGCAAAATAAAAAATAATAGTAACTGAGTAATAATTCTTAGAAATTGTAGGCAGAGTACTTAGTTATCTTCTTCGTTTGATAATATTTATTGCTTGAGGTAATTTTTGTTGGAAATTATTTGGGTCCCGGATCTAATCCGGGCCAAATAAGATCCGGCTTTTCGATCTAATCGAACGGAAGCGGATGCGAGGGATTTCACAAATCGCGTTTATATATAAGAACATAAGATAATGCTTATTAAATTTATTCAAACTAAAGGAAGAAAAGAAAATTTACCTCTTTCGACGATTTTCTTGTTCTTCGCTTTTTCTCCGTCAATCCTTCGAATCCCCGAGGCTCGTAGACACCGCGATCTTCCAATCCGATCCTTCCTATCAACGGCAGTGTGTGGGCACCCAAATAATAATTCTAAGTTCCTAACTTTTATTTTCCTACGATGTACTCAACCCATGAGATTGTAGGATTGGGCTAACTGGATAGGAGGGAAATTGAACTAGGCAAAAATTAAACCACAAAACCTCTGAAAATCCAAAACCAATTAACTGCCCATCGACGTACGCTGGGGAGGTCCAGTTTTATTAAACAAACTTTTTGAAAACCAATCAAAATAAATTGATTGACCAAACCTGGTTGCATTTGACCAAAAGAATCAATATTCTCTATTGTGAGGAGTTGATGAGTTAATCATCAATTTGCTAATTGAAAAACTCTTTTTTCAAAATAGCAGGGCCGAAAATTGTATCTAATTTTGGCCAATAGAAACTTTTCAATTTGTAAGAAGGGGCGGCCTATTTGCGTCTTGTACAAAGGGGCGAAAAACTGTTGTAATGCAATTGTGAGATGTGGTCCCTTTTTATAGACCTAGTTGTTCAATCAGTTTCCCACTCCAACTAAGTTTCTATCTAATCTAGAATTCACAATTCTAGATAGACTCAAACTCTAATTAATAATTATCCAATATAATTATCAATTTAATAATTATATTAATATTATAAATATTTTATATTTATTTAATTCCAAATACTGTTAAAACTGTAGAATATCATATATTCTCGGAATTAACTAATATTAATATATTAGCCCAAATATTTTGGAAAATTCTTTTCCATAAATCCTTAGGAACTGGAAATATTATTTCTAACACGTTTACTCTAGGAAGGCGAACCGGGGACCATGAACCTATAATTATAAGCTCCAATACATCGAATAAATAATTAACTCTTTAATTAATTTATTCGACTTATTAATTCTGATATTACTCCACTATAAATTCGAAATTGCACTCTTATAATTATAGAATATCTTACTCTATGAAATAAGCAGTCCACTGATATAATCATTACATATAGATTAATCCTCCATAGACAATTCGTAATTGAAGCTAGGTAGTATCCGTTAAACCTCTTCAATTACTTCTTATCCTCATTTATCATTAATTCACTAGCGAATGGTTAATTTATAATCGGATTATAAATTAGAGATCTCAAACGATTGGTTCGAGAATTAACAAATGAGGAATCGTCTTTCTACTTCCCGCAAGAAGTAATGGATTCCATATCTGTGAATTTATATTCCCAGCTATTTAATTCAAATGTGAATCTAAAATGCAAGTATTGGGAATGTCGTAGGACAAACTTAAACGAGCAAATTAAGAAACACAGAGAAAAAAACAAGAGTCTATAATCACTCAGGATTAAGATTTATCCATATATGATCATCTAGTGATTTAATTTGATTTTCTATTTCTACAACAGAATTTGTATGAAAAATTCAAATTGAATCGGTCCAAGTCCTATATGATCAAATCATATATAAATGCCTCCACTAAGATGTCTCCACATCGACGGCCCGGATAAGACAGTCACATTCAAAATATTTTGGGCCGCATTAATGATGTTTTAATTAAAGATCCCATACTTTAATTAATTTCATCACGGACTTAATTTTAGTTTATTATCTATAATCTTAATCCTCTTGTATATAACTCTTATATACTAAGATTATGGTTACAATAAATAAACTAGGGATTTTCATGATGTTCAATAAAATACATACAATATGTAAAAGAGTTCGAAAATAAATGTCGCTTTTATTAATAATCAAAAATAATTCACAATTGCTTTAAGGGCATTATCCCTAACAACCTCCCATTTGCCCTAAAGCATATGAGACATGTCTCTCAATCCTAAATTATTTAAATGCCTCTCAAACACTTTTGCAGGCAATGTCTTGGTGAATGGACCAGCAAGGTTGTCGGCAGACGCAATCTTGAGAATTGAGACGTCACCTCATCTCCCGAATAAGATGGTACTTTCTTTCTATATGATTTGATCTCTTGTGACTTCGAGGCTCCTTCGAATTAGCCACTGTCCTACTATTGTCACAATATAAAGTGAGTGGCCTATCCACATTTGGAACAACTTCCAAATCAGAAAGGAATTTCTTTAGCCATACCGCCTCCTTAGCTGCTTCTGAAGCGGCTAATAAGATGGTACTTTCTTTCTATATGATTTGATCTCTTGTGACTTCGAGGCTCCTTCGAATTAGCCACTGTCCTACTATTGTCACAATATAAAGTGAGTGGCCTATCCACATTTGGAACAACTTCCAAATCAGAAAGGAATTTCTTTAGCCATACCGCCTCCTTAGCTGCTTCTGAAGCGGCTATATATTCGGCCTCCATGATCGAATTCGCGGTGCTGGATTGCTTAATGCCTCTCCAGACTATGGCACCGCCACCGAGAGTGAACACTGACCTAGATATCGACTTTCGAGAATCCTTGTCTGACTGAAAGTCAGAATCAGTGTACCCGACTATTTTAAGGTCATCACCTGAATAGACAAGCATATAGTCCCTCGTTCTCCGTAGATACTTGAGAATGTTCTTGACTGCTATCCAATGGTCCATTCCTGGATTTGATTGAAACCGGCTGATTATCCCTAACGCATAACAAATACCGGGCCTTGTACACAACATAGCATACATAAGGATGCCTACTGCAGAGGCATAGGGAATACGTCTCATGTCATCTTCCTCCTGAGGTGTCTTAGGACACTGCTCCTTGGAGAGAACGACTCCATGTCGAGTTGATAGATAACCCTTTTTGGAATCTTGCATTCTATAATGCAACAACATCTTATCGATATAAGAAGCTTGAGACAATGCCAATAATTTGTTCTTGCGATCTCGAACCATTCGAATTCCAAGAACATAATTCGCTTCTCCCAAATCTTTCATTTGGAATTGCTTGGCAAGCCAACCTTTAACCGCAGATAACATCTCTACATCATTCCCAATGAGTGGAATATCATCTACGTAAAAAGCACTAAAAATGCCACTTTACCACCCTTGATCGCTTGTATACACAAGGCTCATCAACACTTTGATCAAAACCATAAGACTTGATCTTCTCATCAAATCTATGGTTCCATGACCTTGAGGTTTGCTTTAACCCATAAACGGATCTAAGCAATTTGCAGACTTTCTGCTCTTGACCTTCGGCTACAAAACCCTCTGGTTGCTGCATGTAGATTTCCTCGTCTAGATGGCCATTCAAAAAGGATGTCTTGATATCCATGTGCCATATCTCATAGTCAAGACATGCAACAATTGAAAGTAGTATGCGGATAGATTTTAGCATTGCTACTGGCGAGAAAGTCTCCTCATAGTTGACACCCTCCTTTTGGGTGTAACCCTTAGCCATTAGCCTTGCTTTGAAAGTCTCTACTTTCCCATCCACACCCTTCTTTCTCTTATAGATCCATTTGCACCCAATGAGCCTGACATCCTCAGGCGGATCTACAAGAACCCAGACAGTGTTAGAGTACATAGACTCCATTTCTTGGTTCATAGCTTCAAGCCACCTCTTTTTATCAGAATCCACCATCGCTTGTCGAAAAGACAATGGATCATCGTCTATCCGATCGGAGACTGCAACATTTGCCTCTTCGATTTGACGATAGCGGATTGGTGGTTTAATCACCCTCCCACTATGTTGAGGTGTCATGACATTCTGATCGGGTATAGTGGTATTTTTAGCGATTTCCCCAACAACTCTTATTGGTTGTGGTCTGATCTCATCAGAAAGTAACTCCTCGAGTACAACTTTACTTCGAGGTCGGAAGTTTTCTATATAATCGTTCTCAAGAAAGATAGAATTAGTCGAAACTATTACTTCCTTTTCTTGTGGATCATAAAACAAACCTCATCTCGTTCCTTTGGGATATCCAACGAACATATACACTTCTGAACGTGGATGCAACTTTCTAGTCTCTCCTTTCAGCACATGTGTTGGGCATCCCCATATGCGAAAGTGGCGTAAACTAACTTTACTCTCATTCCACAACTCTAGTGGTGTCTTTTGGATTGACTTAGACGGAACTACATTCAAAATGTTAACCGCCGTTTGCAATGCATACCCCCAAAACGAATTAGGCAGTGTCGCGTAGCTCATCATTGACCTAACCATATCAAGCAACGTTCGGTTTCTCCTTTCAGCAATGCCATTTTGCTGAGGGGTGCCAGGTGCTGTGAGTTGGTACAAAATACCATGCTCTAGCAAATAATCTTTGAACTCGGTATCTACATACTCACCCCCTCGATCAGATCGAAGGCACTTCAAAGATTTTCCTAGCTGCTTTTCAGCTTCCGCATGAAATTCCTTGAACTTTTCAAAAGTCTCGGATTTTCTATGCATGAGATAAGCATTTGTAAGGAAGAACAAACATGATTAGTAGCTCCAGAGTCAACTACCCAAGTAGAAGAATCTCTAGCTACCAAACAACTTTCAAGAACAAGTAAATCAAATTTACGTTTCTTGTTTTCCTTTACTTTGGAGAGAAACTTGGGGCAGTCTCTCTTCGAATGTCCCTCTTCATCGCAGTGGAGACAATTTCCCTTTGGTTTGGAGGAACCTTGCTTCTTGCCTTTGAGATTTTCACATACGAGTGCAATATTCATGTTACTATTCCACTTGTTACAATTTTCTCCAGTTAATAAATCATTTAACAGTGTAAACATATGACAAGACATCATTCCTGAAAATTAAATAAAGCGACATAAATAAGCGAACGAACATCATAGAGCATTCAATTTAGGAATCATAAACATGATGCATGAAAGCAATAAAGTTTATCCTACCAATTCCAAGGTAATTTAATCTCACATTTAAGAAGCCGCCGTAGGGTAGGTCAAATCAAATGACGATTAAATCGAGACCATCTCAGATTAATAAAATAAATAATCAAGACATCTCATATCTTCATTGATTTAATAATCACCTTTTTAGTTTAGCTTAGATACATCCAAACTATTTGATTGTATCCTTATGAGTGTTACCCATTATTTCAGATTTTAAAAATTAACTCAAAATCGCCGCGGTAGGGTAGGAAAATTAAGAGTTAAATTTTAAATTTCTATCCTTTCGGAGATTAAGCCTTGATTATTGATTTAAGTGAAAACCATCTGTAGGGGACGAATATGAGCGTCGCGAGGCGTCACTTAAATCTCACGGTGCTTTGATCAATAATGGAGGCCATAGGATTTATTGTTATGAATCATTCTCTCACTCATTATTTTGTAATAAAAAAACAATTAAAACAGTTTTATATCAATGTCAATCCATCTCATAGATCTATCATAACAATTAAACAATTCAATTATCATGATGCATGACATGCTTGGGAGTGGGTTCCATGGATGACATATCAATATGCATGGAACATATATCACATATATATCACATAAATATTAATCCGCGAAATAATAAATATGACGATTTGAATCGATGCCTTAAATTCAAAAACGCTCATGCATCCATATATCAAAACATGCAAGATCAAATGCTAAACTCACTCCAAAATAAATTTAATAACAGATCTAGTTCAAATATCAAAAACTAAATGGCTCTGATACCATTTATTGGAAATTATTCAGGTCCCGGATCTAATCCGGGCCAAATAAGATCCGGCTTTTCGATCTAATCGAACGAAAGCGGATGCGAGGGATTTCAAAAATCGAGTTTCATATATAAGAAAATAAGATCATGCTTATTGAATTTATTCAAACTAAAGGAAGAAAACAAAATTTACCTCTTTCGACGATTTTCTTGTTCTTCGCTTTTTCTCCGTCAATCCTTTGAATCCCCGAAGCTCGTAGACACCGCGATCTTCCAATTCGATCCTTCCTATCAATGGCAGTGTGTGGGCACCCAAATAATAATTCTAAGTTCCTAACTTTTATTTTCCTATGATGTACTCAACTCATGAAATCGTAGGATTGGACTAACTAGATAGGAGGAGAATTGAACTAGGCAAAAATTAAACCACAAAACCTCTGAAAATCCAAAACCAATTAACTGCCCATCGCGTACGCTGGAGAGGTCCAGTTTTATTAAACAAACTTTTTGAAAACCAATCAGAATAAATTGATTGACCAAACCTGGTTGCATTTGACCGAAAGAATCAATATTCTCTATTGTGAGGAGTCGATGAGTTAATCATAAATTTGCTAACTTAAAAACTCTTTTTTCAAAATAGCAGGGGCCGAAAATTGTATCTAATTTTGGCCAATAGGAACTTTTCAATTTGTAAGAAGGGGCGGCCTATTTGCGTCTTGTACAAAGGGGCGAAAAACTGTTGTAATGCAATTGTGAGATGTGGTCCCTTTTTATGCGCCATTGCTCAATCGCTTTCCCACTCCAACTAAGTTATCTAATCTAGAATTCACAATTAGATAGACTCAAACTATAATTAATAATTATCCAATATAATTATCAATTTAATAATTATATTAATATTATAAATATTTTATATTTATTTAATTCCAAATACAGTTAAAACTGTTGAATATCATATATTCTAATTAACTAATATTAATATATTAGCCCAAATATTTTGGAAAACTCTTTTCCTTAAATCCTTAGGAACGGAAATATTATTTCTAACCCGTTTACTCTAGGAAGGCGGCAGGGGACCATGGACCTATAATTATAAGCTCCAATAAATCGAATAAATAATTAACTCTTTATTTAATTTATTCGACTTATTAATTCCAATATTACTCCACTATAAATTGAAATTGCAAGCTTATAATTATAGAATATCTTACTCTACGAAATGAGCGGTCACATTTGATATAATCATTACATATAGATTAATCCGCATAGACAATTCGTAATTGAAGCCAGTAGTATCCGTTAAACATCTTCAATTACTTCTTATCCTCATTTACCATTAATTCACTAGCGAATGGTTAATTTATAATCGGATTATAAATTAGAGATCTCAAACGATTCAGTTCCAGAATTAACAAATGAGGGAATCGTCTTTCTACTTCCCGCAAGAAGGAATGGATACCATATCTGTGAATTTATATTCCCAGCTATTTAATTCAAATGTGAATCTAAAATGCAAGTATTGGAAATGTCGTAGGACAAACTTAAACGAGCAAATTAAGAAACACACAGAAAGAAACATGAGTCTATAATCACTCAGGATTAAGATTTATCTATATATGATCATCTAGTGATTTAATTTGATTTTCCATTTCTACAACGGAATTTGTATGAAAAATTCAAATTAAATCGGTCCAAGTCTTATATGATCAAATCATATATAAATGCCCCCACTAAGATGTCTCCACATCGACGGTCCGGATAAGACAGTCACATTCAAAATGTTCTGGGCCGCATTAATGATATTTTAATTAAAGATCCCATACTTTAATTAATTTTATCACGGACTTAATTTTAGTTTATTATCCATAATCTTAATCTTCTTGTATATAAATCTTATATACTAAGATTATGGTTACTATAAATAAACTAGGGATTTTCATGATGTTCAATAAAATACATACAATATGTAAAAGAGTTCGAAAATAAATGTCGTTTTTATTAATAATCAAAAATAATTCACAATTGCTTTAAGGGCACTATCCCTAACAATTTTAACTTTCCTATTATGTTTTGACACTTAATTAAATGTTTAAGAATGTTTCTTTTATTTGGATTGGCATACTTTTGGTGACGATGACCACCCCTTAAGAAATTGGAAAATTTGTAATCTCTATATATATAAAAGCAAAATGATTTCTATAAATGTTTTCCCGCCTAAACGCTATTGCTAAAAATTTCCGGTACATTTTTTAGGCTAACTATTTGATGATTTCTGATTTTTTGTAAAGATTACCAATAAAATAGAAAGTTTGACTTTAGAGTGATTAATTGCTGATTTCCGATTTTTTTGTAAAGATTACTTAAAAAATAGCCAGTTTGACTTTATAAAAAAGTTGTGATCTTATTTTTCAGCAGTTATGTAGACCAGATTTATTTTTTCTGAATATTGTACATGCAAATCGATCCGGAATTATACTAAATACATTACCATAAATAATTTTGTTGTTTTTTTGTGCTGTACATCAAGCAGATTCTCGAATTCTACTAAATAAATACCATAAATAAGTTGATTGCTCTTTTGTTTGGTATTACAACTGGAAAATAAAATAATATACGGATCTAACTAAAAAAATACAATAAGGAAATATACATTGGATGAAAATCTGCAATAAATAAAATAAAATTGTAAAGATCGAATTTGATTGTCTCATAATTGTAAAGATCCGAATTTTGGATTTAATATGTAAAAATTTTCCTGCAAAAGGAATTACAATCAAACCAAAATTTATTTATTTACTAGACTAAATTGCTAATAATGGATATACCATTTAAATTGCTAGAAATTTCCTATTCAGTGATTGATCGAAATATCTGATTTTTATATGCTTGATTTTACAATATTTTCGTAATCTAAATAGATTGGACACAAATAAAATTCACAGCCTATAAATATTAGAATCATGATCAGTTAATTTTACACATTCAAAATAACTGCAAAAGCAAGAGGAATAATATATTTTCTTACACATCCATTTATTTTTTTCTAGAAAAAATGGCTCTTGTGTTCAATCTGATTCGTAAATTAAACAATAGCAAAACGCCTTGGGCTATCAAGTTAAGGCTCGCGCGGAAGTAGAAAAGCCATCATTCCACGATAATAAACAAATTGGGAGTATTGAATGCATTTTTCATGATGCTTGGGTATTTTATTATTCTTTTACAACCCTATTTTGCAACATTGTTTTGCGTCTATTTTTTTATATATTATGCTCAATAATTAACTTATTTTTATTTTCTGATTAACAGGGTGATAGAATTCATGGTACTATCAGAAAGTATCAAATTCCAAATTTTAAAAAAAAGTCTAAAGGAAGGGCATGTTTACGCAATCAAAGATTTCATTGTTGAAAAGCAAACCGATAAGTACAAGACCACTTCCAGCCAAATTAAGATTATGTTCTATGGAAAGACACACATTTTTGAAATGTTTGATGAAACGTTTCCTCGATTCATGTACAACTTCGTAAAATTTAGTGAGTTGGCTGACACCAATAAAGTGGATGACACTATGCTTATAGGTATTTTTTGAAATTCAATGTTTCATTCCTAATAAAAAAATTATGTACCTTGATTTTAATTTACTGACTATTTTTCTGCAGATGTTATTGGAAAGGTTGTGTCGATGTATTCCGCACAAAATAAGGATATAAATGGACGCCTTACCAGATTCTTAGATTTAACTTTAGAAGATCTAGAGTAAGTTTTAGTACATTATCATCTGTTTTATATTTCTTTTACATATGAATGTAAATTCAATATGCTTTCAATTTTATAGAAACAATCGCATCACATGTACGCTATGGGAGAATTATATGGAGCAGATATTACCGCACTTGGAGAAGCAATTGTTTGAGACGGTGGTTATTATTTTGCAGATGGGAAGGGCGAAAGTTTTTAAAGGTAACGGTTTTTCCAATCCTTTTTTTTTATTAGAATGTTCTTTTCTTTCAATTTTTTTATGATTTTGTTCTGTAATTTAATCATTTAATATTTTTTGTGTATTTTTAAGGTCAAGTTAAGGTATCCAATACCTTTCATATTACGAAATTGCTTGTGAATGAGAAAGTTGATGATATCCTAGACTTCAAGAAGAGGTAATATTATTTCATAATATTAAAATATTAGAGTTTTAATATGTAATTTATTTTAAATAACATTATTATTTTCAAAATCAGGATTTTGAGTAGCAACAATCCTACAGTCTCTATTAGTCATGTTAGTTTGCCATCCGCACGGACCGCTAAAGATGAACTTGATGCACCGGATGCATCTGTAAAAACAGTTGATTATCTGTATGATTGTGAAAAGGTAATATTTTTTTGTATCACTTTATTTAATTCATTTTAATTAGAAGATAAATTCACATTTGTAAGTTTTTGGATTTGTGCACGGGTTGTTTCGATTTCTGAGGATTGGTGGTATCTTGCGTGTACTCATTGCGACAAGAAGATGCATCCGGCTGTGGACAATTTCTATTGTGTCAAATGTGATGATTTGTTTCACACAGGAGTTCTGAGGTAATTTTTAATTTTATTTTGATTCTTACTAAAATCAATTTCTAATTAAAATGGTCTAATATTTTTTTCCAATTTTTTTTTTTTGACTAGGTATATGATTATTGTTCAAGTTGTGGATGAAAGTGCAAGTGCCACTTTACTTTGTTGGGATAGGGATTGGGAAAATTTGATTGGAAAGTCTTGCACGGATTTGAGGAAAGAGCATCTCGAGGTATTAAACTTATTATTATTAAATCTTATATTATTATTAAATCTTATATTTTTTTACATTTATGTAATTTTTTTTATTAATTTATTAATTTCTTCAAAATTTAACAGCGTGGAGGTGATGAATTGCCCGAGGAACTATCCGGACTGATTGGAAAAAAGCTGCTTTTCAAGGTTCAGATAAAACCTGAACAACTCCATAATTATTCTGGCATCTTTTCCGTTGCTAAGTTTTAATGAGATCCGATTTAATTTGGAAATGTGGAGTGATGAATCTTGAGAGTCAGGTGATTATATATTATTTTTTCTTATAATAATCATAATAAAGGATTATTGTAAATCGTTAATTTAATTTTTGTTGAATAGGAATCTGATTTTCTGTCGAAGTTGCAGTCAGACGATGTTTGTGATGACAATGTTTGATTTATTATCTTATTACTATTATTATAATTTTTTATTAGTAATATTAACAAAATATATGTAAATATTTAACAAAATATCATATTGTTTGTAGGAAGAATCTTCTTCAGAATCCGAGGTCAATACACCTATCAAGAACCTAAAGAAAAGGCCCTCGACGTCTGAATCACCACTATGCAAACGTAGATTAAATGAAGATTTTTCGTCGTCTACTACGTCTTTGAAGCTCAAGAGTGTTATAAAGATAGAAGATGAGAAGAAGGATGGCTAGGGGGACTCTTTTGATTAGTAGCTTGGATATTCTTTAAGAACAATAATTTTTATTTTAGTTTGTTGGATTGTTTATGTTTTAGCCACATTTGTGGTTTTTTTTGCTGCTGCTTTGAGAATAATATTTTCAATTTGGTTTTATTGAATTTTTTGCTGCATAATATATATTGTTTCTGTGCCTTTTTCTGTCTTATTTGTTAAGTAATTCCGATAATTATTTTTTTATGTAACTTCATTAATTTTTAAATTTATTAACAACATTCTAAACTATTTAGTTAAAATTATGTATTTGATAAGAATGCATTTTAAAAGTTCTTAGGTTATTGAATTCTGTAGTTAAACTCTCAATGTGTTTTTTTTTAGATTTCTGGACAATATCAAGTTAAATAGGGTGATCCAGAATTGGAAAAGGTTGGACAACTTTTTGCAATGATTATTCATTTGCTAGGATTAATTAATACTGTTTTTTTGTCTTTTGTAATGAAATATAATTTTTTAAGAGTTATGTTATTTATTTCGTGATTTAGAAGATATGGTAATTCATGTGTATTTCGAATTGGTATTATTCAATAATAAAATATTTTAGTTAGATATTTTTATTTATTTACTTCCATTTCTGTAATAATCTCATAATTGTAAGTTGTAATAGTAATTTTCATAATTTTAAATATAGTTAGTTTTTTAATAATGACTATTTTAACCAACAGGATTCCACTACAATCATGTTGTAGGGTCAAGTGGTTTTATTTTGATTCATCTTTAGAATTGTATTGCAAAAACAGATCTATAAGTTGTCTATTGAAAAACTAACACTTAACACAAATTTCAGAAACTTAACCAACAGGATTCCAATACACTTAATGTGTACGGTCAAGTGGTATATAACAAACAGTTCAATACAAACTACTATATAGAAGTGTAAAGCAAGTCTAAAGATTCTGAGATATTCATAAGCTATTCATCACCACTAACATACATAGCATCTTAAACAAATAATTGATAAACATAAATAAATTACACTAACCACATTCATCTACTTACCATGTATGCTGCCTCCAATTTTTTTAAAAAAATCGAATCACCACTAACATACACAGCATCTTAAACAAATAATTGATAAACATAAATAAATTACACTAACCACATTCATCTACTTACCATGTAGGCTGCCTCCAACTTTTTTTAAAAAATCGATTTTTGTAAGCCTAACTTAGTTCTGTAAATATACTGAAGTCAAACAAGATGACATTTATTTAAATTATTTGATATTCATACATCAACACTTACATAATACATATAATGTTCAACAGTTAAATGATAAACATTATTCATTTCCATTTAACACATTTATCTACTTCTCATTTATACTGACTACAATGTTTTTAAAATAATCGAGATTTGTCAGCCAACTTTCTTCTGTAAATAGACTTAAAACAAAGATAACATTTACTTAGATATAGAGATACGGTTTCCATATAAATAATTTTAGATATTGTATTTTATATGTTTGCCTTTTATTATTAAGAAAATCTTTAAATATCTTCAATAATTCACATGCCTAATATAATTCTAGAGTCAAACATTATTCTATGTATTTTGCAGTAAAAAATATAATAAAATCGGATTTAGGATACTATATAAATCATTTTCATTCATATATATCCACGTACCAAAAACAATACGTTTTTTTTCAGTATATAAATGGTTCACAGACCATTTTATTCAACACATTATTTACAACTATCAAAGTAAATGACATTGAAAAACTTCACAGAGCACAATCAACTCAGAAAATTATTCAGATATATTATTAGCTACTTTATTCTTCAAAATGAGGAAGCTCATGGGTCACAATATAGTTGGCAATAAACGGAAAATTGTGAGCCTATATGAACAAGGTAATTTATGTTCAAGGTTTTCAATTGATTTAGGTATCCTTTTTGTTTGTGTATTAGTTCTTATTTTATTATAGATATTTATCACCATTCATATAGATAAATATCATTACCCATAACATAGAATAATGTTTGTTGCATGTAAATACTTATCTTTAGATGCTGGATCACATGTCTATAGATTTCTTAGCTTCAGTTTTCATCAATATTGAACCTGCATCAAAACAGAAAAAACACAGTTAATTGGCATATATTTGTGTTTTAGCCCTTTACTAAAGGCTTTACTTTGACTCATGTTTAAATTCACATAGGGTAAACTTTTCAAATTTATATACTTATCTTTATAGATGATAACTCTGATGTTGTTTTCTTTTTAATCGGCTTTTTCACTATCTACATTTAAAAAAAAAACAATATCAGTTAATGAAACACTGTTACTTTTATTACAGAAAACAAGAATAATAAACTTAATTTAAAATTTAAAAATTTAAATACTTATTTTTTTATGACCCAATCTGCCATTACAACTTCTTCGAAGAATTAAAAAAATATCACTGAACCTGCATCAAAAAAGGAAAACGACATTACTACTATGTATATTGTTGTTTACAATTCTCAGTGCAAAAAATACAATATATCTGTTTCAAAACGAAAAAAAAATACGTCCATTGATATCCGGAATGAAACAAAACAAATTTCAGTGTTTTAATAAAATGGTAATTACTAAAAACGTAAATAAAAATAATAAAAAATATTCGAAAATATAGTATATTTTTTTAGTGTAGAGTTTTTAATAAAAATAATAAAAATATGCGGAAATATAGTATATTTTTTTAAAAAATAATAAAAATACAAGTTTCACCGATTTATTCATATAAAATACAAAAAACAATTAAATGAAAATAACTTATCTTTTTTTCGCCGTCTTCACCAGATACGAACTCCATCGAGATAAAATCTTAGGGTTTGTCTTTCATGAAAACCCTAGATCCAAAAAGGATTTCAGATATAATGTCAATATTAAACTTAAAAATGAATAATAAACAAAATATACACTATTAACCAACAGGATTCTAATACACTTTTTGTGTACGGTCAAGTGATTTTTTCTAAGTGTAAAACCACAGAAAAATCCCTCATATTTTTTTCAAAATAGAAAAAAATTAAGTGTTATACTTCAGTGTTCAAAATACAATTTCAGATCTAAATATTTTCGTTTTTGTAGATGTAGATCTTGAAAAATAATATATATTTTCGAATTTTATCCGTTTAAAAAGATTAAATCCTTCATTTCTACCCTTAAAATCCGAAGGCTTAAAGTTTTCTGGCTTCCGTAAATTTTATAAAAAAAAATTAACAAAAATAATAAACAATAATTTTTAGCTTCTTAAAAATGAAAAAAAAAAAGCATAAATCGAAAATCTAAAAATGAAACTGTGGAAGGGTTTTGTGAAGCCCCGATTTTTCCGAAGCTATTAGTTGAACCTTATTATTGTTTATACTTATGATCGACTATTTTACCGCGTCATTTTGACGGGTAATTATTAATAATATATACATTTTGTATTTTATTTCATTTTATTTTATTACTTGTGATCATGATCATCATTAATTCTATTCCTCATTTATGATCACTTGATTGATCATTATTACTATTTTTGTATTTATTAGTCACCTTAGAATTTTAAGAGACTATTTATTTTAGAGACTTTTACCTTATAGAATTAAGATGTTGATTTAGATTAAGTGATCATGAGACTTACAAGTGATCAAGGGAATCACTAATTATTTTGGAGATTGATATATTTCATCTATTATCATCAAAATTGGGACAAAAAAAAAAATATGGAATTACCATTTTACCCTCATAATGGACGGCCATTGTGGAGATTTTGGGATAAAAATATCATCCAACTCTTGTACACATACACCATATATTAGTCATCTTGTGTATAATTATATCATTAATTCAAACATTATACACATCATCTTATACACCAATTCTTTATTACTATTTTCCCAACTTATTCCCACTTAACAAACATTCTTCTTATTCCTCTCAAATTCAAATTGACCCACACTTTGACTTGCATTTTTGTCTCCATGCAAGAGACAAATTACAAGACACAATTTGATCAAAATTTCCTCTCCTCTCTCTCATACTACACGGCCATTATGGCAATTTTTGCACAAAATTTTCATTTCATTCTCATCAACACATTCTAATACTCAAAGCCTTCTCCTCCTTCTCTCTAAAAACTCCCAACATCTCTCTACTCTTATTCTTACTTTCTTCTTCCATACTTAGAAAAAAATTCAACATTTTCCTCCTCATACATCAAAAAAATCGAACCACTATACTAAAAGGTAAGAAATTTTAGCTTCAATCCATTTTTGGATATCACATTGTTCATCTCTTCCACCTTCTTAACTTAAGTTTAAATTTGGTTTTGGAGGTACATTTAGAAGACTTTGAAGGTTAGAGCTTGACAATATTTTGAAGAAGGACCTCAAGCTTGAAGAAGAAAATAGTAGAGAAAATTTGACTACAAGGTAAGAATTGTGTACTAGACCCCTTCTTTCCTACTCTTCCTATTTTTTTCAAAATTTTAACACCCCTTTTCATTTTTGAGAAATAGGGGCTGACCTTAGGAGATTTTTTTTGGAGTTGAGCCAAATTTCCAATTTTGAGCTTCAACTAGTCTCCAAACATCTACTACACAAGGTAAAGTGTAGTCCTTTCATTTTCTTAATTCCTTCTTTTCTCCTTAATTTTTCTCTCATTTTTCTAACTCCAAATTTTGATATTTTCTTGACTTAGGGGCTGACCTAAGAAGCCTCATCCAAAAATTGTGAAATTATCCTTTATTTCACAATTTCCAAAATTAAGGTGGGTGGAAAATTATTTTTCCAACTTTTAGGTGTTTCATTAAAATGCATGTAGAAAATTTGATCATGAGCCTTGAGATATATATAATCTATGTATTGCATGTCAATTTCATATATCAAGTCATGAAAATTCTCAAGAGTTGCTCAAATTTGCTATTTATTGAATTTTAGGTGCATGCATGTACACTTTAATGCTTTAATTGATGAATTATTGTATGTATTGGACATGCATGTTTATGATCTTTAAAATCTATGTTTTGGATGACTTATAACCTGTAAAAGTCGAGCATAATTGATTAAATTTCAATTTTGGACTTAAAAATGCAAAAATGGAAAGTTGGTGGACTAAATTGCAAGAAAATAAAAGTTAAAGGACCCTCTGCAAATTTCGAAATTTGGGACTGTACTCAGGTTCAAAAATGACTTTTGGACATTTTAATAATGTTTTAAGAGTTTTAAGATAAATAAAATCAACCTTTAAAAGCCCAAGGACTAGATTGTAAAATTTTGAAAGTTTAAGGGCTACTTTGCAATTTTGAAAACTGTACCAGACCTAAACTTTATAAATTGAAATTTTTACTTTTAAGTTACTGGGAATCCCATATTTTTAAAAGTATTCCAAAAATCCAAGTAGTTAGGGCTTGGAAAAACAATTTTACTAAAAATGAGGGACTAATGTGAAAATATTAAACTTGAGGACCCAAATGAAATTTCCAGGACTTATGCAGCCCATGCACCTGGAAATACTAACTTAACTATAACTTAATTATATTTTGGACCCAAGGTTCAAATTTCATAACAATTGGACCCCTAAAAGCCTTAAAGGCAATTATTTTAAAATGGGACAAAAATGTTATTTTCTAAAGTTGAAGGACCTACACATATTGCTTTTAAAAACTGCTTTTGTCCCAATATCCTACCAACCTTAGTGACATTTTCCAACTGGAACCACATTAAAATCCCTTCCGGTTTGTGAGTTCGAATTTTTTAAAACTTAAGGTCCGAATTGGCAATTTTTACAAATTTGGGGCCAATGTGAGATTTTTACAGAAACTCGACCTCAAAGCTTTAAAAATCTGAATCTCTGGACAATTTGGGAAATTTAGGAACTGACCTCATAATTTTTCAAGGTCGGGATATTTAATTATTCAATTTTTAACCCCAAAAGTGTTAGTTTTTACAAAACGGGGCTAAATTACAATTTTCCTTTTATAAAGAACCTCACTCAAATTATTTTCTCTTTTACTAAAATCGCCCTGGACTCTCTGACTTGGAGATTTAATTTAAGTATTTTACTTTTCAAAAAACCCTGACTTATCGGAGCAATTTGACCGATTAATACCCGATCGCGGAGCGACTTCCTCGTCTTGCGATTTTGGAATCTATGACGGGACTTATGTTCCACCTAATCTTTCAAGATATCGAAGGTTGCTTATCCTTCCGATAATCATCTTCATCCAAATACTCCACCAACGCCATAATTGCCACTCGCGTTTTTCAAAAATTTCTCCTAAACTGCTTCCCTGAATCAATAATACTCGACTGCCTGGTTGACTACCTGTAATTGTAATTACTTTCCTGCCTGAGTCAACTTGGTGTGTCGAGCTCACAGTCGGAATGGATACGTCGGGGATGGGAACCGGCTCGGCTGCTATTCCACTCTTTAGGCCCCATCGCCCTAATCCCGCAACCGAGGGACGGAGTTTGTCCAAGGGAAGCGGGTCGTAATCGAGGTATAATCATGATTATGACGGATCCGAGCCTCGCCGGCTCTACTTTGGGATTTTGTCTTTGCCTACGGAGCGATAAGGTGCGGTCTTGGACCATACCGACCGGGAGTTACAAGGTAGAACGAAGGAATCATTGTCGATCCACACGATTCGAGTTATCGTCCCGTTTTGGTTGGCGTTACATTCCCGCACGCAACCGCTACTTTTTGCATTGGTTGGCGCTACAAGTCCGTACGCAACCATTAATTGCCTTGCATAGATTGGCGTTACACTTCCGCACGCAATCCTACTGTCTTCGATCGTATCACATAGTGCCTGTGTGACCATGAATATTTTCTTAAATCGTATAATTATATTACTTAAATAATTTATCATGACGCTTGTAGAATCGTGTGTGAAACCATGCATCATACTCACGCGTTTTCGTATAATCGCTTTCTCACATTAACTATATTACGCCACACTCGCATTACCCATCACCCCATCCATCGAGATTTTTGTCTCATCCCCTTTGTTTTCTAACCTTAGATGAGGATTTTTTGGAGATCTTTGAACCGGCTCTGGATTGAGACCTTGTACTACGCTTGTTGGATTTCTTTGCATCTTGTTGTTGATCGGACTCTTTTCTTATTATGTTGTTGTTGGACTTTTGTATCCTAATCAATTCGGGTTTGTAATTGAGGGGCGTATGACCCTTTGACTTTAAGTTACTACCTTGTTGAATTTCGGATTGTAATTTGGTGATGGAATGTAGACTTTAAGTGATAACTTGTATCGTTATTTATTTCACGCTATTTAGACTGCATTTTATTGGGTTCTCATTGGTTTTGTCCGACTGTTAGTCCATTTGTATTTAAGATGTGAATCGTTCGTCGCGTCCGTTGGGGCGTGTGAAAGAAGAGTGGTATCGAGCTCGGCTAGTAAGATGGAAACTTACACCGAGCCGACCCAGATAGGACCCCGATGCCTCGTGTTTTGGGTAATCGCGACTTGACCAATTAAGTGTGAAATCGATTTCAAATTGGCATATAACCGTCTTATTGATATTTGAACTAAGTTAGAATGCATACTTTGAGATTCATAATCATACTTGTCTTGACTTAGTTGATTTTGATCGATTTCCCTTACTCGTTCTTCCTTATTCTTTCTTATCTCTCCTCTACCTTTGGTGATCCACCTTAGTTTGTTTTATCGGGATGGAGCCGACGCGCCTACGTGGTGGGATGTATTCCATGCCCGTCTTTGGCCGGGAATACACGGCACCGATGATTCATTGGCACCGGGAAAGCGAACGCACGACCACGAAACTAGCCGGGAGCGCTAACGCAATGCAGAGACTGACTCGATTTCGGCTTGGCGATAAGCAAGATGAGAAGAATGAATCGACCATGTCATCAAGGACCGCGATAACACCATAAGAGCGGGAGGACCAAATCTGAGTATCAGGAGCGCTGGATAACATGAGGGAGAAAATGAAGAGGACGAGCGGCCGCGAGAAATGGGAGATTGATGCCCGTCTATCCCAGTAATCGCGATCGCTTGGAGGAGACCTCATCAAGCGATGATGACGATCATTGAGGACCTTACACAGCCCTATCTCGAGGGACGCGCACTAGAGGCGCTTTAGCGACTAATGCTCAACCATTGCCACCGCCCGAGGCGAACTCCGTACGATCCCGAGGAGGATCCCGAGGAGGATCGGTCGACATTGGAGAGCCGGAGAGGCTGCTCCACTCGATGAGGCTCGGGATTTGAGCGGTGGTTGGACTTTGTGGATTGGCGAGGTCGAGGCGCCGCCTCAACCCGACCGACGGCCAACCGATCCTGACATAGCTGCGAGCGATGATGATGGCGATCTCACCGATTAGCTAGCAGATTTTCTATTGTACTTTTGTTGTTGTAGTTGTGTAATCCAGTGTTGTACCTTTCATTATTGTACTAGATTCGGATGTATTTTGATTCCATGTATCCGACTTAGTATTCATTGATGTACTTTGGGTGTATTCAATTTTATATTAATGGATATGCCTTTTGCCATTTATTCGATGTCTTGTGTTGATGTTACTTTCCTGCGATATCTTTTACTTTACACGAATAATTATTGTATTCATTTACTCGCAAATCGCAACTAACGCTCCAAGATACTGAGAATGGCGAACATCGAGGCGTGGGAGACCTCGTCGCGTTCCACGAGGAGACGACGATGTACCCAGGGACCGGGTACCCTCCGGAATTACCACCACCTCCTCCACCTGCTGCAGGAGACAACTGACCGCACAAGCATTACAAAGAAATCTTTGGTGTTTATGAGGCAACAGCAGAGCCTCAACCCCGTGCTCCCGAACCCGCCCGAGAGGCGAACGATCGCACATTGGAGCGATTCTGCGATTCGACCCACCAACCTTCATGGGAGAGTCGGACGATGTAAAAGCGGAAGAATGGATAGAGAAGTTGGAAAATATCTTCAATGCTCTTCAATACTCCGACGAGCAGAGAGTCACACTTTTGTATTTAAATGGGAATCGGCTGCTAGAGACTGGTGGAGGGCGGTTGAAAGGAGATGGGAACAGGACCGAGTAATCGAACATGGGGAAATTTCTTGGGCCGAGTTCAATGAACAAGTATATTCCCGGTCGTGAAGGAAGCACGGGATGAATTTCATAGATTGAGGCAAGGAAACCTGATGTGGCTCAAGATGAGTTCAATTTCACCGATTGTCCAAGTATGCTCTGGGGACAATCGATCAAGAGGATAAGCTTTACAAGTTCACTCGAGGATTGAAACTGGAACTTGAAACAGTTGTTGACAATTGAACCGGCAACCTACTCAGCCCAGAAAGCAGCTCTCCGCATTGAGTCGGGATCAACCGTATTGGACAGATTCAGCAGAGTAGGCCCTCGAACAGATTTTAAGAGGGCTGTGGGACAGCCGTCTAAACCGCCGCTAAGTTTGAAGGGACCGGTTAACAGGACAGACAAAGGAAAGAGACCAAGACAAGGAAAGCGGGTCAGGAATGTACGCATTGCCGGCAGGGACATACTCCGACAAGCTGCTGGCGTAAACAAAGAAGGTGTTTCGCATTTGTGGTAGAATCAGCACCAGCTGCAAGATTGCCCAAGTACAATGACCGATCCAAACCAACGCAACCACGAAGCGGAAACGGCCAGGGTGTCGGCAAGATGCCCGCCGAGCATTTGCACTAGCCGGACAGAGGCTCCGGAGGCAACAGACGTGGTGGAAGGTACGCTTCTAGTATCTAACCACTACGCTAAAATATTGTTCGACCCTGGATCAACGATTCATTTGTTGCACCGCATTTTGTACACAAACCGCATGCATGCATGGAACATATGCCTATATGCTTAGAAGTGTCAACTCCTATGGGTGCGAGTCGGATAACGGATATTATCTATAATGCATGCGAAGTTAAGATTCTTTGAGATAAACTTTCTGCCGATTTGATCTTATTACCTATATCCGAATACGACGTAATATTGGGAATGAATCTGGTTATCTGACACCATGCACAAATGGATTGCCATAACAAGTCCATTAAGCTATGTGAACCAGGAAAACCCGAAGTGGAGATTTTGGGAAGGGCACGAGTTAAGATTGCCCCAATCATTTCAAAGCAATGAAAGGAGAAGAAGGCGATCACTAGAGGGCTCGGGGGTATTTGGCGTTTGTAATTAACAAACCCAAGGTTGAGATACAAATCAACCAAGTACCTATAGTATCAAAGCATATACGGACGTATTTCCACAAGAACTCACCACTGCCCCTCCGGATAGGGAAGTCGAGTTCACCATCGGTGTTGCCGGGATCGCCCGATTGCCGAACACCGTATAGAATGGCTCTCTCCGGGAGTTACAAGAGTTGAAAACGAATTACAAAAAGCGATGGATGTGGGATTTATCCGACCGAGCACGTCTCCGTGGGGAGCACTGTCTTTGTTCGTCAAAAAGAAGGATGGCACATTAAGACTATGTATAGATTATCGTGGACTTAATAGTGTGACCATCAAGAACAAATATCCCCTCCCGAGGATAGACGAACTATTTGATCAACTTCAAGGAGCAACGGTGTACTCAAGTTTGATTTACAACAAGGATATTACCAATCGAAAATCCGCGAAGGAGACATTTCCAAAATCGCATTTCAAACCCGATATGGACACTACGAGTTTGGAGTTTGTAGTAATGCCTTTCGATCTCGACGAATGCACCAATGCACGGCATTTATGGACTCGATGCATCGAGTCTTCCAACCTTATTTGGATCAATTCGTAGTGATATTCATTGATGACATACTTGTATACTCTAAGTCTAGAGAAGACACTAACGTCACTGAAAATCGTTTTAGAGACACTACGAGCATAAGTCGTATGCTAAATTCAACAAGTGCGAATTTTGGCTTAGTGAAGTCGCATTCTTGGGACATATAGTATCCTAAGACCGGGATTGCAGTAGATCCTTCGAAGGTACATGATACGGTGGTTGAATGGAAACAACCCGAGTCAGAATGTAAATCGAAGTTTCTAGACTAGCTGGATATTATCGAAGATTTATCCAAAGACTTCTCTAAGATAGCCGGACCACTCACCGATTAACAAGGAAAGCAAGTCAAGTTTGAGTGGAACGACAAGTGCGAGACAAGTTTCGAGTCAAGAAACGACTTACTACTGACTCCAGTCTTAGCCCTTCCAAAGGGAACAGAAAACTTTATCGTCTACAAAGTGATGCATCAAAAGAAGGACTAGGAGCAAGACTCATGCGGGAAGGAAAGGTTATCGCTTATGCATCACGAAAGCTCAAGCCGTATGAGGCCAATTACCCAACGCATGACTGGAATTGGCGCGATAGTTTTCGCATTGAAGAAATGGAGACACTATCTCTACGAGCAACATTTACGGTTTTCACGGATCATAAGAGCTTGAAGTATCTATTCTTCTCCCGCAAAGATCTCAACCCGAGGCAACGGAGATGGATGGAGTTGATTGAGGACTATCACTTTGATATTCAATACCATCCCGAAAAAGCTAACGTCGAGTGCACGCTCTAAGCGTAAAGGCGAGCTTAGCGGACTTATGATTCGAGAGTGGGAATCATTAAAGGAGCCGAGCAATTGGAATCGACGAGAACCAATACTCGATTTCATGTGCTAACATTTCGATTACACCCAATCTCTTGAGTGAGATCAAAGAAGCACAAGAAAAAGATACACATCTTCAAAAGCGAAGGAGAAGATACTTAAAGGAGAAAGATCGTAATTCTCGATACACGAAGATGGAGTTATCGGGTTCCGAATCGAGTGTGTGTGTACTAAATGACGAATGATTAGGAATAAAATCCTAACAGAGGCACACCGTTCAAAATACACTATACATCCTGGAGGAAACAAGATGTATAAAGATTTGAAACGGTTATTGGTGGGTAAACCTCAAGAACGGAGGTAGCGGAATTCGTTGCGAGATGTTTGACTTGTCAACGAGTAAAAGCAGTAACACCAACGACCATCCGGTTTACTACAACCATTGAGAATTCCGAGTGGAAATGGGAACATATAACAATGGACTTCGTGGACGGATCTACCAAGGACCGGAAGAGGCCAGGACGCTTATCCGGGTAGTTGTAGACCGACTCACGAAATCGCACACTTTTTACCCATCAAGAAAACCGATAGCTTGCGTAAACTTGCACTGCATTTATATCCAGAAATCATTCGACCGCATGGAGTACCCGTCGATATAGTATCCGCCGAGAGACCCGAGGTTTGTCTCAGATTTTGGAAGTGCTTGCACGAGGAATTGGGTACCTCACTAAGTTTCAGCACAGCAGCACATCCACAAACCGATGGACAGTCCGAGCGAACAATTCAAACCCTTGAAGATATGTTGCGAGCCTGCACCTTGGACTTTCAAGGAAGTTGGGATTCGCACTTACCATTAGCCGAGTTCGCCTACAATAACAGTTATCAAGCCACGATTGGGATGGCACCCTATGAGGCATTGTATGGGCGAAAATGTAGATCCCCACTACATTGGGAGATTGATGACCAATGGACTCCGAAAGAGAAACGAAAGTCGCCCTCGATTCCAAAGGTCGACTTAGTTCAGGAGGCCATGGAGAAGGTCAAGCTGATCAAGGAGCGGATTCGCACAGCTCAGAGTCGCCAAAAGAGTTACGCGGACAAGAGAAGAAAAGATTTAGAGTTTGAAGTCGGTGATGAAGTATTTCTTAGACTCTCACCACGGAAAGGATTGATCAATCCGAAGAAAGGAGGCAAATTGAGTCCGAGATATGTTGGGCCTTACAAGATTTTACAGAGGATCGGGAAGTTAGCCTACTGCACTCGAGTTACAAAGACCATATGCGGGGAATGCACGATGTATTCCGTGTCGAGATCAAGAAGTATCAACCGGATCCCGAGCATATCATCACCGAGATACTCCTCCTCTAATGGAAAATCTATCCTACACCGAGAGGCCAATCAGGATCATCGATCAGCAGATACGACAATTGCGTAAGAGAGAAATTCCGATGGTTAAAGTGGTGTGGCAAAACCACAACCGAGACGAAGACGCGACATGGGAAATGGAAGATGACATAAGGAATCAATATCCCGAACTATTCTGAAGAGAATTTGGGGACCAAATTCTTTTAAGGAGGGGAGGATGTGAAGCCCCGATTTTTCCGAAGCTATTAGTTGAACCTTATTATTGTTTATACTTATGATCGACTATTTTACCGCGTCATTTTGACGGGTAATTATTAATAATATATACATTTTGTATTTTATTTCATTTTATTTTATTACTTGTGATCATGATCATCATTAATTCTATTCCTCATTTATGATCACTTGATTGATCATTATTACTATTTTTGTATTTATTAGTCACCTTAGAATTTTAAGAGACTATTTATTTTAGAGACTTTTACCTTATAGAATTAAGATGTTGATTTAGATTAAGTGATCATGAGACTTACAAGTGATCAAGGGAATCACTAATTATTTTGGAGATTGATATATTTCATCTATTATCATCAAAATTGGGACAAAAAAAAATATATGGAATTACCATTTTACCTCATAATGGACGGCCATTGTGGAGATTTTGGGATAAAAATATCATCCAACTCTTGTACACATACACCATATATTAGTCATCTTGTGTATAATTATATCATTAATTCAAACATTATACACATCATCTTATACACCAATTCTTTATTACTATTTTCCCCAACTTATTCCCACTTAACAAACATTCTTCTTATTCCTCTCAAATTCAAATTGACCCACACTTTGACTTGCATTTTTGTCTCCATGCAAGAGACAAATTACAAGACACAATTTGATCAAAATTTCCTCTCCCTCTCTCTCATACTACACGGCCATTATGGCAATTTTTGCACAAAATTTTCATTTCATTCTCATCAACACATTCTAATACTCAAAGCCTTCTCCTCCTTCTCTCTAAAAACTCTCAACATCTCTCTACTCTTATTCTTACTTTCTTCTTCCATACTTAGAAAAAAATTCAACATTTTCCTCCTCATACATCAAAAAAAAATCGAACCACTATACTAAAAGGTAAGAAATTTTAGCTTCAATCCATTTTTGGATATCACATTGTTCATCTCTTCCACCTTCTTAACTTAAGTTTAAATTTGGTTTTGGAGGTACATTTAGAAGACTTTGAAGGTTAGAGCTTGACAATATTTTGAAGAAGGACCTCAAGCTTGAAGAAGAAAATAGTAGAGAAAATTTGACTACAAGGTAAGAATTGTGTACTAGACCCTTCTTTCCTACTCTTCCTATTTTTTTTTCAAAATTTTAACACCCCTTTTCATTTTTGAGAAATAGGGGCTGACCTTAGGAGATTTTTTGGAGTTGAGCCAAATTTCCAATTTTGAGCTTCAACTAGTCTCCAAACATCTACTACACAAGGTAAAGTGTAGTCCTTTCATTTTCTTAATTCCTTCTTTTCTCCTTAATTTTTCTCTCATTTTTCTAACTCCAAATTTTGATATTTTCTTGACTTAGGGGCTGACCTAAGAAGCCTCATCCAAAAATTGTGAAATTATCCTTTTATTTCACAATTTCCAAAATTAAGGTGGGTGGAAAATTATTTTTCCAACTTTTAGGTGTTTCATTAAAATGCATGTAGAAAATTTGATCATGAGCCTTGAGATATATATAATCTATGTATTGCATGTCAATTTCATATATCAAGTCATGAAAATTCTCAAGAGTTGCTCAAATTTGCTATTTATTGAATTTTAGGTGCATGCATGTACACTTTAATGCTTTAATTGATGAATTATTGTATGTATTGGACATGCATGTTTATGATCTTTAAAATCTATGTTTTGGATGACTTATAACCTGGAAAAGTCGAGCATAATTGATTAAATTTCAATTTTGGACTTAAAAATGCAAAAATGGAAAGTTGGTGGACTAAATTGCAAGAAAATAAAAGTTAAAGGACCCCTCTGCAAATTTCGAAATTTGGGACTGTACTCAGGTTCAAAAATGACTTTTGGACATTTTAATAATGTTTTAAGAGTTTTAAGATAAATAAAATCAACCTTTAAAAGCCCAAGGACTAGATTGTAAAATTTTGAAAGTTTAAGGGCTACTTTGCAATTTTGAAAACTGTACCAGACCTAAACTTTATAAATTGAAATTTTTACTTTTAAGTTACTGGGAATCCCATATTTTTAAAAGTATTCCAAAAATCCAAGTAGTTAGGGCTTGGAAAAACAATTTTACTAAAAATGAGGGACTAATGTGAAAATATTAAACTTGAGGACCCAAATGAAATTTCCAGGACTTATGCAGCCCATGCACCTGGAAATACTAACTTAACTATAACTTAATTATATTTTGGACCCAAGGTTCAAATTTCATAACAATTGGACCCCTAAAAGCCTTAAAGGCAATTATTTTAAAATGGGACAAAAATGTTATTTTCTAAAGTTGAAGGACCTACACATATTGCTTTTAAAAACTGCTTTTGTCCCAATATCCTACCAACCTTAGTGACATTTTCCAACTGGAACCACATTAAAATCCCTTCCGGTTTGTGAGTTCCGAATTTTTAAAACTTAAGGTCCGAATTGGCAATTTTTACAAATTTGGGGCCAATGTGAGATTTTTACAGAAACTCGACCTCAAAGCTTTAAAAATCTGAATCTCTGGACAATTTGGGGAATTTAGGAACTGACCTCATAATTTTTCAAGGTCGGGATATTTAATTATTCAATTTTTAACCCCAAAAGTGTTAGTTTTTACAAAACGGGGCTAAATTACAATTTTCCTTTTATAAAGAACCTCACTCAAATTATTTTCTCTTTTACTAAAATCGCCCTGGACTCTCTGACTTGGAGATTTAATTTAAGTATTTTACTTTTCCAAAAAACCCTGACTTATCGGAGCAATTTGACCGATTAATACCCGATCGCGAGAGCGACTTCCTCATCTTGCGATTTTGGAATCTATGACGGGACTTATGTTCCACCTAATCTTTCAAGATATCGAAGGTTGCTTATCCTTCCGATAATCATCTTCATCCAAATACTCCACCAACGCCATAATTGCCACTCGCGTTTTTCAAAAATTTCTCCTAAATCGCTTCGAATCAATAATACTCATTGCTGGTTGACTACCCGTAATTGTAATTACTTTCCTGCTCGAGTCAACTTGGTGTGTCGAGCTCACAATCCCGGAATGGATACGCGGGGATGGAACCGGCAGCTCGTACGCTATTCCACTCTTCCGGCCCCATCGCCCTAATCCCGCAATCGAGGGACGGAGTTTGTCCAAGGGAAGCGGGTCGTAGTGATCGAGGTATAATCATGATTATGACAGATCCGAGCCTCGCCACTCTCTTTGGGATTTTGTCTTTGCCTACGGAGCGATAAGGTGCGGTCTTGGACCATACCGACCGGGAGTTACAAGGTAGAACGAAGGAATCATTTGCCAGTCGATCCACACGATCTCGGGAGTTATCGCCCCGTTTTGGTTGGCGTTACATTCCCGCACGCAACCGCTACTGCTTTTGCATTGGTTTTGCGCTACAAGTCCGCACGCAACCATTAATTGCTTTGCATAGGATTGGCGTTACACTTCCGCATTTAATCCTACCCGCCTTTGTATCACATAGTGCTTGTGTGACCATGAATCGTTTTCTTAAATCGTATAATTATATTACTTAAATAATTTATCATGACGCTTAGAATGTGTGTGAAACCATGCATCATACTCACGCGTTTCGTGATAATCGCTTTCTCACATTAACTATATTACGCCACACTCGCATTACCCATCACCCCATCCATCGAGATTTTTGTCTCATCCTACTGTTTTCTAACCTTAGATGAGGATTTTATTTGGAGATGTCGAACCGCCTCTGGATTGAGACCTTGTACTACGCTTGTTGGATTTCATCGCATCTTGTTGTTGATCGGACTCTTTTCTTATTATGTTGTTGTTGGACTTTTGTATCCTAATCAATTCGGGTTTGTAATTGAGGGGCGTATGACCCTTTGACTTTAAGTTACTACCTTGTTGAATTTCGGATTGTAATTTGGTGATGGAATGTAGACTTTAAGTGATAACTTGTATATGTTATTTATTTCCGCTGCTATTTAGACTCTGTTTTATTGGGTTCTCATTGGTTTTGTCTGGACTGTTAGTCCATTTGTTTTTAAGATGTGAATCGTTCGTCGTGTCCCGTTTGGGGCGTGACAGGTTTAAAACCCCCATTTCCACAGTAAAGATCATTAACAGAAAAAATAACCAAATATTACATTGATGTGCCCCAAATATTTCTGAAAAACAAACTATGTACTGAAATATATTTCTGAAAAACAAACTATGTACCGAGAAAATATGAAAATATTGCAGAAACTAGGTTTTCTGAATTTTTTTTGTAAAAGTAACCAAAGATCAACCACAAGCCAACACTTTTTTTGTAAGAAAGTAAATTTTTCTGAAAACATTTAATCGCCCGAGACCAAATGAAGTTCAAATCGGACAAACTTGATTTTACCGTCTGTTAATCGAAGAAACAAAAAATGGAGGGGTTTTTGTTTCTTAAGATTACAGACTATTGTAGTCGGAAAAAGGTCGGACGAGGAGCGAAATGAGGCGGAGAGAAATGACCAAGAAAATGAAACCCTAATTTTCAGAGAGAGAACACGAAAAGGAACGAGAGAAGAGTGTAGAAGGCAAGTGAAAATGTGAAATGAAAGTTAAAAAACTCGGTCAAACACATCAAATGCTGAGTTAATCCCATCCGTTGATCTTGCCACGTGTCACAATCGTGTGCAAGGTTACCACTAATCCTAACCCTATCTTGTAGAACATTCTAGATGTGGGCTTGGGCCGAATTGGGCTGTTTTTTGTGTTTGGATTTGATTTAGGCTATGGGCTAAAAAACAAAATTAATTGCTAAATGGGCTTGAGTATTATATATAAAATATTAATAATTCTATTTATTAAATAAATTTAATAAATTAATTTATTTGTTATTTGATGTTTATTATAAATTGTATTGTATAAATATTTTATTTTTGTGTAATATATTTATTTATTTATTATATAAGTAGATATTGTTATTATATTATTATTTATTATTATTATGGAATTTAAAATATAACTATTATATTATTTTGTTATTATAAAATATTATTTGTTTATTATATTATATTAAATTATTATTTTAAGCGTAATATTACTTAATAATTTATCTATTTTATATATGAAAATTAATATTAAATTATTATGTATATTTATTATTTATGAATATTTATTATTTACGAATATTAAATATTTTATAGATTTATTATTATTATTGTTGTTATTTCGTTATTATATATATAGATTATAGTATACTAATATTCAATGTTAAGTATTATCTAAGTTTGTTAAGTAAAAATAATAATAATTATTATTATATTATTATCTAATTTAAAATATAATATAATTATTATTATTGCTGTTACGTAATTATTATTATTATGTAACATACTAACATTATTGTATAAAAATCAAATTTAATATATGATATTATTTTAGAAGGGTAGTATATATATAGAGATTATATTATTTTTATTTAATTATTATTTTTTTCAGAGTATTTAGAAGGGTAGTATATATATAGTATATCAAATTTAATCAAATTTAACATTATTTGTTTCAGAAAATATATCATTATCTGAGAGGACATCCTTTGAAAAAGGCTCATCAAGTTCAATGGTTTATCCATTTTCCAAAAGTCCGTTTAGCAATATCACGAATGGTATGTTCAATTTTTTTCATTTAATTATTTTGTATATAATTAAATATAGTTTTATATAGATAATAATAATAAGATTAATGATAATTATAATATTTCAAATTTATCATTATAGTTTCAGCCACACAATTACTCCCCGTAAGAAAATATCGTTAATCGTGGCGTATCTAATTATGGTACTTCCAGACACCCTCTTCGATGAGTTCGAAAGAAGTCGTAATAATTGATCTCACTGATGATGAACCGATTGGATCCCATGCTACTTCAAATAAGCCGACAACGTATGAGAATTCTGGTATTAATGTAACTGGGATTGAGCTCAGTGAAGTATTAAATCCTTCACATGATGGTTAGTGCAATTTTTTATATTTGTTAATTTCATATATTTGAGTTTATTAATATTATTTAGTATAATTTCCTGAATTAGTGTAATTATTTTTTTTTTCAGAGTATTGTGATATGGAGGATGCGAGTTATAAATGCTAATTTTGTGGAGCTTTATTTTGGTTAGAAGAGAGGCTATCCTCCTATCCAAAATCAAAGCCTCGCTACTCTTTGTGTTGTGGGCACGGAAATATTCAACTTCCCCCAATCAAACAACCACATTTATTCTTCAAGATCTATTGTTTGGAAATGGAAATAAAAGCAAACACTTTCAAGAAAATATACGTTCTTATAACAATATGTTTTGTTTTACATCTATGGGAGGAAAGATTGACACGGATGTGAACAAAGGCAAGGGTCCTCCGGTTTTTCGAATGTATGGCCAAAATTACCACCTTATTGGAAGTTTGTTGCCTCCGGATGGATCAACCCCCAAATTTGCTCAGCTATATATATATGATACGGAGAATGAAATAAGTCATAGGTTGAATTCCGTCAGGTTTGTTTATTCTTTTATTATATTTTGTTTCTTTGTTATTCATTTGCTTAAATTATTAAACGCAAACTTTTTTTATTTTTTAAAAAACCATTTTCAAATTTGTAGGCAAGGAAGTGATAGCAATAATTTGCACGGGTTATCGTGGTAATCGAATCAAGAAAATGTTGGATGAGAACAATGTTTTGGTTAAATCTTTTAGAATGACAAAAGAAAAGATTTGAGAACATGGATATTCAGATGTAAAATTACGTTTGATTGGTAGACGAGTACGGATGCTAGGAGATATAATATGCCAACGAGCAGTGAAGTCTCCGCTCTGATTGTTGGTGATTTTGATCGTGCTTTGGCTGATCGGGATATCGTTGTTGAAACAAGATCTGGTCTTTTGCAGCGGATAAATGAATTGAATGCTTCTTATTTGGCCTTGCATTATCCATTATTATTACCTTATGGTGAGGATGGTTTTAGAGGAGATATACCATTTTCAGTAAATAAGACTAATAGTATTGGTGCTAGAAGAACAATTAGTGTGCATGAATACGTTGCGTACAGATTACACGATAGAGACCATGAATCGGCGACTATTTTGTCTTCACGGAGATTGTTTCAACAGTTTGTTGTTAATGCTTACACAATGGTCGAGTCTGCTAGATTGAAACATATCCGTTTGAATCAGAAAAAGCTTCGTTGTGATATATATAAAGGCTTGACGGATGTTGTTTTGCGTGCTGACATTGATCCGAGTACTCAAGGCAAACGCATTATATTACCTTCAACTTTCACCGGAGGTGCTCGATATATGATACATAATTATCAAGATGCGACGGCTATTTGTCGATGGACGGGTTATCCGGATTTGTTTATAACATTTACTTGCAATCCCAAATGGCCGGAGATCATTCGTTTTGTTCAGAAAAAGAATCTGAATCCGGAAGATCGACCGGATATTGTTTGCAGAATCTGTAAGCTTAAGCTAGATTCTTTGATCAAAGATCTTTGGAAAAATAAACTTTTCGGGAAAGTAAATGCAGGTTATTATTTGTTTTTTAAATTTTTTATATATATTTTTAATAATATATTAAATATTTGTTTACTTAGTTTATTTTTTCAAATTCTTATTATTATTATTATTTTTTTTATTATATTGCAGTTATCTATACGATAGAATTTCAAAAGTGTGGCTTGCCTCATGCACATATATTGATGTTTCTGTCCAAGGAAGACAAATATCCAACTGCAGATGACATAGATCGAATCATATCAGCCGAAATACTTGACGAGAGAAATGATCCATGCTATTATGCTGTAGTAAAGGATCATATGATTCATGGTCCATGTTGTGATGTAAGGAAAAACTCTCCCTGTATGGTTGATGGTCGCTGCAGTAAACATTTTCCCAAAAAAATTGTAGATGCGACTACTATTGATGAAGAAGGTTATCCGCGTTATAGACGTAGAAATGATGGAAGAGTAGTTGAAAAAAATGGTGTCCCGCTGGACAACAGATATGTGGTGCCTCATAATCGTCAGTTGTTACTCAAATATGGAGCTCACATAAATGTGGAATGGTGTAATCAGGCCAGATCTATTAAGTACCTATTAAGTATGTCAACAAAGGTAATTCTAGCGTGACAGCATCGTTTTATACAAGCACCGACGAGGAGGACTCAGGAAAAACCGTTGATGAAGTGAGCATGTTTTATGATTGTAGATATATATCTTCGTGTGAAGCCGCGTGGAGGTTATTGGGGTTTGAGATTCAGTACAAATATCCTTCAGCGGAACGACTCAGCTTCCACCTTCCGAATGACCAGAGTGTTATTTTCGATGATAACGAGCGAATAGATGATGTGCCTAGTAAAGATTCAGTTAAGGAGAGCATGTTTTTAGCATGGATGGAAGAAAACAAAATATATCCCGAAGCCCGTGAGCTAACCTATGCTGAAGCCCCAACAAAATTCACATGGAAGAAAGAACTCAAGAAGTGGATGCCAAGAAAAATGGGGAAATCAATAGGTCGAGTGTTTTTCGTCCCTCCAGTGGCTGGTGATATGTACTACTTGCGGTGTCTTCTCAATATTGTACGCGGGGCTACATGTCATGATGACTACAAGAAGGCCAACGGTACTCAACACGCTTTGTACCGTGACGCTTGCTATGCTCTTGGTTTGTTAGAATATGATAAGGAATATGTTGATGCAATCACTGAAGCGAGCCATTGGGCTTCTGCAGGAGTCTCCGAAGTCTTTTTGCGTCGTTGCTATCATCAGAAACTTTGAGCAGACCAGAAGTAGTATGGGACAAGTGTTGGCAATATCTTTCGGATGATATTCTACATAGACGGCGACGTCTTCTCCAACATGAAGGTATTATTATTATATGTTAAATGTCATATTCTTATTTCTAATAATATTATTTTATATATCTTTTTATTTATTCAATGTCATATTATTTTTCTTGCAGAATTGGTATTGAGTGAGAATGAGATAAAAAATCTTGCTTTGTTGGAGATTGAAAGAATATTGAGAAATCGTGGCACGAGTCTACGTGATTTTGATACGATGCCCTTTCCTCGATCTTGACAATAACTTCGAAATAGCCGAAACAGATTGATATACGATGAGTTGCGTTATGATCGTAAGGCTCTTTTGGTAGAGCACAAGAACCTCATTTCCAGACTCAATGAGGAACAAAAAAATGTTTACTCTAAAATCATGACAGCGGTGGAATCAAATAAATGTGGTATGTTCTTTGTATACGGATATGGGGGAACATGCAAGATATTTTTGTGGAGGGCTTTATCTGCGGCTTTGAGATCGAAAGGAGAAATTGTGTTGAACGTGGCATCGAGTGGAATAGCGTCCCTATTGCTGCCTGGTGGAAGGACTGCCCATTCCCTTTTTGTTATTCCTTTAAACCCAAATCAAGAGTCAACTTGTAATATCAAACAGGGGACTCCGCTTGCTGAGCTGATTATTCGTTGTAAACTTATAATCTGGGATGAAGCCCCAATGATGCACAAGCATTGTTTTGAAGCCGTGAATGAAACTTTGAAAGGTCTTTTAAAATTAATCAACCCACGGAATGAATCAAAACCTTTTGGAGGGAAAATTGTTGTGTTTGAGGGTGACTTCAGACAGATATTGCCTGTTATACCGAAGGAAAGTCGACAGGATGTAGTCAATGCAACGATAAATGCATCGTATTTGTGGAAAGATTGTACAGTACTGAGATTGACTAAAAATATGCCTCTTCAAAGCCTCCATCAGGAAGATGATTATGCGGATTTGGCCAAATTCTCAGAGTGGATAGCAAACATCGGATATGGAACAATCGGAGGATCTAATGATGGTTGTGCCACTATCGATATACCTGAAGATATTCTTTTGGAATCATCTGGTGATCCCATCTCAACAATTATAGAGAATACTTATCCAATGTTTAAAGACGCCATTGATGATCCTACTTATTTGAAAGATAGGGCGATACTCGCACCGACTCTTGATGTTATTGAGTCGATCAATCAATATATGACGTCTTTAAATTCTTCGGAGGGGCAGACTTATTTGAGCTCAGATAGCACGAGTAAATCTGATGCTAATATTGATTTCTTGCATGATCTTCATACGCCAGAATTTTTGAATGGTATAAAATGTTCCGGCGTTCCCAATCATGAGCTGCATTTGAATGTTGGGACTCCAGTTATGCTATTGAGGAACATGGACCACTCGATTGGATTGTGTAACGGGACTAGATTGGTGATTACGAGGCTCTCTAGACACGTACTTGAAGCTAAAATTCTCACTGGAACGCATGAAGGTCATAAGGTGTTGATACCGCGAATGACACTAACACCGTCGGACCTCAGAATTCCATTCAAGTTTCAACGTAGATAGTTTCCTCTGATCGTGTCTTATGCAATGACCATAAACAAGAGTCAAGGCCAATCTCTCTCAAATGTTGGTCTGTACTTGAAGACTCCAGTATTTAGTCACGGTCAATTATACGTTGCCGTTTCCCGAGTCACCAATCGGAAGGGACTCAAAATATTAGTTTGTGGCGAAGATGAATCAAAAAACAAACATACTCAAAACGTGGTGTACAAAGAAGTTTTTCAAAATTTGTAGATATTAATTTGTTCGAGTAGATGTTTGTACATTTTCTATTTTTTATTAATGTGTAATAAATTTTATAAACATCCAATCTACACGGTCGAACACAATAAACCAAATATCGTAAAATACAATAAACTTCATATTGTCCAATATTACACTTGCCGAGTTGCCGTGCATCGCACGGGTGAAGCACTAGTTTAATTAATATGGAAATTTTTCTACAAAAAAAAACCCTTAAAATCAACTTAGTTAATATCACTCTTCAAAAGTTTTCATTAAAAAAAAATCCACCAATTGTTCTCTGTTCATTCAAGAAAACCAAACAGTCCATTTTTACACTAACATCATTACGGTTTCATAGTTATTGGAATGAATTATCTTGGCTTCTCATATATATTATGAAACTAATATCATTGTCTTACATAGTTAGAGGGGTCAAATGTGTCGGGCCGGTGCCGGGCCACCGGGCCAAAACAAAAAAATTGGGTCGTACCAAATAGTAACCGGGTCACCATTTTGTAGCCCAGCCCACGAAAATACAAAGGAAAATAGGATCGGCCCGATTTTTCGGGCCTAATGGGTCGAGCCAAAAAAATCCGGCTTATTTCGGGCCTAAGAAAACATAGCCTAGTCCACCCTCTTACTGGACCGGACTAAAATTGACAACTCTATACATAATTATCACATAATATTATTTAAAAGAGTTAGTTTCATGTCATAAGGTCTAACAGGTCTAGACGAATCCAAATATCCGACACGTCAGTCCACCACCAGCCACTCAATCACCTACACCACAACAACCACATACGTTGGCCGCTGCTAATACACTTTAGGAGGGCTACTAATACTTTTTGGAAGGACTACTTTTAGGGGGCTACTAAAAAAATTGTTCAATAGGATTACTCATACTTTTCGGCAGTACTACTGATACATTTATGGAGGATTATTAATACTTTTAAGAGGGAAAACTAATATTTTTATTTTTCAGGATGACAACTGATACTTTGGGAAGAGAACTAATAATTTTATGGGAAACTACATAAAAATGAGAAAAAATAGTGCTTTTCAGAAGGAACACTAAAACATCTTTAATCGAAAAAAATAATAATTTTCAATAAGACTATTAATATGTATTAATAGAAATATTAATACTTTTGACGGAAAAAAATCAATATTTTCATGAGAATTACTAGAAAAACTCTTAATGGATTACTAATACTTTTCAGCGGCACTACTAATACTTTTCAGCGAAAAAAGCTAATACTTTTAACGATATTAATTACGTGCCTAATATTACAAAAATCAGTGATACTATGCCACCACCCACATAAATTACAAAAATGGCACCATGTTCAAAATCACAAAAATACCACTGCATATTGTATCTGGGTCGATTTGGAATCCATCTAACGGATTTGAATCTGTTAGACCGTCTGATAAAAGTTTTTGCCTATTTAAAATTATGAGGAAAACTTGAATGCTTAATACACTATGATACCCATAAGTATATCCAGCAATAGGCAAACAACAACAAGGGAAAGAAAAAAAAAACCAGCATTTCTTGCCTAAACATTAGAAAATGTCAATTCCCATTTTACCCTTTTCCCTACTATTATTTTTTAGTCTTGTTATATTATATAGATAGTACTATATGTAAAGCTAGCTAGTCCATCTGCTATTAACAACCTTTTCCCAAAATCCCCCAAAACTTAAGGGCAACCTCACATTCTGCTCAACTGTGGAAGTAACTAAGAGTATGTGTGTCTGTGTGTGTGTTTTAGGGATAATCAGAGAGAATGAAGTCTCAAGTTTCTCTTTCAACCTCATTTTCTTCCTCAAGTCATTACCAGAAAACTAGGAAGTTAAGATAACATAATAAAGAGAAGAAAAACAGGCATACTAGAATTACAATGGCAGATCATACAGTTTCTTCTGGAAACAAACACATTATTTGTCAATATAAAGACAGCATTGCCACTTTTGGACTATTTTTAAGCCGCAATCCCTTAAACTATTCTGTTCCTCTTGTTCTTGTACAGTTTTCTCTAATCACTTTTACAGCTCAGGCAATTGATTTTTGCCTCCACCCTCTTGGACAATCATCCTCCGTCTCACAAATTCTTGTAAGAATCACTGTTTTCTCTTGCACAACGATCATCATTAGTATATCATCATAACATTTATTTCAAACATATATAGGTTAAAAACGCAATTTTAGCCATGTAACTATAAGGGGTCGGCAATAATGGTCCTGCAGATATACACACAAGCAAAACTGGTTTCCACATTAGCGAGTTTGGTTTTTCTGGCAAATTTTTCAATTCGGACTAAAATTGTGATTTTTGCAGGACCAGTATTGCCACTAAAATTGCAATTTAGCCGGATACATAGATAATTGTTTTCCTTACCTTAACATGTTTACAAACAGGGTGGTGTATTGTATGGCCCTTCACTTTTAGGACACCATTCGATCATCGGTAACATATTATTTCCCGGTAGAAGCGTTTTGATACTCGAAACGGCCGCAGCTTTCGGTATTATGTTCTTCTTCTTCGCAATAGGCGTGGCGTACGACGCTAAGGCGATGTTTCGGCCTCCCAAGCAGGAGCTAGCCATTGGCGTCTCGGCCCTTTTCACGACATTGTCTCTAACCGTATTGTTTTCCATCTTCTTGAGACACTACGTCCACATGGACGATTCGCTCCATACAGCATTGCCATTCATCGCGGCATCACAAGGCCTAACCGCGTTCCCAAACATAGCGTACTTCTTAACAGAGCTCAAAATGGCGAATAGCGATTTAGGCAAAATAGCGATCTCGTCGGCCATGCTATGCGACATATTTGGCATGTCTCTTGTAGGCATACTACTCGGAATAGTCCAATCCGCAGTGATCCGTGAAATCGGTACTATCGGTTGGAACAGCGTTTATGTTCGTTGTGGCCATGGCGTACATTGTTGGGCCGATTGTACGTAAAATTTCGAAAAGAGTGCCTAATCCGAAATCTATGAAAGATGATTACGTGTTTTTCTTTTTTACCGGAGCGTTGATAGCTAGTTTCATAACGGAGGTGATCGGCCAGCATTTCGTGCTTGGGCCGTTGGTGCTCGGCTTGATGGTGCCTGATGGGCAGCCGTTAGGTGCGGCCCTTATAGCGAAACTTGAGTATCCGATCGGGAAGTTTTTATACCCGACGTTTCTTACGACTAGTGGGCTAAAAACCAATATCTTCAAGATTGATCTTTGGTCTCTGTGGATTGTGATGCTGCTGATGATCTTTGCTTGCCTGTCTAAGATTGTTGCTGTGATATGTTCTTGTAGGTTTTTCAACATAAACTTTCATGACTCTGTTGTGATTGGGCTTATGTTGAATGCAAGAGGAGTTTGTGAACTTATTGTGTATAATCTGTTGAGGGATATGGGGGTAAGATTTAAACTCTCACTTAAGTTTAATTACAAAACAAACTCAGTTATCTTCAAAATTTACAAATATTCCCTTGGTTTATGTTTCTATTTTACAAATTACACCCACAAGCGGGTATTTATTAAGCAACCTTAGAGGGTATTTGTAATTTCGAAAGATTATTTTGAAATAATACTTATAATTTATCGCGCTTTAAAATCTCGTTTCGATGACAGGTTCTAACGGATCGGGAGTTTGCTCGAGTGTTATATCGATGTCGCAGTCACATCGGTCATAACACCTCGATCAAACTACTCTATGATCCTACAAAACGAGACGTTCCACTTAAGCGGAGAACCATTCAACACATGAAACGGGACGCAGAACTACGAGTATTAGTCTGCATAAAAAACCAAGACAACATACCTTCGATTGTAAACCTACTCGAAGCGTCCGATGCAACTGAACAAAGCCCTATTGCCGTCATAGCGGTCCTACTAGTCGAGCTAGTGGGTCAGGCCACGCACATTGTCGTCGCTCATCAATCCACTCGAACGCTCCAACCAACTTACTCAGGATCGGGCCACATAATCAATGCTCTCCGCCAATACGAAGTCTGCAACGAAAGTTGTGTCACTGTCCAGTTATTCACCGCCATCTCGCACACGCACACAATGCACGATGACATTTTCCGCGTCGCGTTAGATCAAAATGCAAATATACTCATTCTACCATTTCACAAGCACTGGGAAATAGACGGCTCTATCGGTTCCGAAAACAGAGCTATGCAAAATATGAACATCAAAGTTTTAGACAAGGCACCTTGCTCGGTAGGGATTCTTGTCGACCGAGCGATTCTCACCGGATCGTTATCCATTTTGAACAACCAATCCATCTTCAGGGTTGCTGTAATTTACATCGGCGGCCCAGATGATGCGGAGTCGCTCTGCTATGGGGCCCGTATGGGGCGACATGGCAACGTCACCCTAACGATCATCCGGTTCCTACTCTTCGGGTGCGACACTGCACGAGATAGAAAACAAGACAATAACCTTATCGACGAAGTGCGACAAGCTAACATGGGAAACGAAAACTTTATATACCAAGAACAAGTCGTGAAAGACGGGGTCGGCCTCGCAGCGTCGTTGAGAGGCCTCGGCAATAGTTTTGATTTGATGATCGTCGGAAGACACCACCAAGCGTCCGAGATACTAATGGGGCTTGGTGCTTGGAGTGAGTGCCCGGAGCTTGGGGTGGTTGGCGATATTTTAGCGGCGCCGGATTTTGAAGGCACCGCCTCGGTTTTGGTGGTGCAACAGCAAAGATTGCCGAGAGAAAAGCTTAAGAGTAGGATGATGAAGCCAGTGGTGATTAGCCACGAATCGATGCATGATCCACCGGTTAGTGGTTTAGCTGGGGCTACTGATAATGATCCACGGTGGGAAATCACGGTGGACAGAGACAGGGTTTAGTTTGTTGGGATTTGATGTAATAGTTTTGAAGAACTTGTAGTTTGTAGGAGTGCTTAGGGATGAAAGTTTAGGTTCTTTTTGGAACACTAAACCATTTGTGTACAGGGAAGAAGGTACTTGAAGCAGATGTAGATAGAAGAAAAGAAATGGCAAGGATCTTGATTCTTTTGCTGTTATGATACTCTTTCGTGATATGATGAAAGATTAATTCTTCAGCAGTTTTTATTTCAATACAATTTTAAGTAAAAGTTCCAAATTCAAACTGGGATAGGATGTTGAGATAAAGATAATATGAAGCTGACAAGTTCAATTTCTTAACACAATAAATAATCCGAAATAAAATGACACGGCCAAAACTTAAAATTTTATTGGAGTTTGACTTTTGTTTATCTTCAATATATATTAGCTTGTGAATTGAAGAACATTCGATGGATATGTAGCAAATGCCAAAGACACAAGTTGCTTAATCCGAATTTCATCAGATTCAACATACTTACATTAAAAGTATCTATAAATTACCAAAGACTAGTATCTCTAGAAAAATAAATCACACATTAAGCAGTCTCTATATTGTAAACCGTATGCACGTTGTAACCATACTCAATGACATTGTTCATGTGGTGTGGTTTTCCATTTTCAATAATTTCGACCTTCTGTACTGTGTAATCTTTTGTCAAAATTGAGACAATATAATGCTTGCCCGAAAAAAAGGAAAAAAAAAACACTCATATTTCTTACAGATGATCTTGAAGCTATACAACAGAAAGTGACAGCAAATGTATCATCTATTGCCTGTTGCTTTCATCAATGTTGGTATCTTCTAGGATGTTGCATTCTAATGCAGCGGCGTTTGAAGGATCTGATGTCGTCTGAAAGGATATTTCTTCACTCTTACGAGCCTGCAGTCCTGTATACCGCGCCAGATCCACCCATTGCTGCAGTGGTTAAAGAAAAAAACAATACATTAGTTGTCTCTTAAACATGATATAAGAGACAGAGAAATATCCATTTGTTCATGGGAGCTGCCTCCAAGGTTTAGCCTAATTACAAAAAATTCCCGTTATCTTTCAAAATCACAAATACCCATTGAGGTTTATGTTTACCTAACAAACACCCCCTCTTGAGTCTTGAAGATGCATTGAAAGGGTACAATTTGTAAGACAAAAACAAATGTCAATCGGGTATTTGACTATTTGTAATTTTAAATAAAAAGATACCTGGGTTTTTTTGTAATTAGGCTAAGCCTCATGGATAGCCCTTTGTTCATTGAATATCAAATTTAAATGCTCCCCAAGACAACAGAACCATCATTGTTTGGGGAAGGGGGGGTAAAAAGCATCCAACGACAAACAGAAAGGGAGGTATTAGGCTCCATTTGGATGGAAGAATTTGGATCCATTTGGATGGAAGAATTTGGAGCTATGGATTTTAAATCCAAAATAATAAATCATTGAGGTTGTTTGAATGAACTCATTCTCTAATGGATTTCAAATCCTTGGAAGTTATTTTTGGAGTCATTTTGAAGCATTTCATATCTATCTTAAATGGAGTCATTTGAAATTCTTCCTCCCATCCATATCAACCTTAGAGACTAGTTATAGTCTCTTATGTAAAAGGGTAAATGAGAAAAACTAAAACTGAAGTTTTAGTCTATTACAAAGAAGAAAAAAACAGTTAACTTTCAAAATAACTAGGTGTTTTTGTAATTAGACTGAGCGTCAAGGGTGTTTTCTGTAATTAACCCTACATAAAATTTCAACGTGCTTAGCCTCTAAAAAGAATTTGACTTGCACTGGAGGTAGGCTTGTGGAAGAAATTTCACTACTCTCAAATGGCCTAAAAATTTGGATAAGGTAATCACACAACAATGATGATTTTACGAGAGACCACGCGAGAGTCTTCAAGAACCCAACCTTCTTTGCCTTATTACTCTGAGGCCAAATCACAGACCAGAACAAGAACTACCCATGCATATCCAGAAACTAATTGTTCACAATTTCAATAAGAATGTGGTGTTTTCTGACCTGGGTTCCCCAGTAAGAGTTTATTGTTCGAGCCACAAAAGAGATCAAATTTACAAGCAATTCCTGGTCAGCAAATAGGTCTGAAACCGTGCTCCACTATTCCTGCAATAACCTGTATGTAAAAAGAACATTATGTTCATTATGTGCTTAATGAGAAGCAAAAACAGATGTTTGAATTGCATACCGAGGATAATTTGTGTTTCTACCTTCATGTTCTGAATTTTTCATTATTTTCATAAACAATGTACGGCAACATCAGTATCTCGTGATGAGCTAAAACACATTAATGCGAAGGAATATCACTAGTTAACCATCAGAATTTGCAACTAAAAAGTCGGACGTGTAGATTTCAGACCTTAAAAATGATGAATCATGGCTTAGACCGAATTATCATACACCAGGAAAATTGACAAAATGTGTGACGAAAAGAAATATACATGAAATCTGGACATAATGCAATAGGCCTAACGAACTGGCATGAGATTTTCTATTCCATTTTGTGTGTTCCACTTCGTATTCCACTGTTGTGGATGACTAACAAGTGTAATAAGATAAACATCAGTTATTGATATTTTAGATTACACTTGTCAATCATTGACAATAATGGAATAAGAAGTGAAATAGGAAGTGGAATAGAAAATCGATCCCGACGAAACATTACCTAATCATATACCAATGAAAGTGCAAAACATAGAGTACCTAAATTCACATTTACAGGTAATATAAAATAGGGCCTATTAAAAAAAAACCCTAAGGTTCTGGATAATTATAAAAAAAGTCCAGAGGTTTTTGAAAACTAAAAAAACCCCTTGAGGTTTGATTCGGTCTTACATTTTTCCATTCATAAGCAGAAAATATTTCAAAAAACCCTTGAGGCATGACAAAAATATTACAGTTACCCCCTTAGATTTAAGATGGAATCAAATCTGAGATTTTTTTTGTAAGTTTGAAATATTTCTGGGCTTTTTGTAATTAGTCCAAACCTCAGGGGTGTTTTTGTAATTATCCCTACAACATATACACTTGCGTTTTCAAAGATGAAAAATTCAAAGATGAAAGAAAATGTAAGCACGACAAAGTTAACTTTCAGCAGAAAAAGCTCACGAACCTGATAGCGTAGATTTGCTGATGTTCCAAGAAAGCTGCTATACACAAGTGCTGTTTTTAGTATAGGTGATCGTTTATTCGATTCCAGACTTGGATTAAGAAGCTTCCGGATAGCATAGAGTATATTAGAGGAAGCCACAGCACCAATGCTGGAAATGAATCCAACACTGGCCAGTTTAACACCACCGACAACTACTGATGCGATTCTGTGATTCAAATTCCAGTCTTTTCCTACCAGATTTTTCTGGAACGCATTGTCTGGGATGGACCCCAAAAGACCTTTTACTGCTTCTATACTGTCAGGGGCATTAATATCATCAACAATCGGGAGGAAAGACAATGTCGGGGCTGGAAGCCACACGGTGAAAAAATCGACAACTATTCCCCTTAATGTATCTGTAACAACATAATCAAGCTCTTCAAAAAAATTCTCTTTACGCCTCTCATACTGAGCTACGAGGGTAGTTGTAATTGAAATAGTTTCTTCTATAGCTAATCTGTGTAGAAATTTAGGATCTGCCAGTAATCTTTCTCTGAAACCCTGTGCATTAAGAATACATGACAAACATCAAAACTTTCCCAGGTACACTTATCTTTCACGAAAACAGGCAGGATTAACTAAAACCAGCGTACCTGGAAACGGTGAGTCAATTCTGAGATAAGAGGATACTGCTCCAGATCAAAGAAATTCTGCAAAACTTCTGGCGATACCAGACCGAGATCTAGTCCATTCTGAAGATCCTGATAAGCACATCGTAAATCAGTCAGAGTAATATCAACCGGACATATGAACTGGAGGATGAATATCTCAACACAACTAGCAAGGCTTGTTAGATGACATAAAAACTGAAAGTTTGAATCTTTCTTTGACAAGTCAATTATGTCAAGACAAGTTATTATATAAAAATGCAAGGCACAAATCTATGGAAAAAACACACATGCATTTTAAGCCATGACAGTAGTAATATTCAAAATTTGAAGGTCTGACTGGCTCTCAAGTATCTTGTCATGCACATTGCACTTTAAGCACCTCTTTTCAAGTTATCTTCAGTGAGTAATCTTCACGGAAACACAAAGGCAGAACATCTAAACTAAGGACGGCAGTATTTGATTACGCTCAAAGAAAATCAAAGTAAGAAAAGAGATAAAATCTAAGCTTATTCGCACATATATGTGAAGGAACTCGAACCACCAAGTTTGCAAACAAAAAATTGAAAGAAAACAAAAAATATATATACTATAAATAAACCTGGGGCAAAGCTTCTCTCCTTCTGCCTGCTGCATTCATCACTCGAGCAATTTCAGCACGATCAAAGCAATTTCTGCTGCAAGGCCTGGCTGCAGAATACCACAAGAAATCTGCAACAGGTACTTCACCCTCCCTCCTTATGTATTGCCGTTCTGGGTCAAGTAATATTACCACTTGATTTTTCTTTTGCATTTTCCTCGAAATTCTTGCAGGTAGACCAGTTCCTCGTGACCCATATGTGACATGGTTAGCACCTGTCACTACTATTAGCATGCCAGTGGATCCACCATCTGCCACAGCTTGTATGATGATCTGGGACATTGTATAATCCTCGACTACTTTTGCTTGTATGGAAAGGTATGAGCTTGGACCATAAGGAGCAGATTGACTGGCAAAATTTATGTCAATAGATGATCTTCTCGAGATAGAAGGGAATCCTGAGATAAAGCCTGAACCAGCTGGAGGAGCATATTTTTTACGATCAGCTTTGGACAGCCCACGAACACCTTCAGCTTGAACTGTTCGTAAGACCTATTTGACCAATAAATCAGAGGAATGTCAGGTCTTATCTGATTTCTTAACATTTTTAAATTATGAATTAAATAAGTGATCAAGTTACAAAAGGACAGAGAAATATATCTAACCTCCAAGGGAACTTAATATCACATTTTTCTGAAATACAACATCTGGTTAGTTTATTTGATGGTGTCGCTTAGGATATAAATACTATTGGCTTATAGATTCAAGTTTTGGATTACGTACAAGCTGGGTGTCATTTTACGATACTTTCTTTTGCACAACAATCTTTACAATGCAATATGTATACTAGAAGAGAGCAGATTTTGATTGAGATTCTTTTGGCCTTCATCAAATATGGCAGTCCCTATGGCATTATGTTCAGGCTCTGAATCTCCTGTTACAACTTTCCCATTCCACTTATATTCCATCTTCTAGATGTATGAAATGTGTCCATAAGATAAATGATGTCAAAATCAAAAGCATATATTTATCTCATGGACACGTGGCACACATCCAAAAAGTGGAATACAAAGTGAAATATAAAATCCTTCTTGCTACAATAATTTTGCCAAATACTAGAGAAGAGAATTCACACAAGTCAATTTTACATATAGATAGAATCAGTACCTCAAGTGGCACGCCACATGCAACCAGTCGTACCCCATTATCACGGCAGTAATTTAATAGAGGCTCATACTCTTGCCAACGCTGAGGTGACCAATGTGTTACAAAAGACTTTAAGGCCTCTCCACTGATCCTGCCATAAGATAATAAAAATTCAAGAAGAGATATCAATAAGAATGTTGAGGAGAGGGCAACATTTTGCCACCACCCACCATCATGGTCAAAATGAACATATCTCTACTGTAACTTCAACATTAATCCCAAAGTTAGAAAAAATTGAAATAGAACAAGAAATACACTTCATCACCTCAAGAAATGTCAAAGAACTGAACAACACATCAATTAAAACATGAATTGTTTGAGACTCGAGTTGACAATTTGTATACCAAAACAGAGTTCTAAACCACAATTTAGTTGCATAGTAATATTATTGAGTCTAATATCTACTGATACAGACTGATTAATATTAAATATAGTAGTATTCCAATCAAAGTATCGGTATGCATCAACCGCACAAAAAAACTGACAGTTTTATGAACTCAATCATTTGAAAACAATACTTTCATACTTTTGAGCAAGAAATATTAACCTTTTATCCATAAACCGATTAAGCTGTTCCTGCAAATCACAGGGAAAAGCCTCCAAAGCCAAAGATATCGGCCGCTCAGCTTCCACACATCTCTTCCTCAAACTCTTCACAATCTCAAGCTCCAAATCTTTGTCGTCTCGAATCGGAACCTGCTCCGCCTCCCCTAAATACACAACGCGCGCATTCATCATCTTCTCCCACACCTTCCTCTTGTCCTTCCCCAGAGCCATCGGCTCCCCTATCACCGTAGCGTCATAAATCCTCGAATTTATCACCTCCTCCTTTACCGCCGCCGGCGCCTCCACCGCATCCCGTGAACTCACCTCCACCTGCTTCGTATTCTGCCGAGCTATTGCATCGCCCTCCGAAGGCGGCTTCTCCTCTGCCTTGGCCACCGCTGAGCGTAGCGCATACGCTCCAACGGCGAGGAACGGAGTAAGAAGCACTTCTCGCCGCTTCGCCAGACGCGCATCGCCGGAATATTCCGGAGCACGGCGGCAGTGGACTGGAATGCTGACATGGCGGCGGCAATCGGCGAGCTTTTTATTGGGGATTAAATAAAAGCCCGGTGGTTTAACGATTAAAGCGTGGGGCTCCATTAAACTTTTTCCAGTATGGTGGGTGCTACTGTGCCATCAATTTGGTCAGCGGGAAGGTACAATCGGTGAGAGACCAATGAGAGAAAAGGATTTTATTTTTCAGCCTCGAAAAATAATTGTTTTTCTTTGTTAGCTGATTTTATGACGTGGAAGATATCGGGAATGATTTTAGTGGTGGATTTAAGTAGTTTCGATTTAGTGGCGGAAAAGGTACAACGTTACCATGCATTTGGCGTTTTGCACCCTGTTGTAACTTGTAACTGATTTGTGGATAATTACAAAGGCTTCCCCTGAATTTGGTGTTAATTAATTTGGGGGGCTAATTAATTTTAGAGGGGCTAAATTACTAGAAAATTCATATTTTAGTATTAAAATTAATATTTAAAATGAAAATATAAATAGAATAATTAGATTTTAAAAAATTTGGGGGGGGCTTTACCACCACAAAGGTACGCGGAAAAAATAAGTCTCGAATAATTACATTGAGTGCGTCTAGTTTTTGTAGTGGATGAATGAAGCGGCGTATGAGATTACGATTTATCATCCCGACACATCCAACAAGATCATTCATCTACTATATTAGAATATAAAATTTACATCTACACCTTCCATTATGTTTGTTGCGGTTTATCCCTTGTTCTTTACAATGAAGGAATATTTCAGGTGCATACCAACCGTATATTTATTATGGATGTATAAAATACAAAACTATGCATATTCTTATAGTAGCACCTACAATACCGTTGGGATCTTGCACCTTGAGTCATTTGTTAGACCATAGGCACTATTTTTTTTTTTTTTTAAATGACAACTTTTAAACTCTTTCAAAAGGTGTGCCCTTGTGTGTTTGTGTGTGAGATAATGTTGTAGAACGTGGATGTGTGAAAATCAAAATGGCGTAATTGATAATATAAGTTAATTATGGAGTGGGTGATCGAACTTAAGTAGTTTCGATTTTGTGGCGGAAAATTTCAAAACCATGCAAAATTTGGCGTTTTGCACCCTGTTGTAACTTAATGGGTATTTGTGGATAAGGGTTGAAAATGGGCTTCCCCGAATTTGGTGTATAATAAACCAGTCAATTAAGCGGGGTCGGAGGGTTTAAACTTGGGGTCAACCTAATTATGACCCATTTAACCCGCTTTAATTTTAGTGTTAAAATTGAATTTAAAAGAAAATTAAATAAATAATTAATTATAAGAAAATATAACAAACAAGACATATCCTTAAAACTTAAATGATAAAACCTCCTTAATTGTGTATTTTTTATTTTATGCATGTTTTTTTAATATTGTCCCTAAAATATGATGTTATGTTATTTATTCCATTATGTTATTTCTTTTTGTATGTTGTGAATTGTGATATTTTTTATTGATTGAATAGTGTATGATAGTTATTGATTTTTAAAAAAATTATTGATTAAAACTTTTAAATATATATGAAAATAATTTTACTAGACCGTTGGGATCTTGCACCTTGAGTCATTTGTTGAAATAACTATTGTTTTCCAGGGTTCAAAATGACAACGAATAATTAAAAAGTGGTCCTTGTGGGTTGGTTGTTTTGTAGAACGTGAATGTGTGAAAATCAAAATGGCGTAATTGAACCCAACCCAAATTCACACCCCTACTTGCTACACAATATATCCAATGTTTTTTTACTTTGGTGACTAGTAAATTTTATCGCATTTACGCCATTATGTGTATAGCAAGCAAAGTCGTTCATGGGGTGGTAGAGGCGGTGTCGCCACATAAGGCCCCCTCCGGCGAGGGCCTCCACCCCCAGGATTTAAAAAAAAAATATAAATTAATATTTTAGAATATAAATATGTAAAGTAAAGACGAAAAGATAGTATAAAATAATCGGATAACCTAGTGGTTGGCGTTGTTCTCCTACCTCTGTAGACGTCAAAACTTCGATTTTGTTTTACAACAAATCTTCTACTTTTTGCCTTGCCCAAATTTTAGGCCAAAAAAAGGGCTTGCCCCAAATTTCAAGCAAATGATTTTTTTTTTTGTAAGAATTCTTTATTTTCAGTTCTCCTATTTTCCAAATTAACATTGATTGTATCAATATCTATTCTATTTTTTTTAAAAGAAAAACTAGTCTTTTACCCATGTGATGCACGGGTTGTATATTCGCGAGGCTTTTGCTTTATATTGTTACATACATTTTTATAATATTTCAATGAATTATATTTCCTTCATTTAGGGATGACAACATCTCCGCGGGGAACCATCTCAGTTGGTAACTGAATAGAATGAGATGGAAAATCCCTTAGTTAATTCGGGGATGTGGTTCTCTAGAATCGGGAATGAGACAGGGACGATAGTTATATCCCCATTCCCCTTCTTATTCCGATTAGATAAAATGGTGATTCTCCATTCCCATCTCTATTCCCCGAATCGGTATATTGAATTTATCTATTATTAATATTAATTCTAATTTTATTTACTTTTTAATTATAAAAATTAAACCTAAGATTCTTTACAACTTTACTTGTTCTCATTCTTTTTTTTACAAATTACGGATTTATGTTATATATGTTTAAAAAACAATAGCACTTACAAAAAGTTTAAAATTTCAAAACATTATTAACATATAAAATAATTAATTTGATTGTAAATTATACGGTTAAATGATAATAAAATATTATAAACAAATAAAAAATCTCTTTAAATACGAATTGTTTATTGTGTGAATATGAATTGTATCTATTTAGAACATGTTTATCTATGACAAAATATAAGTTTGAAAAATAATTTAATTACTGTCCAATGTTGATTTTTTTTACTACTCCAATGTTGAATATTTAATAAATTATATTTTCAATATAATAATAAATAAATTCATTTCAGATTTCAATATTTTTGGGGTTTTAAAAGCTACACAATTCTCAAAATTATTAAATAATATAAACAAAACCCATATTTTATATTTAGCGGCAAATTTTTAAGGGAAAATAATACATTTAAAGAGAACTGTTTTATATTTACATATACATATATATCAAAAAAATTATCAAACAAACAAATTCATATCTAGTTCAGAATGTACAACTTTTAAACTTGAATATCAAAATACATTGATAAATATAAAAAAATAATTTCTATTAATATAAAAAATACGTTGATATATAAAACTAATTTTCTATATATAACATATTATTACGAATAGCCTAAGTTAATGTTTTTAAACATATTAAAAATTAATTTTTGAGTAAATTTATCTTTTATTTTTATTTATTATATTTATTTTTTATTTTATATATGCAATACGTGTGTCTAATTGAAGGTCGTAAAAATTTGATTAATTTGATATATTATACTAAAAAATGGATCAAAAACGAAAATAATATTAAATTTTAAGAGAAAAAAAATTATGATAATCACAGAATTGAAAAACTATTTAATCCAGTACATACATATTTGGAAACCATGAAATTACATAGATTTTTTTTCTTTTATTATTCCAGACTTTTATTGCTTCTTATAGCAATATGAAATAGGCGGGAAAATTTATTGTTACTATTTTGAGAAGCGCCTCTTATTATATATATATATATATATATATATATATATATATATAAGTATAGGTATTGGTTGAAATGAGACCAATATGCTGAAGTGAGACTGTAGGGATTGATCTGGTGCATCAATTCTATGTTTTGAAGGGTGTAGATTAATCCATTTTTTAAGGTAGTTTTAATGTTAAAAAACTGCCAAAAGGCTAGGATGGTAATAACACACCCATACGATTTTGATTAATTATGGATAGATTCATAACCTCCTTTATTTTCGGTAAATACACAAGCATGATTACGGGAGATTAATTCTGGATAGATATTAACACCATTAATTTTCGGCAGTGAGAGATCGTGTCTGTTTGAGTGCCCGGTTTTTTTTTTTTTTTTTTGGGAACCGATTTTTAGACTTAAAATTAATATCATCATTAATATCAACAATTATGATACATGAAATAAAAGTAATTTATGCATCACAAAAAAATATTAGAACAATTCATTTCTAACACTAATTGATTTATATTATACTTTGAGTATGCAACATACGTATGTGAAATATGCATCATATTTTTATCTAATATGCATGTAAATTGCAAAAAAACAAAAAACATTGATTTTTTAAATATGCAACATACGTATGTTAAATATGCATATTAATTTATCTAATTATGCATGTAAATTGAAAAAAAAAATTGTTAGAACAAATTATTTTTAACACTAACTGATTAATTTATACTTTAGATATGCAACATAAGTATGTGAAATATGCATCATATTTTTATCTAATATGCATGTAAATTGCAAAAAAAAAATTGTTAGAACAATTTATTTTTTAACACTAACTAGTTTATAAGATACTTTAAATATGCAACATACGTATATTAAATATGCATATTAATTTATCTAATTATGCATGTAAATTAAAAAATATTGTTAGAACACATACTTTTTAACACTAACTCATTTGTAATATACTTTAAATATGCAACATATGTATGTTAAATATGCATATTAATTTATCTAACTGTGCATGTAAATTAAAAAAAATTGTTAGAACAACTTATTTGTTAATACTAATTGATTTGTACTATGCGTTAAATATACATCATATGTGTGTTAAATATACATATTAATTTATCTAATTATGCATGTAAATTGCAAAAAAAAACATATAATTCTTCTATTTAAGGTGCAGCAGAAACGTTCAATTTTTTTTATATCCTATATATGCATCATACTTATACTAAATATATTTGAATTTTTTATGCATTATTTGCTTTTTAAAACATTCATACCATTGAATATAGTTATTTGTGCATAGGTTTCCTGTTCTTCTTCTATATCACGATCGACAGCTTTTTTTTTTTTGTAGAGATTAGAGTTTTTTGGAGGTGATTATCATTGATTGCACCTCCTAAATTATAGGTAATAGATATGGTAAATTAGAATCATGCAAATCTTGTTAGTTGACCGATTTTTAGTGATTTACCTATATACCCTCAGCCGAAAATCATGTTAAAGAATGCTACTATATTTAATATTTTAATCTCATCCATTCATTGTTAAATTGCAATGGTCTAGATGAGTCCCTACGGTCTCACCCCAATATATGGTCTGACAAGAACCAATATATATATATATATATATATATATGGGATGGTTCAAATGGGACACCCCCCCTTATATGAGACGGTGGGGATTCATCCAAACCGTTGATATTTTCCAATTGAGAGTCCATATTTAATGACTGAAAATTAGATTAATAATAAATAATTAAAACTAGGGGTATAATAGACTATTTAAATCTTAAGATTGTAACTGCTAAAATCACGTTCCTAAAATTTAGGGGATGATATGCACAAAATCAGGCAACAAAATCCTTCCAAAAATCGTGTATATTTTGTTAAATCACAATTTTCTTGTATATTTAGTTCGAAAATCCCGTATCTTTATTTTAATATTTTGTGTAATTTAAAATGTTTAATTGTATACATATCAAATTTTATTAAGGTGTATATTTAGTTCAGTAATACCGTGTATTTACTTTAATAGTACTATGTAATTTAAATATTTTACTGTATGTATATCAAATTTAACTACAATGTATGTTTAGTTCAATAATATTGTGGATTTACTCTAATAGTACTGTGTAATTTAAAATGGCTTACTCTATGCATGCCAAATTTAATAGAATTAAACAACCACCAAGTCAAACGTTCCTAAATTATAGGAAGTGATAACCACAAAATAATGGCAATAAAATCTTACCAAATTAAACCCAATAGAGCCCAAAAAAACGGTGAATAATACCGAAAATTTCGAACCCATGTAGTCAGCGTTCCTAAATTGTAGGATGCAATTCAATACACAATGAAATAAATATATATTACAGTGAAATTTCTATTTTTATACAGTGAACATGCCCCAAACCATAATAATATTAAAGTGAATAAACGAAGTATTATTTGGAAGGATTAAACACGTTCTTATCGACTTAGTATGTATATTGTATATCATCCTAAATTATTTGGAAGAATTAAACACGCTCTTATTTTTTTGAATAAAATAAATGCACTTCAATACACAGTGAATAAATATATAGTACATTGAAATTTCGGCATTTATACAATACAACGCTCTTAACCACACAGTAATATTAAATTGTATAAACAGTATTATTTGAAATACTATGCACGCAGTAAAACTGCACTAATTATACAACATTCTAATACTAATTACACAGTAAACTGCACTAATTATACATCATTGTAATACTATGCATGCAGTAAAACTGCACTAATTAAGCTGTCTTTTTTGTTGTCCTCTAGCCATCTTCACAAATTAGCAACTGCAATTAAGAAGACAAAGAAAATATCATCATAATACAGTAAAATTATTCTAACACGACACAAATATTTGATGACAAATACATTAAAATTGTATTATACAACTACAATTGAAGTTAAACTATGTTGAAGACATACAAAAAAAAATGTACTGCAGTAAAACATCAAAATTGTATTAAATAACCACTAAAACTCAACTAAGAATACAGTAGAATAATATCCAGGAAAGTCGAAGTCGAAAATACAAACCCAACTATGAAATTACCAGAAACCGAAATCTCCAGAAAAATCGAAGATAATTAAACCCTATAACAATAAATCCCCAACAATCAAAAGATAAAAACCCTAGAAACTACACAAACTATTCTAAAAATATTTTCAAGATTTGGGTTTAAATTACATACCAAGAAATTAAACAAAATGTTTGAAACTTAAATGCCCGCCATGATAACCCACCGCCGGTGTTACATCATCGCCATCGTCTTAATTGCCCAGGTCCAGAAATTAATAAAAAAATAAAATTCGAGCAAGGCAATATCGGACCGTCGCGAAGTCGAATGATGGAGGAGAAGATAGTACAATGGTGGATTTGTTTTTTTTGCAGGCCTGCATCACCGTCCTCTTCAACGTCGTAATGGCCTTCTTCATGGTGGGTCTCGCAGTGGAGGATGGTGGTGGCTCCGGCAATTTTGATGCAACGAACGGTGGTGTCCGTGCGTAATACGCAGCGGCGGTCAAGATGGAGTGTGAGACGGTGAGAAGATGGAGTGTTTGAAGGTGAGAAAAAATATTTGAAGGAGGAGAAGTGGCGTTTTTTTGTGATTTTTTTTGTTTGATTTGGTAAGATTTGAAGCCCCTTAAACTCGGAAACCGAAAAAGGAAAATTAAAATTTACCTTCTACACTCAAATAAAAAGACAGATTTGCCCCTAATTAAAAATCCGAAAATAATATAAATTACCTATTTGACCCCCTAAAAATCCTCGCATTAACTACTTGCCTAAAATAAAGGGATTAATCAAGAGCCATACAAAATATCAATCCAATGGCTTGGATAAATCCCCACCGTCTCAAATAAGGAGGGTGTCCCATTTGAACCAATCTCTCTCTCTCTCTCTCTCTCTCTATATATATATATATATATATATATATATATATATATATGAGGATGCGATCTCATGTGACAGCCTCTTATCGTGTGGCAGTGTGGATTGATCCCATCCATCCACATCCTTCAATCAATTGTCTAGATTCCTATAAAAAAAAACAAATACACCAATTATCAATTAATTAAGGGATAAAAACATTTAACCCCCCAAACTATTCGAACTTTTACACTTAACCATACGAACTTTAAATCGTTACACTTAACCCTCCCAACTATGCGAAATTTTACACTTTGCCTTAAATTACAGATTTACCCCTAGCTATATGAAAGTTGTTTCTGATTTACCCTCTAAACTTCAAAGTTGTTGCACTTTACTACCTATGCCATAAATTTTATTGTTTGATCTACATTTACTCCTCATGGTCTTGCGACCTCGAAAATGGTATCAGAGCCTAGGTTTATTAAGAACTTTTAGTTAAATTTATTATATTTATGTAATTAACAATTGGTGAGGAGAAATTACTCCGAGATTATGGATCAGGACCGATGTCCGAGATGTACCCTTACAGGACATATCGTCAAATATTGACGATGTATGCACAAGAACACCTTGACGGGTTTCATATTAGGAATACCAACATGAAGAAAGGAGGAAGCAGGCGAGCCGACGAAGGGGAAACCTTAAGGCAATGCAAATGCGCGGCAGAATATTATAAGCGATTCTGGATGCTTAACTGACCCTATATGTTCACTTGATGAACCTTCAAGAAACGGTTCATGAAAATTCCCATCGAACAATGATTCGATGGTGTGTGCAGTGGAACGAGATACTTCGAGATAAATCTAAGATCTCGAAGATCTTAGAGAAATCGAAGAGCGGTGCGAGAATTATGGCAACCGCCATATTCATCTACCGATACAAGTTCATCGAGATCGAGAACAGATGGAGACGATGGTAAAATATCGAAGAAACTCTTGAAATCCTTCATGATATTCAAACGAGTCAAGAACCTGGAGGACAGGCCAAGTTCATCCGGGAGGAAGGAAACGTATTGATTTTGGGGCGGTACCCTATTTACACCAAAAAGGGAAACCAACCAAGTAATACGAAAGATGACAGATGATGTGAGAAACTCATTGCTCTAATCAAAGGAAAATCCATCAAAAATTAAAAAGATGGATATTGAAAAAATGAATCTTAAAGATCTACATGACCTGGCGAGAATCCTTCGGGATTAGGTATTGTAGATTTAAAGATGAACGCAGGTGAGAATCGGCTTTGGTTACCTATGACCCACAAGGTAGACCAATTCCTCCACCACCGCCACCGATTAATCCTAACGTCGAAGAAATACGGGTTCACATCATGGAGCTCGGGACGAGAGGATGCCACATGCGAGGGATTTCACGACCGGGAGTGATCCACTTTCGGGGACGGGAGGTCGAAACCCTCTTGCGGGAACGGACAACCTATCGGAAGGCCGAATGTTTATCGGACGCCTTATGGAAGATCGCACCTCGACCCAATACATCCGTATGGGTTGATGTTAAATCTGGACATCCCGATTTTAAAAACAGAGAAGTTCTCATTGATGAATGGGCTTGACTATGAGAATTTTAGCGAGAACCCTCGATCTTACAAAGGATTCATTCATTTTACTCCTTGAAATGAGTCTTGAAGGATCGGTGAAGATTGCCAGGATATGACCGATGCCGAGTACAAAAAGTTCGGTCACATCAGGGGGAATCACTTAAAGGAATTGTCGATGGTATGGCAAAACTATTCAAAATCCAATTCATCGGCACGGGTTATTTCGAGGATTAGAGGATGAAAAAGAAAGAAATATAAACAAGCCCTCTATAGCCTTGAGTTCTGGATATTTGTCATATTGACGAATATATCAAGTTGTTCACCGAATACGGTGAAAATCAAGATTGAGGAAAAAGAAGCCGCACAAAGCATTCTTTGCCAAAATTCCGAGTCCCTGGAGAGAAATGCTTATCGGGAATACAAGGGTGGAGTCAAGTAGAAAGCGTGGCGAGAAAAATGTCTTTCCTAAAGGCCAAGTTATCTCGAATGGTGCTATCAAGCGACTCTCCGCACATGAATTACAAGAGATTAAGAGGAATTAACAAAGCGGTTCCTCTATGTTGCGTGGATAATGATATCCCAACGATTGTGGGAGGTCAACCAAGGCGGCACAAGAAGAAGAAGAGAGAAGCCATCCATACCGCCGAGGAAAAAGAAACAAAAGAAGCGGTCTTCATGGAGACCTAGAAGGTTGGTCAAAACAAAAAGCCCGAAGTTATAAATCGGGGCAAAGACCACAAGCCAAGCGAGGAGTAGAGCCTCATCATCGAGGTTCTAATCAAGCAAGTACGTGAGAACTCCCCGGGAGAAGAACTTTCAGGACGAGCTAATACCCGAGCTAATGAAAGTTTCGAGAGATTGTAATTCTTTGGACTGTGGAGCAAGAGGACATATCTCAGCGGATTGTCCAGACAACTTAAACGAGGAATTAGGCAGTTCGAGGCTACACCGAGAAATCGAAGAAGTTTGTCTATTATCAAGATTTAATACGGTGTATCAATTTGAGGATATTCCCTCGGATGAAAGCATCTATGAAGAAGAGATCTATTCGAAGATGGAAGTGACTCCGGCTCGAGAATCGGAGTGAAGAAGAAATTCTTCAACAAACAATGAGGATATGTCAGGATTTTTCTCTCATACGACGGTTTCTCATAAAACTCTTATGAGAATCATGAAGGAAGATCCAAAGCTTCAAGTCTATGATGGATTTACAATCGGAGCTATGGAAAAAGCTTTGGATAAAATTGGGTTTCAAAGCGAGAGAAAACACCAAATTATCCGGGGTAACAACCGGAGAATTTGCTATTCCAATGGAGTTTACCGGTAACTGATCGAGATGCGAGTTGGTCCCTATTAGAGAAATACGGAGATCAAAAGCGAGTTAAAAGAGAAGTTGCGAATACACTCTCATGGATTCACATTGGAGCCATAAGAGTCATTATTAAGGCAACATTCAAGGAAGGAATAGATTCGCCACTCAATCTTGCTATTTTTGACAAGAGAATCTCACATCTCAAGGATTCATGCCTTGGAGCTGATTCTGAGAAATTTGTATGCGGGAAATTAGCATTTAATGTCTATCCTAGAATTGCATACAATTTGGGAGATCGAGACTTGTAGAGAGTCCTAACCCTTCATCAAGATTTCAAAAGAGTCGATTTGATGAAAGAAGGAAACAGGCCTTACTCGATCACATACAAGATTTCCTATGCTCTCTCGAATACCCATCATTCAAGTATTCTTGAGAAAGGAATTTATTGAAGTCCCAAGAATCTTTGAGGACTTTGCAGGGTGGTGTTACGAGAAATCATTGAATCTCCAACTATTAAGGAGATTGATATGATAATTCAAGATCAACCAGTCTTCAACAAAAGTCGGAGTCTCGAGTTGAGCCTAGAAGGATGTCTTTCGGCAAAAAGACAGAATGGTTAGTAGCCGTTGGGAAGAAAGGAGACCAAATACGATTCAGCGTATCCCGATGTTTTTAAGCGGGAGAGCCGAAATGTCCGAAAGATGATGGCGAGAGGTTGAAGTAATATTCGACATCACTCAAAAAGGATAACATTTTTCCTTGTGATGTTCTATATTATCTACAACAACCAATCGTTGGAAGGTATCAAGGAAGCCTGAAGAAAGGCGAAATCGAGCTTACTATCACGGGGAGTGGCGGGGAAAGATCCCGAGAACAATTAATCCGGGAATTGAATTTCTTGAGGAGCATAAACCTTGGGAAAGATTACAAGACGGAATGGAGTTCTGTGGCTAATAAAAGATATAGAATCGAGATGACCACTAGTCCATTCTCCATATACATTTCTATTGGAATGTTATATCTTTGAATACAAAGAAGTATTTCGCCGCCTATATTGATTCAGTCGGAATATGTCGCAAAGCGGATGTTTTTCCTAAAGAAATTGGAGAAGATTTACCGGCTATTGCAGGAAGAGATTTCTCTAAAAGGATTCTTATCCTTAATGAGGAATTAAACAAGCGAGAAATAATGATCGGAGGAGCGGGCGACCCATGGTACAAAAGTAAAGACGCCACCAATCTATTTCCATGATACGAGTGCGAGATATTTTGCTAGGAAACAATTTCCTACAAACATTCAAGCGGTTCACACAAGAGAACGAGACGAGAAGACTTATTTTCACAACCTTATGTGATCATAAGATTATTGTCAGATCGCAAGAAGCATTTTGAGAAAAATGCCCATTAATTTTCGGCAAAAGCGTGGTGATGAAGCCAAACTTTGCAATCCAAAAATGGCGGATCGAAGGAAATTTGGTGAAGCTTTATTATCCTATAGACAATTTGGTTCCATCCGAAGGATCGAGAAGATATGGGATAATAACTTGTATTCATTCGAGTACAAGGAGAGAAGAACGAGTCACTCAGGAAGCCATTGCAGAATTATGGATGAGTCTAATGGAGAATCCACAGAGTGATGTAACCATAGAGGAACAAATATCACTCGAGGATATCGAAGAAGATCCAAAGGAATTACAATGAAGATCCTTTGGCTTGGTGGGATAAGAACGAGCTTAAAGCTTCCTTAAAGGTTAAACTGGAAAGGAGTACGAGTTCGTGCGATTCAAACCAATCCTTGCTATGAACAGGCGGATCGTGAGGATATGCGAGAAAATACTTAAGAAACATATTGACCTTAAGTTAATTTCACAGGAGTTTCTCCATACGTGATCCAGGATTCTTAGTTAGAAACCATGGAGAAATCAAAAAGAAGCCAAGACTTGTTATTAATTACAAGGGAATTAATAACATTTTGGAGTTCGACGGATACTATATCCCAAGCAGAGAACATCCGGTTAATCGTATCAAAGGTGCCAAGATATTCTCAAAGTTCGATTGCAAACTGGATTCTACCAGATTAAGATGGAGGAAGAAAGTAAGAAGTTCTGACTTTCTCTACACCACAGGGGACACTATATCCGGAACGTGATGCCTATGGGATTGGCTAACGCACCCCGGATATATCAAAGAAAGATGGATAATCTTTTCAAAGATTATTTCGAGTTTCATGTTCGTATATATCGACGACATTCTAATCGCATCAAAGAACATGAAGGAGCATCTCAAACATTTGGAGATATTTTAGGATGTTTGTCACAAAGAAGGATTAGTGCTTTGAGGAAAAAAGCGTGTAATCGCAACAAGACAGATTGAATTCCTCGAAATTGAAATCGATGAACGGAATTATTCTGAGAATCATATTGTGGAAAAGATACGAGGATTTCCGGATACACTAAAAGACAAGAAAGCTTTGAGTTTTAAGGAGTTGTTAATTTTTTCAGGATGTTTATTAACAATCTAGCATACTACAAGAAGGTGTTTAGCCCATTACTTAAAAAAGATGCGAGTATTCAAATGGGAAGTGAACATCAAGAAGGAATTAAGCAACTTAAAGAAGTTTGTAAAAGCTTCCAAAACTTGCGATTCCCCAAGACGAGGATGGCGGTTCTTTACGGATGCCGGTGATGATTGGTGGGCGGCGCAGATTCTCACTAAGGTCACACCAAATGAAGAAGTGCCATGCAGATATTGCGGCGGTTTATTCACACCCGGTGAAGCAAGCAGATGGCATATCAACGAGAAAGAATTCTTTGCGATCGAAAGGCTTTTAAAAAATGGCCGTTATTTTTTGGCTAAGAAGTTTACTTTAAAAATTGATAATTCAAGTGTCAAGGCTTTTCGAAAAATAAAATTGAATCAAAACCAGAAAAGGCTCGATTACTTAGATGGCAAGTGAATGTCAATATTATGATTATGATATTGTCATTATAAAATCTCATGAAAATATTCTTGCGATTTCTTGACACAAGATGGAAGGACGCGTTTTCGACGAAGTCCTTAAACGAAGTAAGACATCTCGGGAAAACCTGGAGAGTCTAGAACGAGATTTTGGGACGCTATGTCTCAATGCGAGATTCTTTGGGCGACTTCAACAGGTGACAGAAATCCGTTTCTAGTCAAATACGAGCATGCCAGTTCGCTCAAGGACAATTGTTCTTAGCACTGCAAGGGCCTCTCTTCCAGGCCGCATCTCCTACGGTGCAAAAAGGGGCCGAGAGAGTACGGGGCTCTAACCCGGAGGTTATGGATTCAAGTACCATAATCACAAGTGTTGCGGTGATGCATCCCCCGAGGGTGTACAAATCAGAACGAATGTTGAAGCTCGGTGTCACAACCCGAGTCTTCAAGTCAACCCAAGACACCTGGGGTAAAGAGGGAGAGTTGAATCTTAGGCCACGACAGGCAAATCTAAGGTTCAAACTGACGAGATTAAGATTACTCCTATGCGGGTATATCGGAGGCAATGGGAGAAACTAGTTACAAGACAAGGTATTAACCCGAGAAAAAACAATGGTTGATATCTCGAGGCAAGTATCCCAGAGTTTGGATGAAACCAGGAAGTCATCCAAATGAAGTACAGGAATGGTATACTTTTGGAGCTTTAGCTTCAATCTATACCGTGTCACCAGGATTCCCGAAATCTCAAAATTACCGAAATGGATTGGGGAAGCGATTTACGAGACTGGGCCAATAATCCACACTTGGCGAGAGGAGATATTTTGGAATTGTATTTTATCGGTGTGCGGCTCTGAACCAGCGAAGAAAGGATTTAATGAAGCTTTTTATTTCATCAAGCTAAGAAGACCGGATGGAAATGCTTTAAAATATATTAAGCGCTTCAGGAAGAAGGACCGATGTTAGTAGGAGCATTTTTCAAGACGAAGCTTCTACGCAGGCGAGCATGGGGTCTTTGGGTTTGTCTAATCGAAATGGACAAAGTCAAATATCCATTCAAGTTCTTCGAGTCGGCGAATGGATCTTTCCTTTTGAATTCGATGATTGGATCAACCACGGGGTTTGCGGAAGAACTCTTCGAGACCAAAGAAGAATTCTCGGGAAAACAAGATTCCGGCAAGTAAAGAAACTTACCGGAAAGTGCACGTAACATGGCGCATGTGGGCCGTTGGATCGACCGGATCGCCAAGCATGCCCTGAACAAAAGGAACCCGAGTTTGGGAAAGGATTCCGACCCAAACCCGACCCGACAAGATCATACAGTGGAAAGGATAAGGGCCCACTCACAAGACGTGTTATCTCGGGGACCACGTAAACCAAATTTTTAAAAGATTCCCCGACAAACATCACATGGGTTTGAGTCACGCGGGAGAAAAAGAAAACCATTGGCGAAGCAATAATGTGGGATATGACGCGTCTTGATGATGTCATATATATCGCCAAGATTTAAAGTCCGCCTTTGAAGTCCGGACTTACCTCTATAAAATGCAGGATTTGAAGGAAGGCGAGGACATCGAACATTTTCCTTAGTTTTCTTATAATAAAGTCCGAGAGAAAAATTTGTAATATTTTGAGTGTTTTAGTTTTAAGTTTTATGTATTTACGAGTGCAAGCCTCGGTATTATGAGAGGCTAAACCAAGATTCTCCTCCCAAAAGGAGATTACTAATGTAATATATATTTCTATAAGTTCTTAATAAAAAAGAGGCTTTTGCTTCAACATGTGTTCATAATGTTCTATTAATTCATCCCCTTTGAAGAATTACTTTACGCCTGAGTAGGAAACGAACCAAGGTTGTCTTTGGCCGATTCCAAGGAGTCGGATAACTTGCAGATCATCTTCCCCGAGGGTGAGGTTGAAGCAGTGAGGAGTTTGTTTGTCAAACGATCCTGGGGCGAAGAATTTTCCGTGGTGGCGTTGCGAACCACTTAACCGGTCTTTGTTTGGTCAAAAGAGGTATGAATTTTAAGGGATTTATTAATTTTACGGAAGCATGTTGGGCTGATATGGTCGTAATGGACTATTTCTATTTTCAATCTAAAGACCCAATTTGTATACGGATAAATAGTTGAAATAAGATCCGGATATAAGTATGTCTTGTTGAGTTTATAGGCTGGAAACCTGACATGATCTATTTAAAACCTCTGAATAGAGACTGGATCTAAGTAGGTGTAACAATGCCACGAACAAAACAAGTTACAGAAAAATCGGGTTCTTATTTCTAGAAAAATCCGAAAACAAATTGATTAAGGAGTAAAATTTTCATGTTTAATGATTATTGCAATAAATTTATTATTATGTAGTAGATTGCCACAAAATAGAGTTTAAAGGGATAACTTGAACTATTGTTTTAAAAAGAATAAAACCTAGGGGCAAAATTGTCTATATATGGTAAAGTGTAACGATTTTCATAGTTCAGGGGGCAAAGTGTTACGAATTAAAGTTTGGAGGGTAAAGTATAAAAATCAGCATAGTTCGGATGGGTAAGTGTATTTATCTCATTAATTAATGTGTAAAAAGGGCAAATGGGTAACTAGCAAAATGGTATAATAAAAATACCACATTTACACCCCTAAAATCAAGGGAGTCATCAATATCATATTCCCATAATAGATCACGCCAAATCATATCACAAAAACGTCTTCACCATCTTTATGACGACCCAACCCTTTTTTAATTCTTGAAACTTTTAAATTAATATTCATGAGTAATGTTGCATCAAATATCTAGTTTACATTTTAAATGTGCGATTTACTCGCTTTAAGTATTTTATTTATTTTGAGTATCTGGGAACCGATTGCGCCCCTAACTATGATAATGGATATGAATGGACATCACGATGACGTATTATGGATAATATTATGGAGTTTCAGACTTAAATTTTAGGATCAAAATTTTTAGACCGATTAAGTGAATTTTCGGAGATTTTTACTAAAGTGCTTATTTATATTTTGGAATTTGAGACTAAAATTTCTACCTCACATTTTATTATTAATAGTGACCTTCTAATTTATGAAAAACGAGTTTTAGTTAACTCTCGGGATTTTTAAAAATAATAATAACTTACTTAAGGATTTTCAAAATACTAATTTTTATTAATAATTTTAAAAGATGGCAAAATGGATTTTTCTACCCCAAGCCCTCTTGATTTTTTTATAAAATCCCCCAACACCCTCACTTCTTCTTCCCACCCCATACTTAGACAAAATATACCATTGTTAAGAAAGCTTCAAAGAAGTAAAGATTTTCTTCATCTTTTTCTTTAATTTTTGTCTTTTCATTTAAGTATGATAAGGTATTGATCTTATGCCTGAACTAACATTAAAAATATAAATTGATGGTGGTTATAAGATATTTAAAAACCTCATTATTAGACTTGAAATCTTCAACCTTTAATTGAAAAAAAATATTAGAAATGATTTTTTTTATTTCATTTTTCTATTGTGATTTGATCTTGTTGAAGAGAAGGGAAATACCATTATTTTCGGACAGAAATTTAATTCTATATAAAAATGAATTTATGGATATTTTGAGCTATATTTGAACCCAAACCTTGTTGCTTACTTGTAGATCTATGCCTTAGCTTTCATTTGAAACTTGAATCATGTTAATTGAAGTTTTGTAGACCATGTTATACCCCAAATAGTGAATTGTGCCAGAATTCCGAAAAAAAGACATATGCCCTTCAGTAATATCACCTTTTGACCTATTTGTAGTAAGAATTGGGACTTTCTTGTTAGAGCAACATTTGTAGATAATTGTCTTAGCTTTCTAACAGAGTATGTATCACATAAATCGGAAGTTTCTTTGAGGAAATATCGTTGAATTACGAAAATTGCTACAACAAAGAATTTTCTGCGAAATTTGATGTTCTTTGTGTTCTTGGTTAAATATAAAGATTTATGTGTAATTGGTGAAGTGTGTGAAAGAAAAACTTTGAAGATGAGTGTAGTGTGTGTTCTCGGTATTCTTGGTGAAATTTAAAGAATTTTGTGTTCTTGGTGTAGTGTGTGTAAGAAGGATGAAAAAACTCAAATTTTCAATAGTGTTAGATATAGATTTAATCCTTGAATTAAGGAAATATGTTGATATATTTTGTAAGTTGATGAAGATGTTAGTAGGTTGTAGAATAGGATAGAGTTATAAGGTGGAAAGTGGTGAGGTAACGTAAAGTAATATTTTTGGAAAAATGTGAAATTTTGAAGATATTATTTTTAACCGAGATGTGACGCGACTAAGATATTTTCGAGATTTTTCGGCATAACATGTTATTTTAAATAAGTCAATATTAAAAAGTCGATTTATAATTTTATAAATTAGGGGTTCGATTAATCGAAAATTTTATCTAAAACGAGTTGTTAGTCGATTAATTATTTTTAGGTGATTAAATAAGGATTAATTGAATTTAATTAGTTATAATTTAACTTTGACTTTTTTATGTTGACTTTGACATGACCTGACTTTGACTTTGGTCAACTATCGTCTTTAAATTTTTTAAAAGGGAACCGAACACCCGATTCTTTTAAGATACTTGACTTTAAGGAACGTATTAGACTGTACTTAGCCTAAGAGACTAATTTACTCAATGATTATATCATTTGTCCTATGTCATTAAGTTGAAGAATTTAATTGTGTTAGGTGCAGCGCAATCGGAAAGGGTCTCATACAATCAATTTCATCACTAGCATTCTATTAAACTTCAAAGGTGGGTAAACTTCTGATTTTGTAAGCATGTCATACTGTTATACTATATTTGTCAACTCTTTATAATTGCTAAAATGTGCCAACGAGCTATTTACAAGCTGCCAACGGATGGGGGATGACCCTTCGGTGTCAGAAAAAACCGAGAGCCATATGTAAGCTGCCATCGGGTGGGGGATGACCCCTTGGTGTCGGAAAAGGCCGAGAGCCATATGTATGCTGCCAACAGGTGGGGATACCCCTCGGTGTCAGAATTTTTATTGCATTATGATTGTTTGACCTATATAGTGTAACTGCTTACGTTTCTCACTGAGTTTCACAACTCACGCCTTCAAATATTTTTACATTTCAGATAATGATGATGAACCGGGAGCTGAGGCGTAGGGGTCTGGCAGTGTGGGGCGTTGTTCTATATTTCCCAAATATTTAAAATTACATGTGTTTTGAGTAAACAAATTATGGTTGATGTAATATGAATTTATTAATGCGTAACTTCTATCAAACCATTATCACTTTTGTTACTCTTAAGTTTATTTAAGAAATTTTTAAGCATTAAATTATTATTTTTCATGCTTCCACAAATATTGATAAATACTCAAGTGTACCACAATGATGTTTCTAATCGAAATGGGTTCGGGGCGTTACAAGTGGTATCAGAGCGGGTCTACATTTCTGTAGACTAGAAATGATTTTTCTTTAAAAATTTCTTTTCATAAGAACTTAATTACTGAAAAATGGGAATGACAACCACACTAGCAGAACCTACGCTCGCTCCGAGGTATGTTTTAGTAAAATGCTTTTATTATTGCATATTACTTTAAGGAAATTTTACGAAATGAACTTGTTCCTCATACAAGAATGATTATGAATTATAAAGAACTTTAGAGGAACTTTATTAGAACTAGTACGACAATCTTGAAAAACTAGTGATGCTTTTAACATATTGAATAAAGGAACTTTGAACTTAGATCATTTGATGCTTCATGAACTTAGACTTTCGAACTTAGTCCTCGAAACAAGACTGGCAATTGGCTTTTAGATAATAAATTGACAAAACTTTTATATCTTTGGATAGAAAATAAAATTGGGTTTAATCGTTAGAATTTTGCATTAGGGATATACTTCCCAGTGAGCATACACTAGTTAACTATGATACTTTGATATTCCAGTTAATTATTAGAAATGGCACCACCAATAAGACAACGTGGCAGGCCTAGGGCAGAAAGAGAGCCCTCCATCGGATCAGCGGCAAGTGAACATGCAACGAAACCAGAACAACCGGCTCCTGCAGCATGAGCTACAGGGTCAAAATTTGTTATAGACTTCCTGACTACTCTTCAGGGTATTGTTTAGCAAGTAACACCCCAAAATGCGCCAAATGCACCTCGAGAAGCTTTGTGCACTAATGATGTCGTTGAACAATTCCGACATGTCGCACCACCGAGACTCTATGGAAAAAAGGGTCCGACTATTACAGAGAAATAGATTATGGAGCTGGAACGGATTTTCGATCACATGGAGTGTTCGGAAATACAAAAGGTTTCATGTGGGAAATTTCAACTAGCAGAAAGTGTTGCCTATTGGTGGATGTCGCATGAAAGGACACTGACAATAGAGCAGAAAAGAGATTTGACCTGGAACGAGTTTAAGGGAATGATTTTGGACCGCTACTTCCCAGAATCCATTAGGGATCAGAAGGAAATAGAATTCGTTAATCCAAAGCAAGGGATGCTACCAATAATGGAATACGAAAGACGATTCAATCAGTTGTCTAGGTTCGCACCTCACATGGTGGAAACAAATGGGAGAAAAGCAAGGAGGTTCCAGAGAGGACTAAGGCCAGAAATTGGGAGCATTGTCTTGGGTTTGAGGTTGCCTACATATAGAGAGGTGATCAAGAGATCCCAAATCATATCGTATAGTCTGAATCTGGATCAGACCCCTAAACCACTCGACCCCGCAGTAAAGAAGAAATGGATTCCTCTACAAAGAGGGAATTTTGTCCCACCGAATAAGAGGTCTAAACCAGTAGGGAACCTAGTCCCAGCTCGTGGAAATGCACCACAGTGCCCTACTTGCTAGAAGTATCATTATGGAGAGTGTCTTGCAGGGAAAGGACTATGCTTCAGGTGACACCAACCAGGACACAGGATCGAGAATTTCCCTAATATAGGTATCCAGACCCAACAAGGAATGAGGGTAGGAGGCCCCCAGCAAGGCCCTAGACATCCCCAAGACAGAAAGGGAAAGGCTCGTGTATTCACGATGACTAATGAGGAGGCACCAGAGAAAAACGAGACTATGACAGGTATGCTACATGTATCTCATATTCCTGCACTTGTATTATTTGATACTGGAGCTTCACATTCATTCATGTCTAAGAACTTTAGGAGAAAACTTGGTTTAAAGTGTTGCGATAATATTGAAGAACTAGAAGTAAGTATTCTCTCAGGAGAAACTGTTAAGAGTAAGAAAACTGCGAGAGGAGTGAAACTTACTGTTAGTGGTCAACAAATCAAAGCCAATCTTTTTGTACTAGAGATGAGAGGTTTTGATGTTATATTGGGTATAGATTGGTTACGTAAGAATCGAGCCACCATTAAATGTTTTAATAGGGAAATTAAATTTGAAGGATCAAATGGGAATCAATTTGTCTTTTATGGAGCAAAGACCAACACTAGAGTGAAGACAATATCGGCAATAAAAGCTGTCAAAATGCTTCGAAAGAAAGAGTGCCAATGATTTTTGGTCAACGTGATAAGGAAAGAAAAGATGGAAATGATGGCATCTGGTGAATCAGTGGTCAATGAATTTTTGGACATATTCCCAGATGATTTACCTGGGATTCCCCCAGATCGTCAAGTCAAATTCACCATAGATTTAGTGTCAGGTGCGGCACATGTGTCTAAGGCGCCATACAGAATGGCACCCAAGGAATTGCAAGAACTGAAAGTGCAAATCCAAGAGTTGTTGGACAAGAAATTTATTCGACATAGTGTATCACCTTTGGGAGCGCCAGTACTATTCGTGAAAAAAAAAAGATGGATCTCTTAGAATGTGCATTGACTATCGAGATTTGAACCAGTTGACTATCAAGAACAAATATCCTTTTCCTAAGATAGAAGATTTGTTCAATCAATTAAAGGGAGCCAGTGTGTTCTCCAAGATTGACTTGAGATCAGGATACCACCAATTAAGGATCAAGAATTGTGATATCCCTAAGACAGCATTCAGGACAAGATACTGTCACTTTGAGTTTACCGTTATGCCTTTTGGATTGTTGAATGCACCAACAGTGTTTTATGGATTTGATGAACAGGGTGTTTCATCCTTATCTAGATAAGTTTGTTATTGTCTTCATAGACGACGTTTTGATATACTCGCAAGACAAGGAAAAATGTGAAGAACACCTCTGTATTGTGTTAGAAACGTTGCGGAAGGAGAAATGTGAATTTTGGCTAGACAGGGTTGTGTTTTTAGGACACATTGTCACTGCCAATGGAATTTAAGTAGACCCATCCAAAGTGGAGGCATTATTGAATTGGAAATCACCGACTAATATAGGAGAAGTGCGAAGTTTCTTAGGGTTAGCAGGATATTATAGAAGATTTATCCAGGATTTCTCAAAAATCGCCAAGCCACTTACACACTTGACCAAGAAGAGTGAGAAATTTTAGTGGACCGACTAGTGTGAAAATAGCTTTCAAGAGCTTGCCCCAATTATTAGTAACAACTCCTATTTTGACAATTCCAGATGGAACTGAAGGATTTGTATTTTATACAGATGCGTCAAAACTAGGATTGGGATGTGTGCTAATGCAAAATGGCAAGGTCGTTGCTTATGCGTCAAGACAGTTAAAAACACATGAACAAAACTACCCCACTCATGACTTGGAGTTAGCGGCAGTAGTTCATGCCTTAAAAATTTGGCGTCATCACCTTTATGGTGGGAAGTGTGAGATATTCACGGATCACAAGAGCTTGAAGTACTTCTTCACACAGAAGGAGTTGAATATGCGTCAGATGAGGTGGTTAGAATTGGTGAAGGATTATGATTGTACCATTTAATATCACCCGGGAAAGGCAAATGTTGTGGCAGATGCACTCAGTAGAAAGAACAGCGGGCAGATTGCAATTTTGCTCACACAACAAGAATCATTATTAAGAGAATTTTCTAATCTAAGGTTGGAAAATTTGAGACCACCTAATCAGGCAGTTGCCATGATTTCATCCTTGACAATACAGCCTACACTGAGGCAACGAATAAAGGATGCTCATAGAACAGATATTTTTCTCAACAAGATGAAGCAACGGGTACTCGCAGGAAGCATTCAGGGATTTTCACTTGCACCAGATGAAACGTTAGTCTATGATGGAAGATTATGAGTGCCAAAGGATGAGGATTGGAGAAAGGAATTTCTTGATGAAGCCCATAATGCACCTTATACTGCTCATCCAGGAGGAACGAAGATGTATAGAGACTTGAGAGAAATTTTCTGGTGGAGGAATATGAAGGGTTGTATTAATTATGGTTTAAAATGTTTTTACTAAATTTTCGGAGTAGAGAAATCCATCCCGATTGGTGTTGTATTAATAGGAAGCATTCAAGGATTTTTGTCCGATTGGTATTGTATTAATTTTGGTAATTAATAAAATCTTTTTTCTTTTTAAAATCCATCCCGGATATACTGGGGTGGTAGAGGATTAGGCCCTAGGTGGGTTGAACCACTATAAATCGACGTGTGTTGTTTACATTCCGCACCTTTATTATTGTCTTTGAGCATTCAGTTTGAAAAAGAGGGCAAAATCAAAAAGATGGAGATAATCTATTCACCCCCCTCTAGATTATCGTAGCCACTTGGACTTACAAGTGGTATCAAAGCCAAACTCTTTGGCAAGATCGTTTCAAATCGCGAGTGAAGAGAAATGGTCGTCGGCTACGAATGAAGCTCATCTTACCGGCACCTCCACCACCAAGCCACCACTATTTGATTCCAAAAATTTTATATTTTGGAAAGAAAGAATGGAATGTTATTTACAAGGTTGCGGGTTCGATATTTGGAACATCGTCATCAATGGAGAATCTATTCCAATAAAAGACACACCATACACCTCCAAAGCTCTCAAGGAGCTCAATGATGAAGAAAAGAAAACCATCTCCTTAAATGGTAAAGCTCTCAACATTTTGTATTGTTCACTTACTAATTTGGAATATGAACATATTGTAGGAATTCGATCGGCACATGAAGTATGGCAAAAATTAGAAGCCATCTATGGAGTATTTGCAAATGAAAGGAGTCAAACAAAAGCATCTACTTCTCAAAGGGATACTAGTTCAAATCTAAGGGACAAGCCTTTTACAACTTCCAACTATGAAGTAGTCGAACAATGTTTTATGGGCATCGAAGAAGAAAATGAGGCATGTCCTAAACCCTCTACTTCCTATGATATTGTTATTCAAAATGATTATAGTGATTTGCAAAATGATTTTGATGATCTTCAAAATGAATTCCAAAATTTACATGTTAAGTACAAAAAATTGAAAAAGGAATTCAATGTTTTGAAAAATGAAAAGGATAGTTTATTTACTTCCTATGAATCACTATCATGTGCTCACACCACCACACTTGACAAGGTTAGAAACCTTGAAAAACAAAATAGTACTCTTGTTGAGGATATGAATTGCATGAAAAATGATTTATCAAAATCAAACTTGAGTACCAAAAAATTGCCCAATATTGTGAATGTTAATGGTTGTGATAATTTGAATAGTGAACTTGATCATGAGCCTAATATTGTCAAGCATATGAAAAAGAATCGAGTTCCTATGCATGTTAGTAATATTACTTGATTTTATTGCGGTAAGAAGGGACACGCCGTAAATACTTGTCGGGCTAGAAATAGCTCAAAATATTATTGGAGACCTAAAAGTCTCAAAGCTAATCCCAAAGGACCCAAGCACTTGAGGGTACCACAAAACAATGTTATATTAGGTTCCCAGCGAAATAATAATCGAAGAAAATTCATACCGCCAAGAAGACATCAAATGACCATTTCATTTGATCAAAGGAGAAAACACCTTCAACAAAGTCATTTTCCAAGAAGAGGAAATAATCAAAAATGGGATGAACAAAATCCTTGGAAATGGCAAAGACATCATCAACAAGATGATTTTCCAAGAGAAAGACACTTTCGAAAATGGGAAGGCCACAATGCTTGGAAATGGAGCAATTGGAGAAACCACCATCAACATGAAGATTTTCAAACGGGAAGATATCATCAACAATGGGAACGACACAACCCATGCAAATGGCGTAATTGGTAAACCGTATCTCCCTACCTACATATGCATTTTAATTTAGTATGCATGTTTTTATTTATGAGTTTTTATTATTTCAAAATTAAGGTCTTCTATATATATTTGTGTTTTTAAAATTTTTGAAAATGAGACCTTACATGTTATTCTTAAACTCTTATGGATTTCTATTACATAAGCATTTTATTGTGATATCTCTTATTGCTTGGCATACACTTGTGCTATCATATCTTGTGGAAAATTTGTTTAAAGAATTGTGTAGGTTATATATCTCATATTCATTGGCTATCGTCCATTTCTTCATCAAGAGATTCTTAAACCATCGAGGTATGTTCACTCGTATTTTTCTTAATACTCGATATTGTGTTCATGTCATGTTTATGCACATGTCTTTCAAAATATTTCATTTCAACCCCTTAAGTGCCTCTAAATGATTTTGTAAATTTTTCTCAAAAGGGCACTACTCGCAAAATCTCGTTTTTCTAGAATATATGTTTTATCGAAACTTGTATTCGTCGGATTTAGTCCTCGATTACATTTTTGCAAAGTTTTATAACTTTTGGGGTGAAAAATCAAATTTTGGAAAATTCTGAAGAATGAAAAATTGCCTGGGACGGTCAAGGCAGGGCCAACTGGTCGCCCTACACGTTGACCGATCGCACCCTACCTCGACCGGTCGCCCAGGCCAAATTTTTTGGTTAAAACCCGTCTGTCTTCATTTTAAGAAACAGAACAAATCTTCTTCAAACCCTCGCACTCGCAGAGCTCTCACCCCCTTTCTCTATAATCCTCAATTCTTCATCAATCTTTGTGATTCTTGTTGCTAATCCACTTCTTTTTGCAAGAATTTTACATATATGGCACCTCCAAGAAATTCTACCGATCAAAATCCCACCTCCAAGCGAAGAAAAGGCGGAGAGGGTTCTTCGAGAAATCAGCAAGAAGAAGCCAAACAAAGGGATATTCGAGCTACTCAAATGAATGTGGCTCAAGAACGTGACGACATTCAAAATCTCGTACTCTCCAAGCCCCAAATTGCCGAGCTCCGCAGAACAATTTCGTTCAAAAATTGCCATTGGACGAAAAGTAAGAAATCTCTAATACCGTTAGCTCCCCGTTCTAATAATGTTTTAGATTTCATCAACAAATATGCGGAGTGGTACTATGAAGATTTGGAAATGGGTGGAAAATCGGTTGCTCGCACTAAAATTTGTCGATTTAATTCGTTTACAAATGAATATCCTACTATTAGAGGATTCTTTGAAGAGCAAGGTTGGATGTTTTTGTGGGAGCATGCATATGTTTTATATGATAATGATATTATTCTACACTTTTATGCAAATATGTGGGTGGAATATGATAATAATAGGAAGCCTATTGCGTTAAATTCGTTTGTAAGGGGTCGTCATTTTAGGTGGACTCCTAATGAAATTTGTCGGCTTTTACATATAAGAGAAGGTGGTTGGGACTATTTTTCTTGTGCAATTTGGAATGATGAGATGTTGGGGGTTTCTATGAAAGAAGTCAAGACTTATTTGGGCGTATGAGCAAAATTTTCATTGTTGGCGATGACTCTTGAGCACAAGATTATATCCGTTACTGTCGCCTATTGCATATGTGGAAAAGCGGGAAAAATGCCTAGCAACATGGACTATTTTTTTACTTATAAGATTGCTAGAAGGGAACCGCTTAATTTTGGCGCTATTCTTATTCAATGTCTAATTGAGTCTATTACTCAAGGAAATAAGAAGTTTGTTATGGGCAGTTGGATTTGCAAACTTCTTATACAATCGGGACTACCTTCGTCGGAGTGTAATTCGGAGGTATTTCAAAATGACTTTAACATTGATAACATCTCCCAAATGGTCACTATGCGCAAAAATATGGACATTCGACCAACTAAAATGGCTAGAGGAAGAGGCCAAGGTTCCACATCCGAAAATCCAAACGACTTCTTTGATGATGCCGAGGCCGCAAGATTGGCGGAGGAGGGCGAACCGAGTAATCCGGAGGGTAATACCGGTGCTCAACCGTCTAGGAGGTACACCCAACCGAGTATGATGATCTAAGAACATATCATGAAGCTAGGTATGAGGCTTTGGAGCAAAAGACCTCCAAAATGCAAAAATCAATCGGCAAATTGAAGAAATTCATCAAAGATATTATTCCCGGAACTTGTTTCTCTTCGGACGAGGAATAATGTCCCCAGCCCTTTATTATATTAGCATTTTCTTTCTTGTCCATCTTATTTTGTATTTCTATGAACTATCTTGTAAAACTCTAAATTGCACTAATGAGATTTGATTGTTTTCTTGAAAGGGTTAAAATAGCAAGTTGAAAACGGCTATTGGATGATCATGATATTGATGGAGTATTTGATGGTAAAAATACTCTAGTTTGGCATTGTTGGTATGAAGTACTTGATGGTAAAAGTGCTTCTCTTAATTTTTGATGCATTGATCATTTTAATGGATGATTTGGGACATTTGTAATGTCTTATATGCATTGTTTGATGCTTGACATGTATTACTTGATGGTTCTTATATTTTTGCTTGATGGTATTCGTAATGCCTTGATCTTTTTTGGCCAAAATTATCTCAATTGGGTCGAACCCTTGAGAATTTACTTTGTTAGGCCTATTATTTGTTGCATATATGTTGAAAATTGCTTTTGGTGATGATATGAAAAACTTGGCTAAATATACTTTACAAGGGCTATATACATTTTCTTCAAATTTTGACACCCGCCAAGTGTTCGATAAAATGTTTCAATGAAAGATTCATCACTTACATGATTCTCTTATTTTCAAATGTCTTAAATTCTTGTTGAGATCATGTTTTGACAAACAAAACGAGCTTATGGACATTTTTTTGATATATTTCTCCCATTTTTTGATTTCTAAGCTTAATTCTTTCAAAAGGTTGATAAATCGTATTGTTGGCACATTTTGATAAACTTGTATGATGTTTTTATCATCCTAACATTCTTTTTGATGATTCCAAAGGGGGAGAAATAGAAAATTGGCTCGTTAGCTCAAAGAAGCTAATAAAAGCTCGTTATAAAAGCTATAAGCTTTGGCCTCTTAAAGCCATAAGTTGTGGACTATACTTAGTCCAATTGTTGCTTGATGAACATAAATACTTGTCTAATGATATTTTGTTAACAGGGGGAGCTTATAAGCTCTTGAACAAAATGTAAAAGCTAAAGCTTTTAGCTTGTGGTTCATTGTTTTTACATTATTCAAGATGTGTGATGGCTCAAAAGCTACTCTAGAAAACCTTAGGCAAGTGCACCTATCGTTTTGTAGTATAGATTATTGAGTACCGAGTGTCATTCCCACGAGGATTGTAAGTACTAATAATTATCGTCTTTTTGTTATCTAATCTAGCAATTTTCAGAGTTTTGTTTGTTAAAATGGAAAATGAAAAGTAGAGAATTTTAAAATAATTGCAACTTACAAAAGATCAAATAAAAATAGATTGTAGAATTAAGAAATCAAGAGCTAGAAATATGTTTGAATGTAAATCCCTCTAGAATGTTTTTGTGATTCAACAAGATAAAAATACAACCATAAGCCCTTAAGCAAAAACCAACCTCTTTTAGTAAAATCTCATGTTATGTGGACCATAGAAATTCCCGATTTAAGTTAAACCCTCTATCGAGCGCGAATAACTTCTAACCTCAAGTTGATTAACTGAAATCTCTTTCTAGTTAAAACCCCCAAGACAACATTATAGCGATTTGTGAATTCCCATATTAGGTTTGACCCTAATCCAGAAGATTTATGTCGTCATATATCTAGGATTGCATGCAACTCTTTTCACTTATATAGGTTCTATTTCACCATGAATCTCTCGATTTCCCGGATGAAAAATAAACTTCAAATCCATATTGCGCATATACCAATTCGAATGAACAAAGCATAATATAAGTGAATCACACAAGACATGAAGATTTTATTAAAAACATTCAAACCTTAATCACAAATTCATTCTAGAGTTCATTACATTCAAACACTAGAAATTTAGCTACACATGGTTTTGACAGGAGAGTATACTATACAAGAAGATACGAATAAAATGAACATGGTGTACTTAGCTCTTATTCAAGACCAATACAAGACTTCCTCCTTGGTTGATTGCAATGATGTTGAGCTCCAAGCCTTCTCCTCTATTGCTCTTCAACTTCCAACTCTGCCTCTCTTTTATCCTCTCAATGTATTTTGCTTTGAAACTTAGAATATACAATGAATATACAATGAATCTCTCTATCGATGAATACTACATGAATTATATATCTTTCCCAACTCAAACTCTTGGCTTTTATAGGTACCATCTTTGTGAAAGAACACATCAATAATGCTAACAAATGCTCCACTTCCATGGTTGTTGGTTGAATCATTGTGTGCACATTCATGGTTGAGTTGGTTGAATCATTGTGTCCACATGACAATTGAGGGAATAATAGAGTTTGGTGCATCAAAATGAGGTATAAAAGTTGCTCAAAGGTTGTCAAAAAGCAAAAAGGAAAGTCTCCATAATTTCCGCCAAAGAAAAACCAAGTCTGGGGGATTGAAAAGCACGCCCGTGCTTTCAAAGCAACCAGGCCGTGTTCGCGGATTTTTTCGAACACGGCCGTGCTTCAAAAGCACAACCTGGCCGTGTTTGGTACGTCTTAGCCGAAAATTTGCTCGGTTTTGGCTCCTCAAAAGCACGACCGTGCTTAAAAACACACCCTGCCCGTGTTTGACTGAAAAGGCCCCGAAATGACGCGTTTAGCTTGGGATTTTGAATGTTTTTGCATCCAGAAACCACCGGGTATGTTTTGACATGAAACCATGGCCCAAAATTCACCAAAAACAGCTCCAAATCATCAATCTACATCAATAAAAGCACCTCGGAGTAATGTGAACTATGTACAATCAAATATTTATGAAACTAACAATAAAATAACTCAAATCATACTCCCTTACTTGGTTGCTTATGTATTTTGGAAATTTTGGTTGCTTCTAAACGGTTAGATGTTTTTACCGGAAAATCGTTTTTAAAATTGTCCTCCTAATATTTCAAAAAATTGTTTTGGTTTGTAATCATCAAAAAGGGGGAGATTGTTTGATACATGTTTTTATCTTAATTTTGATGATTTTATTTTTGCACCAAAACAATGTTTTTAATTGTTTTCCAAATACTGCTAAATGATTTAAAATGGTTTTAATATTTTCCGTAGTATTTCTTCAAGTTTTATTTTAGATAAAATTGGACAACACTTTTAATGATTTTATGTTTATAAGTTTTTACTTCAAAACAAGGTTCCTAAATGTTGTCTAAATACTCATGATTGGTTTAAAATGTTTTTACTAAATTTTCGGAGTATTTATTGAGTTTTATTTTCGATAAAAATCGGACAACATTTGTCTCGAGGTCAACCAGAGTCGTCGTATAGGGCAACCCGTGCACGAAGATGAATTTTAGAACAAAAAATGAGACGGAAGGAAAAAGGCCGAGGTCGGGTCGACGACCGAAGCGTCGGCCGTGGCGTCGACCGGTCGACACCCTGTCGGCCGTACTGAGCAAAACTTTGAAAGCAGAACTTCATCTCTTGGTTTTTAAGTGAGGGGGGACGGTTGGGGATGAGGTTGACGGTCAAGGTCTCGTCGACGGTCGCCCTGTTGTATTTTGCTATGTTTTCTTCAAACGTCTATTTGAGCGACCAAGTGCTTCTATGTTTTTAATGACAAATTTCGACCGTTTGATGAGACAACATTTCCTTAAATCATGGAGTTGATTTCTAACAGCTATTTTCTTCAATTTTCTTGCAATTTTTTACAGAATTCAAGTCCCCAAGAGGAGCCTATCATGTACAAGACATCTCCTATAAATAGAGGAAGTTTTGGAGCAACCAATACAAGAAGAGAGAACAACACAACACAACAAGATATACTCAAGCAAACCTTTGATCTTCTATTGTCATTATTCTTGTTGTAATTTGCCTAGCTTATCACTTTCACATCCTTGAGGTCTAGGCTATTCTTGATTACACTTGCACTCAATTGTATAATTCATTATCGAGTTGTAATCTTGAATTTTTGGGTTATCATTCAACACAAGATATCCTTGTGAGTGTTCTTGTGGTAAGAACACACTTGGGTGATCTAGGTGTTAGGTGTAAGAAGATTGTGGTAATCTTCTTGTTGAGGTGTTGAAGAATTTGGTATTCTTCAAGGATGAAGATTGTGGTAATCTTCACAAGGTGCCGTTGAAGATTGTGGTAATCTTCAAGAGAGATTGTGGTAATCTCAAAGGTGGTGTTGAAGAAGAGTGTGGTGCTCTTCAAGGTATTGTTGTAAGTTGGTGTTGTATTAATTTTGGTAATTAATAAAATCTTTTTTCTTTTTGAAATCCATCCCGGATAATTGTCTTAGATTTCTAACGGTGTAAGAATCACATAATTGGATGTTTCGTTAAGGAAATATCGCTGAATTACGAAACCTGCTAAAACAAAGAATTTTCTTCCAAATTTGGTGTTCTTGGTTAAATATAAAGATTATGTGTAATTGGTGAAGTGTGTGAAAGAAAAACTTTGAAAATGAGTGTAGTGTGTGTTCTTGGTGTTCTTGGTAAAATTTAAAGAATTGTGTGTTCTCGGTGTAGTGTGTGTAAGAAGGATGAAAAAACTCAAATTTTCAATAGTGTTAGATATAGATTTAATCCTTGAATTAAGGAGATATGTTGGGATATTTTGTAAGTTGATGGTGATGTTAGTAGGTTGTAGAGTAGGATAGAGTTATGAGGTGGAAAGTGGTGAGGTGACGTAAAGTAATATTTTTGGAAAAACGTGAAATTTTAACCGAGATGTGACGATACTAAGATATTTTTGAGATTTTTCGACATGACGTATTATTTTAAATAAGTCGAGATTTTAAATTCGATTTATGATTTTATAAATTAGGGGTTCCATTAATCGGAAATTTTATCTAAAACGAGACGTTAGTCAATTAATTATTTTTTGGTAATTAATTAAAGATTAATTGAATTTAATTAGTCATACTTTGACTTTGACTTTTTTATGTTGACTTTGACTTTGGTCAACTATCATTTTTAAATTTTTTAAAAGAGAACCGAACACCAGATTCTATTAGGATACTTGACTTTAAGGAACGTATTAGACTGTACTTAGTCTAAGAGACTAAATTACTCGATGATTATATCATTTGTCCTATGTCATTAAGTCAAAGAATTTAATTGTGTTAGGTGCGGCGCAATCAGATACGGTCTCATACAATTAATTTCATCACTAGCATTCTATTAAACTTCAAATTGGGTAAACTTCTGATTTTATATATTTGTCAACTCTTTATAATTGCTAAAATGTGCCTACTGAGGATATGTACAAGCTGCCAACGGATGGGGGATGACCCTTCGGTGTCAGAAAAGGCCGAGAGCCATATGTTAGCTACCAACGAGCGGGGGATGACCCCTCGGTGTTAGAAAAGGCCGAGAGTTATATGTATGCTGCCAACGGGTGGGGATACCCCTCGGTGTCAGAAAATGATTTTTATTGCATTATCATTGTTTGACCTATATAGTGTAACTGCTTACGTTTTCCACTGAGTTTCACAACTTGCGCCTTCAAATGTTTATACATTTCAGATAATGATGATGAACCGGGAGCTAAGGCGTAGGGGTCTAGGAACATGGGGCGTTGTTCTATATTTTCCAAATATTTACATGTGATTTGAGTAAACAAATTATGGTTGATATAATATGAATTTATTAATTTGTAACTCTTATCAAATCATTATCACCTTTGTTACTCTTAAGTTTATTTAAGAAATTTTTAAAGCCACATTTTAGTAATTAAATTATTATTTTTATGCTTCCGCAAACTATTTATAAATACTCAAGTGTACCACAGTAATGTTTCTAATCGAAATGGGTTCGAGGCGTTACAATCTTCTCCCCTGCAAAACATGAATCAGTAAGAAAAAAAGCACTGCAACAAAAAACAATCCATCATATCTACAAATTATTGAGCAAGAACAAGGTGTACACCATGGGGGAAGAGTATGCTCATTCACACCAAAGTGACATGTCAATAGACAATCCAGATAAAAACAGCGATTTGAAGCAGTGGGTGCTGGTATGTGCAATTCTCTTACAAAAATAACAATTCTACAACTCTGCAATATTATCTTCAAATTCTGGAAAACAAATTTGTTTGCGACTTGATTATTTAATACATCTTCAAATACCATAATAATTGGCATGTAATTTGGGTTTTTTGTGTATAATTTATAAAAAAAGATGAACATTTAGTTCAACTTTGAAAAACACGGCTATGGTGAAAAGTTACAACGCAACTTTGCCCAGCGAGACAAATGATGCATATATAGTATTTGTCTAATGTATATATAATGTATACATAAAGCACAATTAGTGTAATTTGATCATGTATACATGAATCTTCTTGTACTCTGAAACCTATGTTGGTGTATACATATACATATGATAATGTAAAGATAAGCATACAATAGTGCATGTTTTGATGTTATTTGATAGAGTACGCCTAGATGCTTATTTAGGTATAAAATTGTACTCTGGAAGCATATTTTGGTTTATATATATGCATACGATGGTGCAGGGATAAGCATACAATGGTGCATGATTTGCTGTTTATTTGAGAGAGTAAGCCTTGATGCTTCTTTTAGTATAAATATACATACAATATGGTGCATATATAATGGAACAATGGTGCATTTTTTAGGCTGTTGTTTGAAAAGGTGCGCAAATTTAATAAGCCATGAAATAAACGTTGTAGTTTTGTGCTTGTTTGTACTTTACACGTTGCATAATATTACAAAATTTAAGCAGATTTTATTGATGAAAATATCCAACATGTTGAAGTGCGAGAACATATAGTATTAGCTCACGAACAAGAGAAGTGACGTGTTGGTGGCAATGATGCACTATTTGAGACTTACTGCGGCTCTAGCTCTCAAATGAACATCTCAGTATTGCCACCACAACAATCATGTAACAAGGGCAGCAGGAGCCGAATTAAAAGCAGGATACAGGTGACAAAATTGTATTACACAACAACCGTACATGTCCCGAGCAACCAACAGAATGAGAAACCCCGTTTTCACCAATTTTCAATATTATACTATGCAAAAACTCAGTACAATACAATGTCAAAGCTTTAATGGTTAAAATTGTTGTGTACAATTGCATTGCTCAATTCATCATTATATGTGTACCAAGTTACTATTAATTATTCACTATTTCATCATTAATTATGCACCAAAATAATTTGTCTTTAATTTTTTGGTATTTTTATACTATAATGCATGTCAACACAGTGAGAACCCCCATTTCCAACAAGTTTCAGTAGTATACTAAGCAAAAACTCAGAACAAATACAATGTGCATATTTCAATGGTGATTTGTTTTTGTACAATCACATTTCTCAATTCATCACTATCTGTGTGCCAAATTACTATTAAATGTTTACCACTTCGTCGTTAATTATACACCCAAAATTAATATGTCTTTCAAATTTGTGTATTTTAAACGAATCCCCATTGTATTACAAAAAATGCATCATAATAGTATTAAGAGTGCACATAATACTTCAAAAATATGCACTAAAAAATTTCATTAACACTTGTAAATAAAACAAAGCTTGTTGATAACATATATACACCAAAAGGTGCTAAAAATGTACCATAATGCTATTAATTGTGCACTATTTCTTCACTAACTATACACCACAAATAATCACATTTGAAAATATAACAGACATATTATATCCATGCACTGATAAAAATACACCAAAATGTTATTAAATGAGCATTGAAATTTCATAGTCTAATCTAATATACTACGCTTAAAACGTACTTAGAACACCCCATCTAATAAAACACACAAATGTCCATGTCAATTCTACTTGTCATTGAATTTTTTTTAGCCAAATCAAGAACCCTGCCTTTCTCTTGGTTCAGGTCATGCATTAGAATTGCATGGTAGTATATTTGTCCTCAACTTAGGTAGCACATATTTTGCTTCTGATTTGGCAGCCTTAGACCTCTTATTAACATTACGTCCACCATCGTCCGGCCCTGCAGATGTTGGTCTTTTCATGTCTCTTTTAGCCATATAAAATTCTCAACCTGGTATTAACAACATGAACAATCGTAAGACAAAACTCAATAATCAGGCATCAATAAAATACACAATCAAAAAACTAATTGTGCATTGTATGAACCTTATTTGTATACTAGAATAAAACTTATTAAACACCATGTGATGCTGATGCATTTCATGGACTACATATGCACATGACCAAACCTAGCAAATGCACCAAAACATATCTTTCATTTCATAATAACAATACTAAATATGCATCAATACATATATTCATGGCTCATTCATTTTTTTCAATGCATATAGGGGTTAAAACAACACCACACTAGGAGTAACTATACATCAGCATATAACTAAAAGTGCATCATTCTTAAGTAAACTGTACACCCAAAAACAAAGAAAGAGTCACAAAAATAGAGCATGCTATACTAACACAATTCACGAAAGCAGGTTTCAAAAACATAAAAAATAACAACATATGCACATGACCGAACCTAGCAATGCACCAAAATATATCTTCATTGCACAATATCAATACCAAATATGCGCCAATACTAAGACAACACCACACTAAAAGTAAATATACATCAAAATATAACTAAAAGGTATCATTCTTCAGTAAACTGTACACCAAAAAAACAAAGAATGACTTGCAAACATAAAGCATGGTATACTAACACATTTCACAAAAACAGGTTTCAAAAACATAAAAAAAAAAAAAAAACATTTTGCAAACAAACTACATACATGCACATGACAATCATAACTTCCCCCCTAACATAAAACATTACACCACCCAATAACTAAAATTACATTATTTTATAAAAATTTACACCAAAAAATCCTCCAATAAAGATGCCCTGATTTGCACAAAAATATTCTCAGAAACAAAAAAAAAACCATAAAATTGCCCGGACAATCGAAAAATCAAACCTTAGATACTTCAAAAACAAAACAAGAATGTCTAATCTCTTAGTAAAACGGGCTTCAAATATCCAAAATCAACAGTTGAACGGTCCGAGGAAAAAGTGCCAAAACATGTAAAGAAAAAACCCTTACTACCAAATTTTCGAACCAAAACTGAAATAAAATTCAACCAACACTTACCTGAATCAACTATTTGAAGAATCAAAATCACCCTCTGTGCGGAATATGTGGCTATGTTGACAACTTGTGAAGAACTTCCGAAAGAAAAGAAATGGAGAAAGAGAAGGAGATACAGTCGATGAAATAAAGAGAAAGAATGAGAGAGAAATAAAATTGGGAGTTTTTGTTTGTGCGAAAACCTGAGAATTGAAAAACAGGAATCAATCTAATTGAAATCCCAAAAAAATCGCAATGATGGGGAGTTACCAAAAGTAACTGATTTAATTTGTGTAAAAACTGACATTTATGCCCTTAATTGAGCGAAATTAAATTAAAAAAAATTGAAAAAAGTTGGGCCTTTAGATTTGTCAAATTAATGGATTAGATTGATCCACACTGCCACACGGTAAGTCCCCTGCCACATTTGATCCTATACATATATATATATATATATATATATATGGAGGATCCAATGAGACCACATTTTATGGTGAGACAGTGTGGACTAATCTCAACCCTCCCCCATTTACATCAAAGACTAGGAATAATTTGGAATAATAATACATTATCCATTTAATTAAATCCAAAAATGGTAAAATTGTCAAAACAAACATGTGGGGGGCCGTCCAAATATGGAATCAGTTATTTGGAGAGAGAAAATCACGTGGGGAGAGAGAAAATCACGCATGGGCTCTGCCATACAGTATATTGTACATTTATCATATATTTATTGTATACTTAACACTATTTTACTGTATATTTAACATAATTTTACTGCATATTAAAATGGTCAAACAAAAACGTGTGGGAACCGTGAATTAAGGAATCAGTTATAAAGAGAGATAGAGAGAGAGTGTGTCACACTAATTAACATGTGGGAATCATGAATTAAGTAAATCAGTTCTAGAGAGAGAAAATCACGCTGATTAATGTATTGTATATTTAACATATATTTACTATATATTTAACACTATTATACTGTATATTTAACATATTTGTAATGCATATTACAATTGCCAAACACAAACATGTGGCAACCGTGAATTAAGAAAACAATTAACAAGATTATTTTGGGCAGACCAATAATTATGGTTTATTACGGTATACCAAATAACAATAATTAAAAAATCAACAACTGATAGAAACAAATGAATTAACTAAATTATTGTACAGTAAGTTATGTCTAAATATACAATAAAATCAGGCTATGTATACAGTAAACTATGTCTAACTGTACAATAAAATCAGATTATCTATACAATAAACTATGTCTAACTATGAAATAAAATCAGACTATCTATACAGTAAACTATGCCTAACTATACAATAAAATCAGACTATGTAAACAGTCTCCCTCGATGCGTTGTTCATTTTTTCTACCTCTTTTAGCCATGATTAACAAAACACCATTCCTAGCACAAAAAACCAAAAATAAAGTATCAGTGCAGAATATATAAAAAAAAACATACAGTAAATTGAATAAATAAGCATCAAAACACATATAAGTATACAATAAACCTCTCATACTTTTTTCAACAAATATAGGTATGCAACAAAACACATATAAGTATATAAACAAAACACATAAGTATACATCAACCTAAATACATACATAAAAAATTAACTACTTATACAGCAAAACACATATAAGTATACATCGAAAAATATATAAAAGTATACAGTAACATATACTAAAATATAAGTATACATCAAACATATACTCCGTCTTCTTCAACTAGAAAAAACATAGAACCTCCATTAACAAAAGCTTAACCACCATCACGGAAAAACAAATGAAAGACACAAACTACATCCTAGATAAAGATTTCAATTCGCAATCGCAGTCTCCTTAGAACACAACAACATGCAATAAAATACTGATTACCATTTCTTAAAACCGAAGAAATTTCCGTTTGAAATTTAAGAAAAACGAAAGAAACAAAGAAAAGAGGGGAAAAATAACTCGAATAAATTTCATCCAATCCTCTGTTGTGATACTCTCTGTGTTTTAATCATAACAATAGAATTCTCTGTCGGAGTAGAACTTGATACACTATCTCCAAACCAAACTCTTGCCGACATCAATGATATGGTCTTCCAATTCATCCACACCAACATCAAATCCAATCCTACAACCATTTGTTTAGTGATGAAGAAGATGACTAATAGAAGTGACGAGCTATTTTGGGAGGGGGCATGAATCGATCTGGAGCAGTTACCAAATGGGAATGAAATTGCTAATAATAAAATTACCATCTTACCCTTTATTGATTTAAAAATAAATAAAAATGGTCATTAAATTGGATAAATCTCAACCATCTAAAATTTTAAATTTGTGGATAGGATTAGTCCACACTGTCTCACTCTAATTATGTGGTCTCATTTGATCATATTCCTATATATATATATATATATATATATAACACCCCGAGGGTGGGGGATTGAGGTGTGATCCCCTACCTGTAGATTAAACCATGAAAAGATCGTACAATGTAATTTCCCGTTACGACTATAACATCTACAAATTCTATCATAATGAACTATCAACAGAATACAATGAGAACCAATGTTCTATTAAAATCTAAAGTTCGGATATCCATCCGAATGAGCTATAGTAGATGGTGGGATGTCATGCCCTCATAAACAAGATGACAACCAAGGGATGTGACTCCCAACTCTGCCAAATGATCTACTTGGACGATTCTTTGCATAAAGGGTTTCATTATATTTCAATGTCTATTTTATTCTCTTAGAGTTTCATTATTTTCTCAATGTTCATTTTATTTTACTTAAAGTTCTTTTATTAGTAAAGTAGAACATATGTAATGGAGGACTTGCATTTAATACTTTATACTAAATTGTTTTTTTTTTTTTTTTTTTTCAATAGAAAATTGCAAATGCCTCCTACTCGAAAATATCCATCTGGGCATGAAAAGCGTAAGAAAAGAAAACAAGTTTAAGAGTTCGTTGAGTTTCAAAGAGAGACATTAAATGTCTCAATTGTAGCACTAATTTTATGAAATTGGAAACATTGAAATTGAAATATATTGTTTCATTATTTTATGTTTCGATTAATGAGATTATTTTTCATAACAATTAATTGGATAATTTTAATTTTTATTTATATGAGTAAAAAGGACCCCATTCTTTTTTCACACCAGACTCTTTAAAACATAGGAACGGCCCTGGTATATACTACTATACTTTGTGTTTGTTTTTCTTTTTTTAGTACATCACGATTCATGTGTATACTTTGTTACAATCCAAGTTTAATGAAAGAGAGAGAACTAAAAAAGCAAAGTCAATAAAGACAAGTCTATTTTGCATTCTCTGACTATTAAAGGACCAATCCTCAATTCTTTGTCATTTATAGTCAGTACATAATAACATACATGTATATAAATATATATTGTGAATTAAGCAATTTAATTCAGAATAACTTACAACTAACTACAAATGAATAAAAATTGTAGCACCCACGAAATCATACATCTATACAGGTTTAAAATATAAACATATTTTAAAAAAATGGCACCAACTTGTATGAGACATTCTAATGGGCATTGTACATGAGACGGATTCTATATATAAATAGTATTTCAACCCAGCCTCAAACCCAAGGCCGAAACTGTCAATTTTTTGGCCTGAGTCGAACTTTAAAATTGGGCCCCTTTTTAAATACAAAATTAATATAACAACAAAAAAGATGTGCAATATGTGAAATATTTTTAATTAAAATAAGATGACATCTCCCTCCAAATATATATATATATATATATATATATATGACATCCATGTTAAAAAATCCAACGAATTGTTTAAATATAACTCGCCTTACAATTTTGGCGGCAAAAATATCAATCAAGTAGTATAATCAAGTTGCAATATATATATATAATTTTTTGATTTCTTTTTCTTTTTTATTTGAGAGATTTTTATTTAGGGCCTTAGAAAATATTAAATGTGATAGTTTTATTAGTAACTTAAAAGGTTATAAGGCCTAAAAATATGGGAATCACAAAATATATAAAAAACAAATCAGCAACCAGGAGGATTCGACCATAAGTGCTTAAACCTTTTGGAAATTTTAAAGTGGTAGGACAACCACCAGGCTAAGCTTGATATTTGATCAATTTCTTATTTATTTTATATATAACTATAAACAAAAGTTATACAAGAAATAAGGGCCCCTAAATCTTGTAATTGTTTTTTGGGCCTGAGTCGGTCGACTCCTCCTCTGCCTTATGCAAGGAGCATCTCTGGCCAAACCCATAAGAAAGACCCATATTTTTGTATTTTGTAGGATCTATCTCATGAAGTCCATGAGATAGTCTCACATAAGACCAGAGTCGTCCCTGAGGCGGCGCCACCGCACAGGGCCCCCTCAGGCGAGGGCCCCCGCTCCTGGGATTTTTAAAATAAATAAATTAATATGTTAGAACATGACTATGTAGAGTAAAGACGAAAAGATAGTATAAATTAATCGGATAGTCTAGCGTTTGACGCTCTTCTCCTACCTCTGTAGTCGTCAAGGCTTCGATGTTGTTCTGCAACAATTTTTCTACTTTTTGCCTTGCCCAAATGTTAGGCCAAAAAAAGGGCTTGCCCCAAATTAGGGCCCAAATTTCAAGCAAATAATTTTTTTTTTGGTATTTTATTTTTAGTTCTCCTATTTTCCAAATTAACATTAATTGTATCAATATTTATTCTATTTTGCATAAGGCAAAAACTCCTGTTAGACGGTCTAACGGGTCAAAATTGGTTAGACGGATCCTAAACCCAAACCCAATGGCATGTGTGGTGGTATTTTTGTAATTTTTCTGGGGGCGGTGGCATTTTTGTAATATAAGCGGTGTCATAGTATCACTGATGGGCGGTGGAATTTTTGTAATCTTATATAGTGACATAGTATTATTAGGTTGTTAAAAGTATTAGTAGCTCTTCTAAAATGTATTAGTACTTACCTTGGAAAGTTTTTTAGTAGTCTTCCGTAAGGTAGTAATTTCCCATAAAATTATTAGTTTCTTCTCTAAAATGTATTAATAATCCCTCTGAAACGTATTAGTACTTCCATTGGAAAGGTTTTTGATAGTCCTCCTAAAAGGTATTGTTCGACCGCTAAACACCTATAGAAGTCTAACAATTCTCGCAAGAGAACGAGATCAATTATAGGGTAGCAAGTTAACCACAAGTCTTCTCTCAAGGAAGACTTAGCCGGCAAATAATTATTATGCAACACAATTGATAAAAAATAAATCTTAAATACTCTAACAAAGAATTGTGATATTAATAAATCTTTGTGATTTTAATAAACTAAAGGAAAACAAGTAAAAAGACCAATTAAAACTAAACATAATTAAACTTGGAGAAAAATATATGGATGAAAGTCTAGGATTATGGGGCCATCTCATCAAACTTGCAAGCAGAATATCAATTAATTAATTATGCGGTTAACAAATATAACAAACATGTAAAGACTAGGTCTAGATCTGATAACTCACGTATTCACATATTAGGGCTATCCCAACATAATTTGCTATTTTCATTAAGCTCAGGGTTAGATAATACATCCATGATTCATATCTAACCCCCTGAATAAATTTAGTCCAGGAATAATATCTTCGATCGATCTCAATTATTCCCTTAAAACAATCAAGAGTTGGCCAAACAATCAATCAACAAGTAAAACAATTTTTTCAGGAAAGCAGGTCAACTAATCAATACTCATGTTTGTTTGTTTGAATCAAATCATCATAATCTTAGAACAAGGAAATTAGTTCATTCTTGGGGATGGGATCATAATCTCAATTGAAGGAAAGAAAACAATCATAAACATAATCATGCAATAATAATAATCACCCAACAATTGAAATCAGACAAAAAAGATGAAGAAACCTTACTCTTTGATAAGAAGCAAAATAACTTCAAGGGGAAGAACCCAAACATTCCCAATGATGAAAAGCAAGAGAAAAATACAAAAAACTAAAGTCTAGAAGTGCTATGAATGAGAATGTGTATCAAAACTAGGGGCTCCCCAAGTCCTATTTATAAGCCTAGAGTCCTAAACAAGTTGGAAGAGCCAAAAATTGGAAAAACAAAATCAAAAATTTTGTACTCTCGAGGTCACGGCGCGCGACCGCACGCGCCCCCAGTCATGGCCTGCTGCTGGCCGCAGAGCACGGCCTCTAAACGTCAGAAATTTCATCTTAATGTCTTCTAATGAATTATAGCTCTATCTCTTAGATTTCCATAGCCACTTGAATCACCTCAATATAAATTTTCTAGAGAGTTGTGGTCAAAATACCAAGATGTGTCATTTCTGAGATTTTGACATATTATTTTGACTTGTTAATGATTTTAACCCATCTAAACGTCTTCATTTGTATTTAGTAAGATAAATATTGTAGAACTTTGAATTATCTTTCTAATTGTGCATGAATCATGACAATTGGGCTTCGGATGCAAACGTTACATCCAAAATATGATGATTGCCGCAGTTGCGCGAAATGACTTTTTAACGTTTTTTGCTCCAAAACTTGTTTTTTCCACTAAAACCAAAAAATCAATAAAATAACACAATATAACACTAAAACATGCAAATGCAAATAAAATACTCCAAAGATATGTATAAATCATCACACAAAACACACACAAATGTGTTTTTCCGATCTAGGTTTCAAAGAGCTAAGCCAAGTTTTTGCCTTATCTTTTAAAGAAAAAGGAAATAATTTTAGCTTAACAACTTCATTTGTACAATTTTGATCATCAAATGTGGCACATGCTTCTTCAAATTCCTTTAAATGTAAATATGGGATTCAGAATCCATACCATGGAAATTAGGAAGTAAAAGAATCATCCATGGCTTAAATCGAAAGTTGTTTGCATTTAGTGGAAAAATAAAACATGAAGGAGTAGAATTTCGAGGGGGTTGCAAGTAGTAACGCATATTACGTACTTCTTGATTTTCCGCTCGTTGAATCTCATCATGAACAACTTTATTTTCAGCCATAATTGGTGTGTGTGGAGGTGAATCAAATTTTCTGAATTATTTCTAACTAAACGAAGAGAATTGGGACTACGACACCATGTAACCATGCAAATACACAATATTTACACTTTAAAAAAAATATTCACAAACCTGGAAACTTACTGTGCCTTCCCCGGCAACGGCGCCAAAAAACTTGCTACAACTTTAAGGTTGCAAACTCAAGTGCAGGTTGTCTCAAGTAATAAATTTCTCGGGAGTCCGAGGTCGATCCACAGGGAAGTTGATGGAAGTTTACAGGATATATCTTATTTAAGTGATGAGTAAATAGATTTTTAACTAGTAAGAATATATATTTTTTTACAAGAAATTTAATTAATAGAAATGTTGAGGATTAGAGATTCACTCTTGATTTCGGATAAAGGAATGATTATATTTTCTTACCTCTTAGATTGACACTATTGGAATCCATATACAAAGAAGGTTCCAATGGGAAGATATTATACATATAAATCATGCAATGAGGTAATCATGTTGTATCGTCAATTAGAATTTATCTTATAACATCAATACTTGTTTATGGGATCAATATTTATGTATTCCTTTGTCTACAACAAATCAAGGTATCCACATTAGTAGTCGGTTGAAATAAAACTAGACATTTAACTAAATGGAACCAAGTATTTGTTGTGCCAATAGATATACATAAATCAAGAAACACCACCAAACAAAAATGTATAAGCTAAAAACAAATTGATGATACAAACAATGAAATTTAATATGAATCTACAATCATTCTTTATCCTTCATCAAGAGTTTCACCCTATTTCCTCAACAAAATAAACTTAGAATAACATGAAGAAAGTAGAAAAAACAAAAGATTGAAGAAAAACTAAAGCAAATATTTTGTAAAATATTAGAAATCTTACTATAATTTAAGAAAAGCAAGAAAGAAAAATTCTTTTGAACTTTCTAACTCTAACTTTCTCTATATAAAACTTGCTCTTGGCTAATGCTAATGCCCTCTATTTATAGCCAACTCAAAATCAATTTACAATTATTTTATTCTTTATTTTTATTACAAGTAAGAAAATAAGGAAATCAACACCAACTTTGCCACCTTCTTTGAATGGTCATCTTGTCCATGATTTCAGCCATCTTTGCTCAATTTTCTTCCACAAATACATTGTCACATGTGTTAACTTGAATTTCCAACTGATTTCATTGAATTCCAACAACCATGGGCCAAGATATGGTTGAATAATTGAGATGTGATTGGTATACGGGATTAACTAGTGCAACAACTTCTTGGATTTTTTATAAATTCATCACATCCGATCTGACTTTGGGTATTCATCAATGTTGTAGTTCTATGATTTGTACATACTCAGTAAAAAATTTAGATACAAATAATGTGTATTTTCCGAGTTATGTCCAAAATATCAAACTTGGTCAAGTCTGGAAACTAAATGAGCAACCCTTCAATCTTCATTTTATGATGAATTTTTTATCCAAGAAAATATCATTCCAAACTTTAAATATTTATATTAATATCTCTGAAAACTTATAAATGAATGGATTGTAAATCCATATCTTCAAGAATCATCCCAAAATCATGTCAAAAATGAAAGTTATGATCATTGATTCGAACCTGCACTAAAAAATGCTTCCAAATATAATTAGAGATAATTATTATTTGCCACCCCAACTTTACCCCTTTTTATACTTCATAACCTAAACTTTAATTCGTAACACTTTGCACCCCGAACTATGAAAATAGTTACTTTTTGCAACCTTTGGACCATTTTACCCCTAGGCATGTATTCTTTAATAACAATAGTTCTAGTTATCCCTTTAAACTCTAATTTGTGTGATTGCTCCATAAGGATAAATATATTGCATTATACAATAATCAAAAAGTTTTCACTCCTAATCAATTTGTTTTTCGGATTTTTTGAGAAATAAGAACCCGATTTTTACGAACTTGTTTTATTCGTGGCATTGTTACACCTACTTAGATCCGATCTCTATTCGGAGGTTTTAAATGGATCATGTCAAAGGTTTCCACCTATAAACTCAACAAGACATATTTCTATCAAGATCTTATTTCAAGTATTTATCCGTATACAAATTGGGTCTTTAGACTAAAAATGAAAATAGTCCATTACGACCATATCGGGCCCAACATGTTTTTAAAATTAATAAATCCCTTAAAATTCATACCTCTTTTGACCAAAACAAAGACCAGGGTTAAGTGGTTCGCAACGCCACCCGTCGGAAAATTCGCCCCGGATCGTTTGACGAAACGGCTCCTCACTTTTCAACCTCACCCTCGGGAAGATGATGCAAGTTATCCGACTCCTTCCGCTAAACCGCTCGCAATGACCTTGGTTCGTTTCTACTCAAGGCGTAAAAGTAATTCTTCAAAGGGGATTAATCAATAGTACATTATGAACACATGTTGAACAAACAACCTTTATTTTATTAAGAACTTAAAGAAAAATTTATTACATTAGTAATCTCCTTTTGGGAGGAGAATACTTGTTTAGCCTCTCATGTATGAGGCTTGCACGAAAAATACATAAAAACTTGAAAACTAAAATACTCAAATATTACAAATTTTTCTTAGACTTTATTATAAGAAAACTAAGGAAAATGTTCGATGTCCCTGCCTTCCTTCAAATCTCGCATTTTATAGATGTAAGTCGGACTTGAAAGACGGACTCCAAATCTTGCTAATACTTATGACGCGTCCGCTTACGTCATATCCGCATTATTGCCTCGCCCGGTGGTTTTCTTTTTCTTCGCGTGACTCACCCATGTGAAAGTTGTCGGGAATCTTCTAAAAAGTTGGTTTGCGTGGTCCCCAGGAAAACGCATTTTGTAAGTGGGCCCTTATCCTTTCAGTGCATGGTCTTGTCGGTCGGGTTTGGGTCGAAAACCTTTCCCAAACTCGGGTTCCTTCATTCGGGGCATGTTTGTGATCCGGTCGATCCAACGGCCCACATGCGCCATATTACGAGAATTCCGGTAAGTTTCTTTGCTTGCCGGAATCTTGTTTTCCCGAGAGAATTCTTCTTTTGGTCTCGAAGAGTTCTTACGCAAATCGTGGTTGATCCGGTCATCGAATTCAAAAGGAAAGATCCATTCGTCAGTGCGGAAGAACTTGAATGGATATTTGACTTTGTCCATTTCGATTAGACAAACCCAAAGACCCCATGCTACGCAAATGCGGTAGAAGCTTCGTCTTGAGAAAATGCTCCTACTAACACCGGTCCTTCTTGGGGTGAAGTTGCCTTAATGTATTTTAAAGCATTTCCATCCGGTCTTCTTAGCTTGATGAAATGAAAAGCTTCATTAAAGCCTTTCTTATTTGGTTCGGAGATGCACCGATAAAATACAATTCCAAAATATCTCCTCCGGCCAAGTGTGGATTATTGGCCCAGTCTCGAATCGCTTCCCCAATCCATTTCGGTAATTTTGAAATTTGGGAATCCTGGTGACACGGTATAGATTGAAGCTAACGCTCCAAAAGTATACCATTCATGTACTTCATTTAGATGACTTCCTGGTTTCATCCAAACTCGGGATACTTGCACGAGATATCAACCATTGTTTTCTCCGGGTTAATACCTTGTCTTGTAACTAGTTTCTCCCATTCTTTGTTGATATACTGCATAGGAGAAATCTTAATCTCGTCGATTTGAACCTTAGATTTGCCATCGTGGCCTAAGATTCAACTCTCCTTCTTTTACCCTGAGAGAGGTCTTTGGGTTGACTTGAAGACTCGGGTTGTGACAGGAGCTTCAACATTCGTTACGATTTGTACACCTCGGGGATGCATCACCGCAACACTTGTGATTATGGTACTTGAATGCATAACCTCCGGGTTAGAGCCACGTACTCTCTCGGCCCCTTTTTGCACCGTAGGAGATGCGGCGGGAAGAGAGGCCCTTGCGGCGCTAAGAACAATTGTCCTTGAGCGAATCTGGCATGCTCGTATTTGACTAGAAAGCAGTTGTCACTGTTGAAGTCGTCCAAAGAAACACGCATTGAGACATAACGCCCGAAATCTCGTTCTAGACTCTCCAGGTTTTCCCCGAGATGTCTTACTCGTTTAAGGACCTCGTCAAGAACGCGCGTCCTTCCATCTCGTGTCAAGAAATCTGCAAGAATATTTTTATGAGATTTTATAATGACAATATCATAATCATAATATTGACATTGACTTGCCATCTAAGTAATCGAGCCTTTTCTCGGTTTTGATTCAATTTTGTTTTTCGGAAAAGCCTTGACACTTGAATTATCAACTTTTAAAGTAAACTTTTAGCCTTGAGTAAAAATAGAGGCCATTTTTTAAAAACCTTTCGATCGCAAAGAATTCTTTTCGTTAATATGCCACCGAAGTTGCTTCACTAAGGGTGAATAAACCGCAAAGATATCGCATGGCACTTCCTCGTTTGGTGTGACTTTCGTAAGAACCGCCGCCCACCAATCATCACTAAAGATCATCGTATAAAGAACCGATTCGTCCTCATCTTGGGAATTGCAAGCTTTGGAAGCTTTTTACAAACTTCTTTAAGTTGCTTAATTCCTTCTTGATGTTCATCTTCCCATTTGAATACTGCATCTTTTTTAAGTAATGGGCTAAACACCTTCCTGTAGTATGCTAGATTGTTAATAAACATTCCGACAAAATTAACAACTCCTAGAAAACTCTGAAGCTGCTTCTTGTCTATTAGTGTATCCGGAAATCCCTGTATCTTTTCCACAATATGATTCTGTAGAATAATTCCAGATTCATCGATTTCAATTCCGAGGAATTCAATCTGTCTTGTTGCAATTACCGCCTTCTTTTCCGAAAGCACTAATCCTTCTTTGTGACAAACATCTGAAAATATTTCCAAATGTTTGAGATGCTCCTTCATGTTCTTTGATGCGATTAGAATGTCGTCGATATACACGAACATGAAACTGAAATAATCTTTGAAAAGATTATCCATCTTTCTTTGATATATCTAGGGTGCGTTAGCCAATCCCATAGGCATCACGTTCCAAATATAGTGTCCCTGTGGTGTAGAGAAAGTTGTAAACTTCTTACTTTCTTCCTCCATCCTAACGGTAGAATCCGGACTTTGCAATCAAACTTTGAGAATATCTTGGCACCTTTGATGCAGTTGACTAGATGTTCTCGGCTTGGGATATAGTATCCGTCGAACTCCAAAATGTTATTAATCCCTTTATAATTAATAACAAGTCTTGGCTTTCCTCTTTTGATTTCTCCATGATTTCTGACTAGAAATCCTGGACTGCTGTATGGAGAAACTCTGGTGAAATTAACTTAAGGTCAAGATGTTCCTTAAGTATCTTTACGCATATCCTCACGATCTTCCTGATTCATAAGGATTGGTTTAAATCTCACGAACTCGTACTCCTTTCCAGGTTTAACCTTTAAGGAGGCTTTAAGCTCGTTCTTGTCCCACAATGCCAAAGGATCTTCATTATAATTCCTTTGGATCTTCTTCTTGACATCCTCGAGTGATATTTGTTCCTCTAGGGTCACGTCACTCTATGGACTCTCCATTAGACTCATCCATAATTCTGCAATGGCTTCTGGAGTAACTCTTTCTTCTCCTTGTACTCTGAATGAATACAAGTTATTATCCCATATCTTTTGATCCTTCTGAATGGAACCAAATTGTCTATAGGATAATAAAGCTTCACCAAATTTTCTTCGATCCGCCATTTTTGGATTGCGAAGTTTGGCTTCATCACCACGCTTGTCGCGAAAAGTAATGGGCATTTTTTCGTAAAATGTTTCCGCAGATCTTTGGACAATAATCTTATGATCACATAATGTTGTGAAAATAAGTCTTCTTTTCTCGTTCTCCTGTGTAAATCGCTTGAATGTTTGTAGGAAGTTGTTTCCTAGTAAAACATCTGCACTTGTATCATGGAAATAGATTGGTGGCGTTCTCACCTTGTACCATGGGGTACGCTTGCGCTCCGATCATGATTTCTCGCTTGTTTTAATTCCTCTATTAAGAATAAGAATTCTTTTAGAGAAATCTCTTCCTGCAATAGCTGGTAAATCTTCTCCAATTTCTTTAGGAAAAACATCAGAAGCTTTGCAAGATACATATTCGGCACTTAATCAATATAGGTCGCGAAATACTCGGCCTTGTATTCAGCATATAACATTTTGATTGAAATGTATATGGAGAATGGACTAGTGGTCATCCGATTCTCAGATCTTTTATCAGCCACTGTGAACTCCATTCCTTCTTGTAATCTTTCCCAAGGTTTATGATCCTCAAGAAATTCAATTCCCAGTATTAATTGTTCTGAGATTTTTCCTGCTACTCCTAAGATAGTCAGCTCAATTTCACCTATCTTCAGGCTTCCTTGATACCTTCCCACTATAGGTTGTTGGAGATAATACAGAACACCACAAGGAAAAATATTATCCTTTTGAGTGATGTCGAATATTACTTCAACCTCTCGCCATCCTTCTGGACATTTCAGCTCTCATGTTGTTTTAAAAACATCGGGGATGCGTTGAACTGTACTTGGTCTCCTTTCTTCCCAACGGCTGCTACTCACTATTCTCGTCTGCCGAAAGACATCCTTCAGGCTCAATTTCGAGACTTGACTTTTCTTTGTCAAGATCTGGTTGATCTTGAATTATCATATCAATCTCCTTTATAGTTGGAGATTCAATGATTTCTGGTAGAACCACCCTGGCAAAGTCCTCAAAGATTCTTGGGACTTCAATAAATTCCTTTCTCAAAAATACTTCGGAATGATGGGTATTCGAGAGAGCATAGGAAATCTTGTATGTGATCGAGTAAGGCCTATTTCCTTCTTTCATCAAAGCGACTCTTTTGAAATCTTGATGAAGAGTTAGGACTCTATTAAAATCTCGATCTCCCAAATTGTATGCAATTCTTGGATAGACATTGAATGCTAATTTTCCTGCATACAAATTTCCTGTGACCGCCCCAAGGCAAGAATCCTTGAGATGTGAGATTCGCTTGTCAAAAATAGCAAGATTGAGTGGCGAATCTATTCCTTCCTTGAATGTTGCCTTAATAATGACTCTTATGGCTCCAATGTGAATCCATGAGAGTGTATTAGCAACTTCTCTTTTAACTCGCTTTTGATCTCTGTATTTCTCTAATAGGGACCAAGCGCATCTCGATCAGTTACTAGGTAAATTCCATCGGAATGGCAAGTTCTCGATTGTTACCCCGTGAATAATTTGGTGTTTTTCATTACGAAATCCAATCTTATCCAATGCTTTTTCCATAGCTCCGATTGTAAATCCATCATAGACTTGAAGCTTTAGATCTTCCTTCATGATTCTCATAAGAGTTTTATGAGAAACCGTCGTGTGAGAGAGGAATCGACATATCCTCCCGTTGCTTTCGGAGAATTTCTTCTTCACTCGATTCTCGAGCCGAGTCACTTCCATCGTCGAGAATAGATCTCTTCTTCATAGATGCTCTCATCTGAGGGTATATCCTCAAATTGATACACCTGTATAAGATCCTGATAATAGATAGCTTCCTCGATTTCTGGTGTAGCCTCAAACTGTCTGACTCCTCGTTTTTTATTATTTGGGCAATCCGTTGAGATATGCCCTCTTGCTCCGCATGTCTAGCAATTACAGTCTTTGAAACTTTCATTAGCTCTGGTGTGAGCACGCCTGAAAGTTCTTCTCCCTGGTGTTCTGCTGGTACTTGCTTGATTAGAACCTGATGATGAGGCTCTACTCCGCTTGCCAGTCTTTGGTCTTTGCCCCGATTTATAACCGGGCTTTTTGTTTTGATTTGAGAACCTTCTAGGTCTCCATGAAGACCTACTTCTTTTGTTGATGCTTCATCGGCGGTATGGATGGCTTCTCTCCTTCTTCTTCCTGTGCCGCCTTGTTTGACCTCCCACAACTGTTGGGATATCATTATCCACGCAACATAGAGGAACTGCTTTGTTAATTCCTCTTAACCTCTTGTAATTCCTGTGTAGAGCTGCTTGGTAACACCATTCAGATAACTTGGCCTTTAGGAAAGACATTATTCTCGCCCACGATTTCTACTTGACTCCACCCTTGTATTCCCCGATAAGCATTTCTCTCCGGGGACTCGGAATTTTGGCAAAGAATAGTTGTGCGACTTCTTTTTCCTCAATCTTGGATTTCCACCGTATTCGGTGAACAACTTGATATAATCATCAATATGACAAATATCCAGTAACTCAAGGCTATAGAGGGCTTGTTTATATTTCTTTTTTTTTCATCCTCTAATCCCTCGAAATAACCCGTGCCGATGAATTGGATTTTGAATAGTTTTGCCATACCATCGACAATTCCTTTAAGTGATTCCCCTGATGTGACCGAACTTTTCGTACTAGCATCGGTCATATCCCAAGAAATCTTCATCGATCCTTCAAGACTCATTTCAAGGAGTAAAATGAATGAATCCTTTGTAAGATCGAGGATTCCTGCTGAAATTCTTATAGCTGAAGCCCATTCATCAATGAGAACTTCTCTGTTTTTAAAATCTGGGATGTCTAGATTTAACATCAACCCATACGGATGTATTGGGTCGAGGTGCGATCTTCCATAAGGCGTCTGATAAACATTCGGCCTTCCGGTAGGTTGTCTGGTTCCCGCAAGAGGGTTTCGACCTCCTGTCCCTGAAAGTGGATCACTTCCTATCGTGAAATCCCCAGCGTGTGGCATCCTCTCGTCCTGAGTTCCATGATGCGAACCTGTACTTTCTTCAACGTTAGGATTAACTGGTGGCGGTGGTGGTGGAATTGGTCTACCTTGTGGGTCATAGGTAACCAAAGCCGATTCCTCACCTGCGTTCATCTTTAAATCTACAATACCTAATCCTGCGAAGGATTCTGCCAGGTCATGTAGATCTTTAAGATTCATCTTTTCAATATCCATCTTTTTTAATTTTTGATGGATTTTCCTTTGATTAGAGCAATGAGCTTCTCCTCATCCGTCATTTTTCGTATGACTTCGGTTGGTTTCCCCTTTTGGTGTAAATAGGGTACTATCCCAAAATCAATACGTTTCCTTCCTAGGATGAACTTGGCACATCCTCCAGGTTCTTGACTCGTTTCAATATCATGAAGGAGTTCAAGAGTTTCTTCGATATTTCACCATCGTCTCCATCAGTTCTCGATCGATGAACTTGTCTTGGTAGATGAATATGGCGATTGCCATAATTCTCGCACCGTCTTCTCGATTTCTCTAAGATCTTCGGAGATCTTAGATTTATCTGAAGTATCTCGTTCCACTCGGTACACCATCGGGAATCATTGTTCGATGGGAATTTTCATGAACCGTTTCTTGGAGGTTCATCAAGTGAACATATAGGGTGCAGTTAAGCATCCGAATCGCCTAAAATATTACGCTCGCCTTTTGCATTGCCTTAAGGTTTCCCGTCGGCTCCGCTGTTCTTTTTCTTCATGTTGGTATTCCCAATATGAAACCTGGTCAAGGTGTTCTTGTGCATACATCGTCAATATCTGACGATATGTCCTGTAAGGGGTACATCTCGGACATTGGTCCGGATCCATAATCTCGGAGTAATTACTCCTCACCAATTGTTAATTACATAGATATAATAAATTTAACTAAAAGTTCTTAATAAACCTAGGCTCTGATACCATTTTCGAGGATCGAAAGACCATGGGGAGTAATCATAAAAAATGCAATAAGATTTATCGTCCAGGTTGCAAAGTGCAACAACTTTAAAGTTTAGAGGGTAAACTGCAATTCAACTTTCATAAGTCCAGGGGTAAATTTGGAATTTTAACCAAAGTGCAAAATTTTGTAAAGTACAGGTTGCAAACTGTATCGTTTTAAAGTTCTGGTGGCAAAGTGTAAAAACCTGTATAGTTGGGGGTGTTACCAATATTTATCCCATATAATTATATGTTGATTTCCTATTTTATTCCTAACATATTAATAATACTATAAATTTATTTTATTAATAATATTAATAAGGTAAAATAATAATATAAGCCAAATATAATTATACATTTTTAACATTCATCGGCTATGTAATGCATTTTCTTCCGCAACGCTAGCAATTTTGTGTGCACACAAATCAAAATAGGGTTTTAACTTAATTCACATCAATGAAATCTCGTAATTCAAGCCCCACAACTTGGACTATTGTTTAATTGTTACCTAATTCGTTCACCACAAAGGCTAATTCACGACTTAGTCAAATGCTTCGTATCAAGTTCACAAAGTCATTTCATATTTAAAACTCAAATTAATACATCTATTTCAAGTTGACTAAACAACATTATTATTAAACTTGGATAATCACTAGGCAAAGTAAAAGCATAGCCACATGCAATCATCATATTTTATCAATGACTAATCATCTCCCCCACACTTAAATCACGCAATGACCTCAATGCCTAAAAAGAGAAGGAAAAAGATACGTCCCTGAAAAATGTGAAGATCGATAAATGGCACCATAGCCATATCCGCCGACAAATCTGCAAAAGCCATGTGAAGGGAACAAACAACACATGCAAACTCACACGAAGGGGAAAAAATGTTTGGGTTGCCTGCCAAGAAGCGCTCTTTTAACGTCATTAGCTCGATGATATCAACTAAGAAAATCATGGCGAGTCATCGAGCAAGACCTTTTTGACGACCTTGGAATTTTTATCTAGTTGAATTTCATTATATTCCTGCCATAAATATCTTTCACAGCAGAATCGTCAGAGTCAACAATAAAATTATCATGTAAGGCACAAGCAGGACTATGAGCTATATCAAAAATTGAAAATGTTACAGTTTTTCCCAAGATATTCATACTTAGTTTTCTATTTTTGACATCTATCATAGTATTAATGGTGGCCATGAACGGTCTACCCAACAGCATAGTGTGATCTTTGATATTACCTTTATCCTTCCCCATATCCAAGACTACAAAATTCATGAGAATTTTAAGACCATCTATTTGGACCAAAATATCGTCAACAATGCCATTAGGATACCTAAGAGATCTATCAGCAAGTTGCAAAATAAGCTGGTGGACTTCAATTTTCCTAAATTTAATTGTTTAAATATAGAGTAAGGCATAAGGTTAACTCCAGCTCCGAGATCAAGCATACTTTCTACTTTCTTACCATTCTCAAAAGCAATATTAATGATGAAACTACCTGGAAGAGTGGGCTTGGGGATGGATTAGAAAATTTGTAGAGATTATCAATTTTGTGTAAGGACGATCCCTTACTGACCTCTTTATTTGTTCTTGCGTCGCTTGTGTCTTCTTCCTTTTTTGCTTTAGCAACACCTACGGGGTTAGACAAGACAGTAGAATATGGAAACTCAATTTTATTATCATAATTCTCATCAATTTCAAGATCAATGACGGCTTGAGCTTGCGGTTGGTTCGGGCAACATGTCCTTTTTGACGAGATGTCGAGCTATTTCACCAACTTGCATAGCCAATTGGCGACTTGAGTCTCAATTCGCTTAAGAGATGCCTCCAACGATTCAAACTGTATGTTATTCCACTCTTGTGTTTGATGACTAACCTGAATAAAAGAATTCAAGTTCTCTTCTAATGTGGGTCGTGGTGGTTGCCCTTGATTGGTCGCCATTCCTAGTGCTTATATAAACAACGCTAGGAAAATAGATCAAACGCACTTGAGGAATAAACCTAAACTAGAAACAAACAAAAAGAATCATAATCTAGAAACACAGAAAATAAACACAATAATTATTACGCCTAAAGCATTCTCCGGCAACGGCGCCAAAATTTTGTTCGATTGCTAAACACCTATAAAAGTCTAACAATCCTTGCAAGAGAACAAGATCAATTGTAGGGTAGCAAATTAACCACAAGTCGTCTCTCAAGGAAGACTTAGCCGGCAAATAATTATTATGCAACACAATTGACAAAAAACAAATCCTAAACACTCTAACAAAGATTTGTGATTTTAATAAACTAAAGGAAAACAAGTAAAAAATACCAATTAAAACTAAACAAAATTAAACTTGGAGAAAAATATATGGATGAAAGTTTAGAATTATGGATTCATCTCATCAAACTTGCAAGCAGAATATCAATTAATTAATTATGCGGTTAACAAATACAACAAACATGTAAAGACTAGGTCTAGATCTGATAGCTCACGTATTCACAGATTAGGGCTAACCTAACATAATTTGCTATTTTCATTAAGCCCGGGGTTAGATAATACATCTCTGATTTATATCTACCCTTGAATAAATTTAGTCCAGGAATAATATCTTCGATCGATCTCAATTATTCCCTTAAAATAATCAAGAGTTGGCCAAACAATCAATCAACAAGTAAAACAATTTATTTTGGAAAACAGATCAATTAATCAATACTCATGATTGATTGTTTGAATCAAATCATCCTAATCCTAAAACAAGGAAATCATCATCAACTATCCTATTCCCAGTCACGGCCTGCTGTTGGCCGCAGCGCACGACTGCGTGGCCTCTAAACGTCAGAATTGCATCTTGATGTCCTTTAATTAATTATAGCTCTATCTCTTATCTTTCCATATCCACTTGAATCACCTCAATATCAATTTTCTAGATAGAGTTATGGCCCAAATACCAAGACGTGTTATTTCCGAGATTTTGACATATTATTTTGACTTGTACATGATTTTAACCCATCTAAACGTCTTAATTTGCATTTAGTAGCAGATAAACATTGTAGAACTTTGAATTATCTTTCTAATGGTGCATGAATCATGTCAATTGGGCTTCGAATGCGAACGTTACATCCAAAATACGATGACTGCCGCAGTTGTGGGAAATGACTTTTTAACGTTTTTTGCTCCAAAACTTGTTTTTTCCACCAAAACCTAAAAAATCAATAAAATAACACAATATAACACTAAAATATGCAAATGCAAATAAAATACGCCAAAGATATGTATAAATCATCACACAAAACACATACAAAAACATGCAAAACAGGTATTTAGTAACTCCCTAAAAAGTATTAGTTTTTCCCTTAAAATGTATTAATAGTCTGGCTGGAAAGTATTAGTTTTTATTATGAACACTTTTTTAATAGTCCAATGGAAAAGTATTAAATGTTGAATTGAAAAGTATTACACGTTAAAATAAAAAGTACTATAGTTTTAAGTGAAAATTATTACACATTAAACTGAAAAGTATTACCAATTTGCAGAAAAGCAATACACATTTAAGTGAAAAGTGTTATTAATACACAAACAAACTCCAAATTAATAAAAGCCCCAATTTCTACAATGTGAACAACAAATCTTCTTCTAGGGCTCCGTACAATAGTGGAGGTTTACACAATACTGTTTGCAAAATCAAATGCAATTTCCGTACTGAAATTCCCACTCCCAGCCACCAAATTTTGTTCCCAACAAACTTCTCGCCATTTTTGGACGTAGTCAAATGCAAAACCTCACCATTGAAACTCTCCAAACCTTCCACCACCTTAAGAATACTTGTGTTTCATGAATCACGAGTAAAAGAAATAAAGAACTTGAGTAAATCTCAATGAATAGTCTTCGGACTTCGTTGGACCGTGTTGATTTTCTATTTTCTGACGATATCATCATATGAACTCCGCCTCCACCGTTCTGTTGTGCGTCGGAGACCGTAGGATGGAGATCGATCGAGAGAGAGAGAGAGAGAGAGAGAGAGAGAGAGAGAGAGAGAGAGAGAGAGAGAGAGAGAGAGAGAGAGAGAGAGAGAGAGAGAGAGAGAGAGAGCAGAGCATATCAATTGTTTTTCTTATATGTTTTTTAGATCCGGGTCGTTGTGATTGTGATTGTCTAACGGACTTAGACCGTTAGACTGTCTGATAGGAGACCTACTCTTTTGCATAAAGGGTTTCATTATATTTCAATGTCTATTTTATTCTCTTAGAGTTTCATTATTTTCTCAATGTCCATTTTATTTTACTTAAAATTCTTTTATTGGTAAATTAGAACATATGTAATGGACGACTTGCATTTAATACTTTATACTAAATTATTTTTTTATTTTTCAATAGAAAATTGCAAATGCCTCCTACTCAAAAATATTCATCTGGGTATGAAAAGTGTAAGAAAAAAAAAACAAGTTTAAGAATTCGTTGAGTTTCAAAGAGGGACATTAAATGTCTCTTTTGTAGCACTAATTTTAAGAAATTGGAAACGTTGAAATTGAAATATATTATTTCATTATTTTATGTTTCGATAAATGAGATTATTTTTCGTGACAATGGTTAATTGGATAATTTTAATTTTTATTTATATGAGTAAAAACGGCCCCATTCTTTCCCCGCACCGGACCCTTTAAAACATAGGAACGCCCTGCATAAGACCTCCTCTTAAAAAGATTACAGATCTAATTGATCCAGTAGATTCAATAATAGCACTGGACAAATCACTCATGATGGGTTATATGAATCTTTTGTATAAAACGCCTATTACATGAATAATTTATTCAATAAACTAAAAACTGAAAAACTCACATAAATTGAGACTAAATATGAACATAGTCATTTCTTCCATTCTCCTATCCTCCCATGGATTGTGTCACACCCGTTTTCCATTCTCCTATCCTCCCATGGATTGTGTCACACCCGTTTGGTTTTATTGATGAGATTGGATTAGAAAAAATGGATTGTATAGAATTGTACTATTCATGGATTATATAATTTAGTATAATAGGGTGTTTGGGATTTGTGATTGAGGTTTTTATATTATTGACACTTTATCCTATTTTGTATTTGACATTATTGATTATATGGGATAATCATATCAAATGTCCAAAATATCCTTTACAAAAATATTTTGTGAAACCATTTCAACAAAATATGGTGGATCTCTCTAGGAGTTGCTGATCGAGAAACAACATTTGCAAAGTCACCCTCCGCACTCAGAAACTTCTTAGTCGGTGAGTTTTAGTTAATCTACATGGTTTGAAGCTAATGCCATGCAAATATTTGAAAATCGGTTTGGAGTTCTGCAGAAATATGAAAATATTACCGAGTACGGTGAGCCCATTCGTCCGTGCAAAATCGTTTACCATTAGGCTTCTAAATTATCAATTATATCGGTATAAGAATGTACTCGACACACTGAAGTACTTTGATTGCTGTTTGTTTTAGTTGTAATTAGGGGTTACTTAATATTGGCGAATTTGGGATTTAAGGCTCTTTCTATAATTATTCAAATTTTGTTTTTAATTTTACATCACGAATGCATGGTTGCGCAACTTGTCAGAATTTGGGAAATTTTTTATTTTGAACCTTTTTCTGAAATATGTTTTTGGGTGTTAACCATGCGTTCTGGAATATATGAGTTCTAAATGTAAATAGAAGTTGCATTGTAGGCATATGTGTAATCTGACAACGGTTTTGAAGGGCAAAATAGTAAGCACAACTACATGGACAAATTAGGATAATTTAATACCGGCGGTGGGCCTTGATAAATTATCAATTGGTAGAGGACGATATACTTGTCCCCCGGGCCGATCATGGGCTGCTAACACAGGTTCAAAGTTGAAACGTAGGATTTGGGTTGATTAAATTGGTTTCGTGTTCAGGTTCGAATCAGATTTCTCAAACCTAACCCAACCGTTTAATTATTCGTGCCAGATTTCTCAACCATAACCCGACATGTTTATTATTCCTGTTTTTCGGGTCAACCAAAAATGACACGGATATTTTTAAAACTTAAATTAATCATCAATTTATGAGTTATATAGGTTGCATGAGTTAATTTTCATCATGGATATTATATTTACATACATTGGATAATTTTTTAAAATTCAACCATTATACTAACATATTCAATCAATCAAAAATATTACAAAAAACAACATAATCCAAACGAGTTAATCACGTTATTTCAAGTTAACTTTAACCCAACTTGTTTATTAATCGTGTTATTAGGGTCCGACCCGATTCTGACTCTAACCTGTCGAGCTTCATCACTAACTTGCTTAATATGTGATAGCCTATTAGGTTCATATTGTGTTTCCGTTTCGTGTCGAGTCAGAAACTATAACTCCTACCAAATATGCATTACAAGTTATATTTACACACATTCACACACATTATACACATCTAGTGCACGTCAAGGGGCGTAACATCTCCCCAAGCTCAACTATCCTATTCCTTGAATTTATCGGACAATACACATCTTTGTCGTAGGCAGAATCTTGCCAATTGAATAAGAATATTACAGCACTCTTTTGATGCATCGTGTAAGGCTGGCTCCAATTAAATAAAACTAAACAGTCATTATGTACATAGCAAGTATATTTATACAGATATTGGTATAGTTTTCAAAAGAACAAAGAAAATAGAGGGGAAAAAGAAAAGCCATACCCATCATGTGGAATATCAATAATTGACGAAGTTTTCCATGTTCAGAACTTCAGAGTAAGCTGGAACAGAGAGGTACAATAATATTTAACTTGCATCTGTCATTGTTTGAAGTATACACCAAATAGTATGGTCATTTACCACATCATTGGGTGGCAGTGTGGCAAAATTCAACTAGAATTTCCCACACCTTTTATTGAAGACTTATTATTCGTTTATACGTGTTGAGTAGAAAACGTTAAATTTCAACTTCAAAGTGGGCATGCCTAAATTTCTTGAAATTTACTTCAACGGCAATGATGCTTAGCGTGGCTTCCCAACTGAATCGGAATTGCTAATCATGCATACTGCAATCACGGCCTTGCAGTAGCTAGAGCTGGCAAATAGCTGGCCAGGCCATCGAGTCCATGCAGAAAAACGGTCGGTCGGGTCAAAATTCACCTAGACCGCTAATTTCTTGGCCCAGCCCAACCCAAACCCTATTTTTTTAGTACAAAACCTTAAGCCTGAACTTAATCAGGTCATTCGGGTTGGGATAAAGTAGCTCCGGTTCATTTTGGTCCGGTATAAATGTAGCACCGTTCCGCTCTATACTCAGGTGAGGCTGGAAATTGACAGCTCTAGTGGCAGCTATGCATAATGTAGGTGTCATCTATCATTCAAGTGTCTTAGTTTTCATAAAATGAAACACTCGACTTTTACAAATATGCCAAGTGTAGCATATACTATGTGTAGCATGAATATTACATTGCAATCACAATGGCCATATTCAACACACTAGTAATATGGTCAACTAAAGCCAACGAATTCATCTCCAATGACTCGTGAACACCTCACTTTATCTGATCCTTGTTTTTCTCCTTTGAATGAAGATCTAAATGAATAGAAGCAAGAAGGAATATTTCAATCAAAACGCAATTTGGTCAAAATACGAATCTACCCAATCTCAGAGTTCTACACCCCCTATACTCTAAGTAACCAATACCACACTCGCAAAAACCCTTCATGTACGCAGGTGATCAACAATCATAAGAGAAATGTCTCATTGGTCAATGTAGAAGCTTACATTAACAAACAGCATGCCAACTTTCCAAATATAATACACGGATTTAATAAACAAAATCATTTTTTCTAAGTCTTTAAAGGGTCTTTTTTGTTTTAATACGACTAAAGTATATGGAGTTCAAAGACATAATACACTTCGGTAATTCACGAGTTTCTAGCTCCTCTTCTGCTCCCAGTATTCTCCTTGAGGCTCATTCCCATGTTGGCATTTGTAATGAACCCTATATCCTCATATTTTGACAGTTGCTTCTTAGCCAAGAACATATCTTACCATGGGCCACCATAAACAAAAGATGAACTTGCAACATATTGTGTATTTTAAATCCTATAGTAAAGTAGGGTGCAACACTCCTATATTGTAAACACAGGGACATCTCAGAGCTAACTCCCAACAACTATAAAGCTATTTAGAACAAGAGCAGATCCACTAAACCTAGTGCAACACATAAATTTACCTTGGGACCTCAATTTATACACATCAAATGTTTGAGTTCCATCACAGGACAAAATTCTTGACCATTCAACAGTGTCCCCAGTTCATAAGACCCAAGTCATCGTCACTACAACAACATGGAACCTCCAGGAAAACACAACACTAACATGGTAAATGTCGGACCAGGTACAAATTAATTGGCATCGCGTACGCTAGAATTAATTAAACAAAAGAAAGGATGGCAAGGCCTCAAATAGAAAGTCCACTGGATCATATTCCCAACTAGGAGATGTTAATAAAGTTTGACAACTTAAATTATAAAAAATCCAATTTACCTTAAAAGAATAACAAGTATTTTTTCCTTCGTAATAAAATAGTTCCAAATCTTATGGGTGGAAACCGCCACCCCCATCCAGAAAAGGACAAAGAAAAAAGGAGGACGGGCAAATTAGTGAGTAGATAAGTGTCATACTACAAAAGAAACAAGCTAAGGCCACAAATAAAAAGACATTGTCAGACAAGATCTTCTCGTAATTTGTTTTCTTGAATCTTGATCAGCATTTAAACATAAAAACCGAAATTACTTCATTTTATTAGGATGGGACAAACATCAGAAACAAGGATCTAGTAACTACAAATGCATGTCAAGCATTCAGATGCTTTTTTGGCCCTAACACTCACAACCCAACAATCAAAGCTTGCAATTACACAAGTAACCACATCTATGAATCATTACTTGAGATTCTTCCAACTCAACAAAATAATCTACTATTTTGACTTCTACAACCATCATTGGCCCACAAATATAATTATCCAGCATACTCCATGTCACAAACATCTCAGTACACTCACACAATTGCAGGCATTTCTAAGTTAAATGCACTAGGTATAACTATTCAAAGAAGAGAATTCAAGATCCAATTCATCATCTCTAGGGTTCATTAGTTCACAGTAGTATATGATAGAATATAAAACTCATTCACTTTTTGCCATTACTCTTATGCTTTCTTTTGAGTTCTATGATGTACAGATACTCAAATTGGAATTGCAATTGGTTTCTAGGTTTTACTGTATATCTAAGTTGATACGTGTATACAACCAATTAATAAATTAGTAGTTCAAACAGCAGCTACAGTCGGCAACATAAAACTTGCAATTGTGTGTGATAACGTACGAAGGTAAGACTAGTTCTGAGGTCGGATCTAAAATCTTTCATGAAACTTCCACTAAAAGTTTTATAAGCATTTTCTGCCTACATTTAAACGTATCTATAGAATATCATCTTCCAGTGAAAACTTCTATTACCAATGTCGCAATATACAATTTCAACTAGGAATAAAATAGGTGAAAATCAGGTAATGATCCCTTTTGGAAAAGAGCAACAATAGAAGAAATATCTGGATCCAATGGATACTACAATGATAAAACTTCCACAAAGTAATCAATTACAGAACTTACATTCTGGATCCTGAATCCAATATAAGAGACAAAACACCTAGCTAAACATGCCCAAAATCCATAACAAATAACCTATTATCACCGACCCAGAAACAGTACAATTCAATGGAATAAAACTCAATTAAATTCGAAACCCATAAGTACTATCTTACCTTCTGGGCTGATTTCCAGAATAAACTATCAGATCACATCGGATCCAAATCAAACTCGTGTGGCAACAACAGGCGCAGCGGCAGCAGCCGCAGAGGAGGCGGCGCCGCCTAGGAACGACAGAAACCCAGTACTAGCCTGCTCCTGATCATCCAAAAACAAATCCTCGGGCATTCGGAAGGCCCCATGAGTGCAAACCACAGCAAGGCCGACAAGCAAAGCTGAGATCAGCAGCGACCCGACGCTGGTGAGGAACACCACAACTATAGTAGACACCACCAGAATCCCCAAAATCTCCCGATCCGAAAACGTGCGTCCCGCAACCACCACCGGCTGATCCGAAGGACGGAACAAGTAGAGAAATAGCCACGCGGCGAGGAGGGATAACAACACGAGAAGCGAAAAAGGGTGAGAGAGGAGAGAGAGGGCGAGAGATAAGGCGAGGAGGGAAACGTAGTTGACGCGGAAGTAGGAGAAATTTTTGCGAATGCGGGAGGCGGCTTCCGAGAGGGTGTCGGGGCGGGAGAAGGCGGAGCGGTCGATGAGCTCCAACCAAGGGCGGCGCTGGGAGAGACCGTGGCGGACGGTGGCGTTCAGGCGTGATAGGAAGTTGCGGAAGGCGGGGGTGGCGATGGGCGGCTGAGATTCAGATTGAGGGTTGGAGATGGGGAGCGTCGCCGGAGAGGCCATTGCTGGTTTAGAGAGAGAAAATACGGTATGCTCTAATGGCCTCCGGGGTTTCAGTTCTTACGCCGTGAGATTTGTTTTTGTACTACTCGTAGGGGTGGCAATTCGAGTCGTGTTCGGGTTCGCGGGTCGTGTTGAGACATGATAATTACACAAATTTGCCCAACCCGAACACGACCCGTTTATTTATTCGGTCGATGGATCAACCCGAACACGACTGCTTAATACTGCGGATAACCCGAAAGACGACACCGAAAATGAAATGACTTGTATATTTTTAACCTTGAATAAATCTTTTATTTATATTAATAAAATGATAATTTTGGGTTATTTATATATAGAATATTATAAAATATTAAAAATAATACTGAATTTTCTTATTTAAATGGGTTAAACGGGTTTAGTGGGTCATTTCAGTCAACTAAATCGACTCATTTATTATTTGGGTTAAATGGGTCGACGACACGATTATGACACGAATAATAAATGGGTCAACCCTAACCCGCTTATATCGTGTTAGGTAGACTCGCCAAATGGGCAAACCGGGTTCCAAACCGAACCGAATCGAAGTGGTCACGGTTTCTAAACCGAATCGCGTGGTCAACGGTGTTCCAAAACCGAAACCGAACCGTGTAGATCGGTTCGGTTCCGCCCTAGGTCTCAAAACCGTGAACCAGGCGGTTTTAACCGCTTGTTAAAACCGTATATGGAACCGTGATGGAACTTTTTTTTTTAAGGTTAAAACCAACAATCTTGTTTTGGTAAATACATTCTAGAAGAAATGTAAAATGTTTATTATGATATTTTTAATATTGCACAACGATTACTTAGGAAAAAGTAAATGTCCAAGGGTTCCTCTACTCAAATGTAGAGCTTGAGAATTATTTAACTACTTTTTCGAGTTTAGTGAAATAGATATTCAAGACTTTGATATTTTGAAATGGTGGTCACAAAGAACTCAACCTTATACAATCATCTCAATCATCGCAAAAGAGGTTTTGGCATGCCCCGCTTCAATTGTTGAAGAGAGCAAACGTTTAGCTACGATGAAAATATTTTAGATGAATCACGCTCGCTTTTTTTTTCCTTTTTTCTTTTTATTTTAAACTAAATTGCTAAACATTTTATCTAAATAAAATTAAAAACAAAAGGTTAGTTTTTAGGAACAGGAAATATAGAACCAGGTGTTCGGTTTGGAACCGAACAGAGCAGTGAGCATAAGGTTTGGGCTTCAGGTTCCTCAATTTGGAGGAACCGGAACCGCGGAACCGGATCGGAACAGGCGGTTCAACCGTGGCAGTCCAGTGTTAGGTTGAGTCGTGTTTTCGTGTCGTGTCGGAGATTGCCACCCCTAACTACTCGGAACTCACTACTTGGATATTTATTTGCTATTAATAATTCACTTTTTTAATAGTGTATCATAAAATTAATTAATTGCTTTCAAAAAAAATTAATTAATTGTTAGTTTAAATAAGGGAAATTAGGGAAAATACCCCCAATGGGGTATTAAGAAAAAATACCCCTTCATTATTAAAAACAATGAAAAATACCCCATTTTTCCTCCTGAAAAGACTAAAATGCCCTTTTATTTAAAAAAAGTAAAAAAAAAAGGAAAAAGAATATGAATAGGCGGGAAGGGTTCATTCATTTGCCCACTACTCTCTCTCACACGTCTGACTCATCTTCTTCCATTCTTCTCATCTTCCAAACCCACCTCACGTCCGACTCCACTACGAACTCGACTTCATTTCTTCTCTCTTCGACACGCGAACGTCCTCACGAGCACCTGTTCCGACGAGTTCATTCTGTCACTCGTGATGGTTCGACATCTCAGTTTTTGAAAATCAAAGGTCATTCTTCGGTTGAAAAGGTTTGTTTTTTCATCTTCTTCTCTTATATGTATATTTTAGTTAGTTGTTTTGAAGCATTTTGGGTTTTGTTTTGAAAAAAAAATAATAAACAGTTTAGGGTTTCGTTATATGACTCCAAACGATATTTAACGTTAAATGATTCATGTTTTGTGGAGTTAATGATGTGTTTAGGTTGGAATGTGCGTGTACTTGGGTTTAATCGAACATTTTTTTGTTGCCCACCTATAAGCCATGTGTTTTGCCCACATGAGTGCCCACGGCGTTGCCCACTTCTTTCTCCACTTTGTGGAGTCTGTGATGTGTTGTGTGGAGTCTGTAGAGTCTATAATGTGTTTTTAGGTTGAAATATGTATGGACTTGGGTGTTTTCGAGAATTTTTAATCTTGCCCACCTATTTGCCTTGCAGTCTACCCACATGTGTGTCTACTTGTATCTAACACTACTTTGTGGAGTCTGTGATGTGTTTTGTGGAGTTTATGATCATCTTATGTAGAGTCTATAATGTGTTTTTAGGTTGGAATATGTATGGACTTGGGTGTTTTCGAGAATTTTTAATCTTGCCCACGTATTTGCCTGCGATGATCTGCCGCCCACATGTGTGCCTACTTGTATCTAACACTACTTTGTGGAGTCCGTGATGTGTTGTGTGGAGTTTATGATCATCTTCCGTAGAGAGTCTATAATGTGTTTTTAGGTTGGAATATGTATGGACTTGGGTGTTTTTTCGAGAATTTTTAATCTTGCCCACCTATTTGCTTTCATGCATCCCGCCACATGTATACCCACATGTATCTAACACTACTTTTCATTGTGCGATTCAAGAAAGATGGCGCTTGTTCAAAACGAAAAGGACCAATTTCGGCGAGATTAAGTGGTCGTTGTAATCTGAATGAGGAATTAAACAAAATAGTTGGTTGTTTGAGCGATAGGAATAGACAAAGGTTCAGGCAATCTTGCTTTGGACAATTCATGGATGTACAAAAGTTGAAATTTCAAGGCCAATTATATCTCCACCTTCTCATTCGACAAGACAAGTCGATGTCATTGGACAAGATAACATTCCACTTGAACAATAAAGAGGCAGACTTTGGAGTAACTGAATTCTCATTGATCACAGGACTTGGTTTAGGGTCCAAGTCTACTATTCCATCGTCGTCGGGGATCTTCAAAAAATGCTTTAGGAGATTTAATCCCCTTTGTCTGATACGTGTGGGAAACGCTTTGGAAGAATGGTCCAAGAAAGAGAAAGGGGATGGAGATATGACCCTGAAGCTGGCTTTGCTATGTTTCTTATACGGTATTCTTCTTGTAAGAGACCGTAAAACCAAAAGAATTGTGGACGAGTATATTCACCTTGTGGATGATCTAGAAGCATTTGATTCTTATCCATGGGGAAGAGTTGCTTTCGATTTCTTGGTAAAAGAAACACGTGCCTGCATGGCCGAATGAGTACAGGGTTATTGGGAAAGAAAAGAAATGAAAGAAAAGCACGATTGTGAGAACTTTGACATCCACGGCTTCCACCCTGCACTACAAGTAAGGGCATATGAGGCGATCCCAGACGTCGCCAAATTGTGTGCCGTCACAACCAAAGCTGCCAAGAATAGGGTGCCACGTATTTTACGTTGGTCAACCGAAGCCACCATTTTTTCATTTGATAAATTGAAAACAACAATCTTCAGGACTTTGCTTCTGGGAGATGATGATATAGTAAGCTTTTTAATCAATTTTTATTGTGTGTATGCATGTCTGCTATTGTGCCCACTTGTATGCCCACATTGTTATTGTTCATTTATTAATATACACCTGCCCACTCATATGCCCACTTCACTGCCCACATGGGTGCCCACCTTGAAATTTGTCATTCACTAATGTACACCTGCCCACTAATTTTCCCACGCTTATACCCACATGGGTGTCCACTTGTATGCTCACATTATTGTTCTTTCGCTAATATACACTTGCCCACTCGTTTGCCCACCTATTTGCCTTGCAGTCTGCCCACATGTGTGTCTACTTGTATCTAAGACTACTTTGTGGAGTCTGTGATGTGTTTTGTGGAGTTTATGATCATCTTATGTAGAGTCTATAATGTGTTTTTAGGTTGGAATATGTATGGACTTGGGTGTTTTCGAGAATTTTTAATCTTGCCCACGTATTTTACGTTGGTCAACCGAAGCCACCATTTTTTCATTTGATAAATTGAAAACAACAATCTTCAGGACTTTGCTTCTGGGAGATGATGATATAGTAAGCTTTTTAATCAATTTTTATTGTGTGTATGCATGTCTGCTATTGTGCCCACTTGTATGCCCACATTGTTATTGCTCATTTATTAATATACACCTGCCCACTCATATGCCCACTTCACTGCCCACATGGGTGCCCACCTTGAAATTTGTCATTCACTAATGTACACATGCCCACTAATTTGCCCACGCTTATACCCACGTGGGTGTCCACTTGTATGCTCACATTATTGTTATTTCGCTAATATACACTTGCCCACTCGTTTGCCCACTTCACTGCCCACTTGATTGTCCACTATTGTACTATTTTTTGACTTTTGTTTATTTGTTTGTAGCTTGTTGTTCACAAACACCTGAGACCGTCCAAATTGGAGCAAGATACTGAGTCCTTAAAAAAACTTTTTGTGTGGGAAGATACACTTGAGAAAGAGAATTTGAGACAGAAAAATGAAGAAGAAAAGAAGAAGAAATCTTTGAAAAGAAAATTGTTTGAGGAAAAAAAGGAGGGTAAAGGTAATGATGAGGAAGAAGGAGGGCCAAATCCGCCCATGGACTTGTTTGGTTTGTCGAGGAGAGTCGACAAAATTGAGTCCATGCTGAAGACAATAATGGAGCATTTGGGATGCTCAATTGCTGAAGAGGTGGGCAAAGAACAAGCTCCATCAAGTGCCCACCGTAGTGCCGACAGCTGTGCCGACAAGGATGGCGACTGGGACGCCGCCCGTGTTGCCCAACAGGGTGCCGACTTGGGTGCCGACAGTGGGCACCACTTTCAGAAGCAACCTATAGGCTCTCCACCCTCATCCCCTCCTGATGTTTCCTCAAAAGGGCATGATGTTGGCCCTATGTTTGATGACACCACTTCTGATGAGAAGAAAGATATACCAGGACCTTTTGCCTTTGTTCCTGCCGGCAGCGACGCCCAACCCATTACATTTGTCCCGCACAAAGGATTTGAAGAATTGATTGCCAACCAATCAAAACTTGATGCATTACTTTCAGTAGTTCAAACCACTAAGGTTGTGGCTTCAAATCCAACAACTATTGCCGATGGTGAGGACGGTGCATTCGGAAGCGATGGGGACAATGCCAAGCCTGCTTTTGTTGATATTGGTAGTCCTGTCAGAATCGGATCTCCAAAAATTGGTGACATTGTTTATCAGAAACGAAAAAGGACGATAAGACCTGGCCCCACGAAGAAATCGCCTTTTACGGACCCAAGTCATCATGTCCCACCGAAGAAGAAGGGTAAGGTAGTTGTTGCGGATGCTCCAGAAATTCCTCAGTTGCAACTCTTTGATCCAATGGGCCTTTACCCACAGGCCTTGATTGAAGAATTTGAGAAGTGGTTTGATGAAAACAAGGACGTATTCGTTCATTGTTCAGTTGAGGAAGGTCACAAATTTTGTGCCTCATGGTTCTTGAATATCCGTGACCCAGAAGGATGGCTGGATGATCAGGTATGTGAATAAAATCACTTCCATTTTCCTGCCCACTTCTTCACCTATCTTCCTGCCCACTTTTGTTTTTACTTGCCTACATTTTTGCCTTACTGTGTGCCCACATATGTGCCCACTTTGCAGGAAATGGACTTGTTGATGCGCCTCGTTGCGTATAAATCAAAAAAATGGCCTGAACGTTTCTTGTCGAACTGGACAACCGTTGATATGCTATTTTGGGTACGTAGCATCATTCATTTACACAAACATGTCATTCATCTTATTTTTTTGATATAAATTTGTTTATAACATTGATTTACTTTAATTTGACAGAATAATTTGACTATGAAATGGGCTCCCAAGTTTGTAAATGCTTCAAAGAATAAAAAGAAACTCTGGTCTTGGTGGAAGGTGGACGAGACTATACTGGAATATTTGATGGGCGTATATCCAGTAGACGGTCTCGGGAAATCATGGGCTGATGTTGAGAAGGTCTATGGCATAGGCCACGTCACTGGTAACCATTGGGTGGTATATGAGTTGGACTTGAACAATAGGGTCGAGCCCCCCCCAAAAGGATTGGAATATTGAACGGTATGAGCATCCTCCGCAACAATTGAATACCAGTGATTGTGGTATAATGTGCGTGAAGATGGTGGAGTCCTTGGTCACGGGGCGTGGTGTAGTGAAAATCAACGCCAAGAGGTGCGATGAATTCAGGCTCAGAATTTGTTCAGAATTATACAAAGAAGGAAATATTAGATGTTAATTTGTAAGTATATTGTGTGGATTAAACTTTTATTTGTGTTTCCTATATTAGATGTTAATGTAGTACTTGTATATTATGTATGACGTTAGTACTTGTATATCAATCGTAATTATGTATGACGTTAGTACTTGTATATTCTTGTAATTCAAAATTAGTCTGACATGCCCACACTTAAAGGGTTAAACATGCCCACTTTCCTGCCTACAATCCTGCCTACGCAAATGCCCACTATTTTCAAAATTTGTATAAGACACAGATCTAAAAATAGGCATGCCCACAATCCTGCCTACAATCATGCCGCCTACGCAGTTGCCCACTATTTCAAAATTTGTATAAGACACAGATCTAAAAATAGGCATGCCCACAATCCTGCCTACAATCATGTCTACGCAGTTGCCCACTATTTCAAAATTTGTATAAGACACAGATCTAAAAATATGCATGCCCACAATCCTGCCTACAATGTTGCCCACTATTTCAAAATTTGTATAAGACACAGATCTAAAATTAGGCACGCCCACAATTCTGCCTACGCGTCTGCCTAAGCAAATGTAAACATTAAACAGTTTAACATGCCCAAAGAAGGCAACCTAATCAACCAAATACAAGAATTGTACATAAAAAATGTAAAAATCTCAAAACATTAAAGGGTTTACATGCCCACAATCCTGCCTACGCAGTTGCCCACTATTTCAAAATGTGTATAAGTTACAGATGTAAAAATAGGCACGCCCACAATCCTGCCTACGCATCTTCCTAAGCAAATGCCCATTATTTTTCAAAATTAGTACAAGACAAATGTAAAAATATTAAACACTTTAACATGCCCAAAGAAGGCAACCTAATCAACCAAATACAAGAATTGTACATAAACAATGTAAAAATCTCAAAACATTAAAGGGTTTACATGCCCACAATCCTACCTACGCATCTGCCTACGTAACATAATCATCCGAATACAATAACTGTACATAAACAATGTCAAAAAATGGTACGCAACTGCCTACCATCAATATAGTACATTACACAAACATTTGCCTACCCAAATGCCTACCATATTACAATGTAATATATCAAATTAGAAACAACCAATATTCATCAGCCCACACTTTCTAAGATTTGATGTTACTTCTCACCGGAATGGGTTTCTTGCACGTTTTGTGATTATGGCCAGTGCCTTTACATCGGCCACACTTCCTTTTCATTTTTTGCTCGCCCTGGGATAATATCCTCGTTTTTCGTGGCCTACCGCTAGGGGGCCGCATGATTGGAGGCTACACATTCAACTGGGATACTTCCTCGGGGGTATTCCAGAAGCCCACGTGGCCTACAGGGAAGATGGTCTCTGCATATGCAGCTATTAGTGCTTCACATTACATGTGTACTTTCTTGCATTCAAATTGACCTCGGCATTCCTATCACCATCAAGTACATAGTAGGTGTAGTAATGCAATTTTTGGACATCCATCCTCCTACTCTTTTCATCCCGCTCTCGAACAATTTTTCTCACCAATCAATCACAATGGATATTTCATCTTCATACCATATTACGTCGTTCCGCATACCACCTCATCAACATCATTAAGATTGCATCCAAAAGGGCCACCAGAGGGTATTCCCTAGCATCCCTGAGCACGGCATTAAGACTCTCCGCGATGTTGGTAGTCATGATGCTATATCTTCTACCCAGAAAAAACACACGAGACCATTGCTCCTTCTTAATATTTTCAGTCGTCAGGTAGTTATATATATCACTAGATACAAAATATATCTCGTTCATGATATGTCGAAATTCGGATTCATTATATGTCTTAGCGGCACAATAGAGTAGAGCCGATACATCCACATCCTTAAATTTGGCAACAACATTTTGTCTTAGATGGTAGATGCAAATTCCATGGTGTGCATCTGGGAAAACTTCCTTAACGGCATTAGCAATATGATGGCGGTCTGATATAATAACCAAATCCTTCTTCTCCGCCAACAAGCCATTTATCTTTTCAAGAAACAATTTCCATGAAGCATCATTCTCCGAGTCGACAATGGAAAATGCTAAAGGGTAAATTTGGTTGTTACCGTCCATACCGATAGCCACTAATAACATACCTCGGTACTTCCCCTTTAGATGCGTACCATCCATGGATAATACGGGTCGAATACATGTCCAAAATCCACGTATACACACACCTAAAGCCATAAAACAATATTTGAAACAACCACTTTCATTAGCCTCAATCTCGGTCACAGTACCTCAATTGACTTGTTGGACACGCTCCAAGTAAGCAGCAAGTTGTTTGAACGAATCTTCTGGAGGAACCTCTAACCAATTTAATTGATTCTTCCTTTGCTCTCAATGCTTTGTCATAACTTATGTCCACATTGAATTTATCTTTTATTTCAGCAATAATATCTAGAGGTAGGTATGAATGTGTGGGTTGTTTATATTTGTACATAACTGCATCACCCAACACCTTACTCCTAGCCTGCCGATGCTCATGGTTGTTCATTTCAATCAAACACTCATGACAATTTTTATATTTAACAACAACCCATAGATGCCCACCTCGCCGCCTAGTCACGCGTATCATCTACCCACAATTTTTATCCACACACTTGGCAACAAATCTAACTTTGTCTGACTTTTTAACAATGTGTTGTCTATTTTTCAGCATACAAATTATTGCAAGTCGCCGAGTAAATTCTTCTTTCGTACCGAAAACTTGACCAACCTGTAAATCATCATCTACTGAGATAGAGTTACAACTGCTTGTTTGATTGCTCTTAGGCCCCACACCACTGTGCCAGTTTCGACAGAATTCCTTTTGCATGATTGACTATCATGCCCAGTATGCCCACATTCATGCCCACTTTTCTGCCCACAATTCCTATGCCCACCATATTGCCTGAACTCCTGCCCACCATCATATTCCCTGAACTCCTACCCACCATTCTTATGCCCACTTTCCTGCCCACAATCTTGCCTACACTCCTGCCTACCATTCTTATGCCCACTTGCCTGCCCACAATCTTGCCTACACTTCTGCCTACCATTATCCTGCCCATCATCATGGAGATTTTCGGGTTGATGTTCATGCCTACTCTCTGGATGACTTTTGTGCCCACCCCCGAGTTTAGCATTCCCCCTTGCTGCTGCCTCACCACCACCACCACCATCTTCGTCACTTGACCTATCTACATCCTCCCAAAACAGAGGGTCATTCTCAAGGTCTTCAATAGTCATACCTAAATATTCTTCAAAACCAGATGTTTCTTTGACAACCCCATTACCTTTATCGATGTTATGCTTGGGGCGTGGTAGATCCTCTTGAACAATCGGGATGTAGATAGTTTCTTTTTCAACACCACCACTATCATTCTCTTCAGAAGTAATAGGCTAATCATCGCCACTTGACATATCTACATCCTCCCAAAACATAGTGTCATTCTCAAGGTCTTCCATAGTTGAACCAAAATGTGGAAGTGTACTTGATTTTCTTTTTGCAACCCTTTTTAGTTTATTGGTCTTACGCTTTTTTTTTTCGTACGCACGGGACGTGGCATAACCTCTTCAATGATAGGTTCTTTTTTAATTGGTAACATCTCCTGATTGCTACTAGCTGACTGCAAAGAGTGTTTTTTCTTCTTCTTATTTTCCCTTCTAATCAGACAAACCGGAACAGACAAAGGCTTCTCGCTATTCATGCGAACAATTAGCCTGACATTGTCGTCATCGGTGATTGGATATGGTGGCAAGGGATCAACATGTTCATAGCCAAACCAACTGGTCAACTCTATTTCACCCTCATATGGATTGAATTTAGAGAAAATATAAGTTTTCCGCAACAATTCAGCATAAGTGAACTCTGAAGGGAAGAGAACAGTTTTGGAATGCTTCCCTGTATACCTCCATCGGGATGTACTTATGTCACAATCCCAACTCCATCCCATAAGAGCATTATATGAACCCCTGCAGTAAATAGATAGATATAAAAGATCAGTTTCGTTGTCCACCCACAAAATTTGACATTCAATGTAACTGCCCACACAAATACCCACCCAAGTGCCCACATCCGGTCCAGTTCACTTGTCCACCCAAACAAAATGACATTGAATTTAACTGCCCACTCAAATACCCACCCAAGTACCCACCTCCGGTCCAGTTCACTTGTCCACCCACAATTTTTGATATTTAACATAACTGCCCACCCAACTGCCTACGGTTATGCCCACGTGTTTGCCTACTGATACAACTTGCGAAAAATCGAAACTCTTCAAATTATACCCATTTCAAAAATCGTGAAAAATTGGTTAATTGAACCATTTTGCGAAAATGAAAATCACTAAAATTACACGAAAGAACAATCAAAACTAACCTTTATCCATATTTTTGATGCAAGAACTGAGATTTATTGTCGAACACAGGTCCTCAATTTTGCCTCCTTCAAACGCGTCCCATCTACTAGGGTTCGTAATTTTGAAGAAGAAATCGTAAATCTTGCTTTCTTTGCTCGAAAATCTTGTTTGTGATTGAGAAGTAGGCTTGTAATGGTTAAACTAGAGTTTGTAATGGTGAAAAGGGAACTCCCGCTAGCTGAAAAGGGAACTCCCGCCCATAAGGAACGCTTTTTCCTTTTTTTTATTTTTTTAAGTTATGGGTAAAGTATACATTTTAGGTAGGGAAAATGGGTAGATTTCATTAGTTAATAAAGTGGGGGTATTTTTCCTTAATACCCCCTTGTTGGGGGGTATTTTCCCTAATTTTCCTTTAAATAATTACTGCGTCGGCGAGAACTTTAAAATTTTCATTTGGAAAATTTATGTAAATTTCATGGTCAAATATTATGAATCGCCTAATTTTAAAGCCCATATACAACTTTAGCCTTACTTATTCAAAATGTTCAATTATAGCCATTTTTCTTTATTAAACCCCAAAATACCCCTTATATTAAATTGAAGGCAAACTATGATTTTATCATGGTTTTAAGCGTCGTAAAATTGGTATTAGAGCCTAAGTTTATTAAGAATTTTTAGTTAAATTTATTATATTTATGTAATTAACAATTGGTGAGGATATTTTCTCCAAGAAAATGGATCTGGACAATTGTCCAAAATGTCTACCTTATAGGACATATCGTCAAATTTTGACAATATATGCACAAGAACACCAGGACAAGATAACATATTGGAATAACCAATATGTTGAAAAAGAACTTGCAGGAGCCGATAGGGAAACCTTGAGACATTGCGAAAGATAACAGACGATGAAAAGCTCATAGCTATCATCAAAGAAAAATCTATCATAAACTAAAAAGTGATGGATATGGAGAAGATTAATCTTAAAGATCTACATGAGCTTGCAGAATCCTTCGCAGGATTAGGAATTGTAGATTTAAAGATGAACGCAGGAGATGGATCAGCTTTGGTTACTCTTGACCAACATGGAAGACCACCTCCACCATCACCAGTAAATCCCAACGTTGCAGAAAGTTAAGGTTCAAATCATGGAGATGAACCAATGCCGCATAGGGATGGCAATTGGGCAGGGCGGGGTGTGTATCTCAATACCGGACATTCGCCCGTCCCCTCCACGGGGATTCGCCTCGTGTTGATTTTTTTTATTTTTTTTATTTTTATCTTATATTTTATATTATAAATAATATTTTAGTATTATATTTTGTATTATAAATACATATTGTTTATAAAATTTGTTATTATAAATACTAAATATAATATTAAATACATAAAACTATATTATTTTATATAATATACATATAAAATATACATTAAATATATTTAAAAAAAAGCACGGGGTGGGTACCCACGGGGCGGAGGTGATACCTAGACCCGTCCCGCCCTGCCACGGGATGGGGCGGGGTGGGTACCTATCGGGGCGAGTCATTTTGCCATCCCTAATGCCGCACGCTGGAGATTTTACCACAATAGGAGTTCCAGTTATTTCAGGAACTCGCTAACTTTCCAGGAGGCCAAATCTTTATGATACGCCTTATGGAAAATTGCAGCTCGATCTGATACATCCATATGGATTGATGCTAAATCTAGATATCCTAGATTTTAAAAATCGAGAAGTCCTTATTGATGATTGGGCGTCAGCAATGAGAATTGCAGCAGGTACCCTCGATCTTACGAATGATGGATTCATCTTACTCCTTGAGATGAGTCTTGAAGGATTTGTAAAGATTGCATGGGATATGACGGGAGCAGATATGAAAAGCATCGTCATAGCTGGAGAGTCATTGAAAGGTTTTGTCGATAATATGGCAAACAAAATTCATTTTATCGGCACAGGTTATTTCGAGGGACTGGAAGAAGAAAAAAGAAAAAGATATAAACAAGCCTCTACTGCCTTGAGTTACATGATATTTGTCATATTGATGAATATATCAAGTTATTCACCGAGTACTGATGGAAGTCCAAGGTTTAAGATAAAGAAACTTCACAATTATTCTTTGTGAAAATACTGAGTCCCTAGAGAGAAATGTTTATCAGGGAATACAATAGTGCAACTGATTTAGATACAGTGACCAGAAGAATGTCTTTTCTGAAGCTCAAGTTATCTTAATGGTGCCATCAGGTAGCACTTTACAGGAATTATAAAATATTACGAGGAATTAACAAAACAATTCCTCTATGTTGCAATGATGATGACATCCCAACTGTTGTGGGAGGTCAACCACAGAGGCATAAGAAAAAGAAAGAGAGAAACCATCCATACAGCTGTGGAAGTAGCAGCAAAAGAAGTAGGTCTTCATGGAGACCTAGAAGGTTTTGGTCAAAACAGAAGGCGCGAAGTTACAAATCAGGGCAAAGACCAGCACCAAATATGAGTAGAGCCTCTTCATCAGGTTTGAATCAAGGAAGTACCAGCAAAATCCCGGGAAGAAAAACTTTTAGATGAGCTCACACCCGAGCTAACAAAAGTTTCAAAGATTGTAATTGTTGGACATGTGGAGCAAGAGGGCACATCTCAACAGATTGCCCAGAGAATCAAAAACGAGGAGTCAGACAGTTCGAAGCTACACCAGAAATCGAAGAAGCTATCTACTATCAAGATCTTATACATGTGTATTAATTGAGGATCTACCCTCAGATGAGAGCATCTATGAAGAAGAGATATATTCTGACGATGAAAGTGAATCTAGTTCAGAATCAGAGTGAAGAAAAAATTCTCCAGCAGACGGTCAGAGAGGATATGTCAGGATTCCTCTCTGACACTACGGTTTCTCATAAGACACTTATGAGAATAATGAAGGAAGATCCAAAGCTTCAAATTTATGATGGTTTTACAATTGGAGTGATGGAAAAGGCTTTGGATAAGATTGAGTGTCGTAATAGAAAACACCAAATTATCCACAGGGTAACTACCGGAGAATTTGTCATTCCGATGGAATTCACAGGTAACTTGATTGAGATGCAGTTGGTCCCTTATTGAGAAGTCCAGGAGATCAAAAGCACAGTCAAGAGAGAAGTTTCAAACACACTCTCATGGATTCATATATGAGCCATAAGAGTAATTATTAATGCAACATTCAAAGAAGTTATAGATTCGCCACTCAATCTGGCTATCTTTGACAAGCGAATCTCAAATCTTAAGGATTCATGCCTTGGAGCGGTTACAGGAAATTTGTATGCAGGAAAGTTGGCATTTAATGTCTATCCTAGAATTGCATACAATCTGGGAGATCGAGATTTTAATAGAGCATTGACCCTTCATCAAGATTTCAAAAGGACAGATTTGATGAAAGAAGGAAACAGGCCTTATTCGATCACATACAAGATTTTCTATGCTCTTTCGAATACACATCATTCAGAAGTATTCTTAAGAAATGAATTTATTGAAGTCCCAAGAATCTTTGAGGACTTTGCCAAGGTAGTTCTACCAGAACTTATTGAGTCTCCAACAATAAAGGAGATCGACATGCAAATTCAAGATCAACCAGTTTTCAACAAAAGTCGAAGTCTCAGAGTTGAGCCAAGGAGGATGTCTTTCCAGCAGGACAGAATGATAAGCAGCAGCCGTTGGGAAGAAAAAAGGTCGAGTACAATTCAGTGAATCCCAGATGTTTTAAAAACACAAGGAGAGTTGAAATGTCCGGAAGATGGAGAGAAGTTGAAGTAATATTTGACATCACTCAAAAGGATAATTTTTTTCCTTGTGATGTTCTATATTATCTCCAACAACCTATAGTTGGAAGGTATCAAGGAAACCTAAAGATGGGTGAAATTGAGCTGACTATCACATGAATAGCAGGGAAAATCTCAGAGCAATTAATATTGGGTATAGAATTTCTTGAGGATCATAAACCTTGGGAAAGATTACAAGATGGAATGGAGTTCACAGTGGCTGATAAAATATACAGAATCAGATGACCACTAGCCCATTCTCCATATTCATTTTGATTGGAATGTTATATGTTGAATACAAGGCAGAGTATTTCGCTGCCTATATCGATTCAGGTGCCGGAATATGTATTGCAAAGCCAGAGGTCTTTCTTAAAGAAATTGGAGAAGATTTACCAGCTATTGCAGAAAGAGATTTCTCTAAAAGGATTCTTATCCTTAAAAGAGGAATTAAACAAGCATAAATCATGATCGGAGGCGCAGGCGGTACCCCATGGTACAAAGTGAAGACGCCACCAATCTATTTCCATGATACAGGAGCAGATGTTTTGCTAGGAAATAATTTCCTACAAATATTTAAGCGATTTGCACATGAGAATGAAACAAGAAGACTTATTTTCACAACATTATGTGATCATAAGATCATTGTCCAGAGATTGCGGGAAGCATTTTACAAAAAAATGTCTAGTAATTTTCGCAGCAAGCTTGGTGATGACGCCAAACTTCGAACTCAAAAAATGACGGATAAAAAAAGATTTGGTGATGTCTTATTATCCTTTAAACAATATGATTCGAAGTAAAAGGATACAAAACGATGGGATAATAACTTGTATTCATTCAGAATACAAGGAGAAGAACGAGTACCTCCAGAGGCAATTGCAGAATTGATGATGAGCCTAAAGGAGAATCCACATAGTGATGTTACCATAGAAGAACAAATATCACTCGAGGATATCAAGAAGAAGATCCAAATGAATTATAATGAAAATCCTTTGGCATGGTGGGATAAGAACAAGCTCAAAACTTCCTTAAAAGTTAAACTAGGAAAGGAGTACGAGTTTGTGAGATTCAAACCAATTCTTATGAACCAGGAGGATTGAGAGGATATGCATAAGATACTTAAGGAACATCTTGACCTTAAGTTGATTTCACCAAGAGTTTCTCCATACAGCAGTCCAGGATTCTTAGTCAGTAATCATGGAGAAATCAAAAGAGGAAAGCCAAGACTTCTTATTAATTACAAAGGAATTAATAACATTTTGGAATTCGATGGATACTATATCCCAAGAAGAGAACATCTGGTTAACTGCATCAAAGGTGCCAAGATATTCTCAAAGTTCGATTGCAGGCCTGGATTTTATCAGATTAAGATGGATGAAGAAAGTAAGAAGTTCACTGCAAAGAAATTATATTTGGAATGTGATGCATATGGGATTGGCTAATGCACCCCAGATATATCAAAGGAAGATGGATAATCTCTTCAAAGATTATTTCAGTTTCATGTTCGTATACATTGATGATATTTTAATTGCATCAAAGAACATGAAGGAGCATCTCAAATATTTGAAAATATTTTCAGATGTTTGTCACAATGAAGGATTGTGCTTTCAGAAAAGAAGGCAGTAATTGCTACAAGGCAGATTGAATTCCTCGGAATTGAAATCGATGAATCTGGAATCATCCTACAAATCCATATTGTGGAAAAGATACAAGGATTTCAATATACGCTGAAAGATAAGAAATAGCTTCAAAGTTTTCTCGGAGTTGTTAATTTTGCTGGAATGTTTATAAACAATCTAGCATATTACAGGAAGGTGTTTTGTCCATTGCTCAAAAAAGATGTCATATTCAAATGGGAAGATGAACATCAAAAAAGGATAAAACAGCTTAAGGAAGTTTGCAAAAAGCTTTCAAAACTTGCAATTCCACAAGACGACGATGAACTGGTTCTATATACAAATGTCAGTGACTATTGGTGGGCAGCAGTTCTTACAAAAGCCACACCAAACGGTGAAGTGCCATGCAAATATTGCATCGGTCTTTTTACAGACAGTGAAGCAAATCGATGGCATATAAAACGAGAAAGAAATTTTTGCAGTCAGAAAGGCTTTCAAAAAATGGCATTCATTTTTACTGGCTAAAAAGTTTACTTTAAAAATTGATAATCAAGTGTCAAGGCTTTTCTGAAAAATAAAATTGAATCAAAACCAGAAAAGGTTAGACTACTTAGATGGCAAGTTGAATGTCAATATTATGATTATGATATTGTCATTATAAATCTCATGAAAATATTCTTGCAGATTTTCTAACAAGAGATGGAGGGAATTGAAGCAGATTCCATCCTCACAGCATCAAGACACCTTGGCGATCATCTTGAGATGCTTCTCCGAGAATTTGACACTATAGCCATCAATGCTGATTTGGTCGGAAGGTTGCAAAAGAATGATTGGGACAAAATAACTGATCGCATACGAGCTTGTGTTCGATCTCATTCTCATTTGAGATTGGCATTTCAAGGGCCACTCCTCCGGGCTGCTAATAAGCAAAAGGAGCGTTTAGTGCTCTGGGCTCCCCAACCCGTAGCAGAGGATTCAAGTACTCTAGCAGACAGTACTAAGGTGGCGTAAATATTGGCCCAAGGAAAAGATGATACTCCGGAGTCAAATCCCGAGTTATCATGTCAACCCAGCACGTTCGGGGTAAAGGACGAAGAGATCAATCGTAGGCCTATGATGGGCAATTCTAAGGTTGATACTAACGAGATTAAAGTTTCTTCTTCTTGGCAGGAATATCAAACAAATTGGGAGAAACTTATTTCAAGACAAGGGATATATCCCGAAAGAACAAAGATCGACATTTCTGGAAAATATCCAAGGGTATGGATGTTACCAAACTCCAATCCACACGAGGTCAAGCGATGGTATGAATTTGGAGCCTTGGCTTCAATCTATACTACCTCCCCTGCTTTCCCGGAGATAAAACTATTACCCAAATGGATCCAGGAAGCAGTATAAGAGTGTTGGTCTAACAATGAGAGCCTTAAACGCGCGATACCGAATAAAGATTTCATTAGTGCGACTCCGAATCCATGGGAAAAGGTAATCATGAAGCCTTTCATTACATTCACCGAAGGCGGACAAACGTGCTTTCAAAACAATTAAGAAAGCAAGTTCTAAGAAGTTACCCACAGCTACGTCTTTTATCAAGATCAAATTTCAACAAGACGAGCATGGGGTTTATGGGTCTATCTTGCAAAGATGGACAAAGTCAAGTTTCCGTTCAAGTTTTATCAGAATTCAGTGAACGGATCATTCCTGTTAAATACCATGACAGGAAAAACTACAAGATTTGTAGAAGACCTGTTTGAGAAAAAGAGAAGTCTTCTTTGGGAAAATAAGTTGTCGGGGAGTAAAGACACTCGTCGAAAATACTGTAATATGGCTCATATTGGCCACTGGGAAAATCATATTTGCCCAGAATGTCCGAATCAGAAAGAGCCAGAATTTGGTAAAGGATTTCGGCCAAAGATTGACCGGAGACGTCCCGGACACGGAGAAGGAAAATCACAAAAGTTGCCAAAGTATCCAATAATTCGGGGACCACCAAAAAAGTAGATTCCCTGGATTGGGTGGCAACATGTGACACCCACTTACCAAAAAGACAAAAGGTGGGTCAGATCCAGCAATTGACATCCAACTAATTAGATGCTAATAATTCAAGCAAATGACGTAAGCAGTGACGTCATAAGATTACTTCCAACTAAAGGACGAAAAAAAAAGAAGTCATCAGATAATGGGAGTCTTATCAAAATACTTTGGATACCAGACAAAGTAGGGCCCTAACCATGTGATGCTGAGTATGCTTCCACTCATTTCAGCAAGTGGGTGCAATAATAGGAAAGATAGAGGCATCCTTACCTATATAAACAAGAGCTTGGGAAGGCTAAAGACATCGATCAACCTCCCTTAGTCTTCCAAAATAAAAATTTCTTTTGTATAATAGTTGAGTGTTTAAATTTTGCAGAGTGTTTTTCAGTTTTCTGTTTATGTATAAACGAGTGCAAGTCTCATATATGAGAAGTTAAACAAGTATTCTCCTCCCAAAAGGAGATTACTGATATAATAAATTTCTCTTTAAGTTCTTAATAAATAAAGACTTTGTTCAACATGTGTTCATAATGTTCTATTAGTCTATCCCTTTGAAAAATTATCTTACACGCCTGGAGTAGGAAACGAACCAAGGTTGTATTGAAGCGATTCTTTGAAGGAGTCGGATAACTTTTAGATCATCTTCCTGTTGGTTGAAGTTGAGCCAGAACTGTTTGTCAAACGATCCCCAGGCGATAATTTTCCGACCGGGTGGTGTTGCGAGCCATCTCACCGGTGTTGTGAGCCATCTCACCGGTGTTGTTTTTGGCCAAAAAGAGGTATGAATTTTAAGGGATTTATTAATTTAACTAAGCATGTTGGGCCCGATATGGTCGTAATGACTATTTCTATTTTCACCTATAAACCTTAGTTTGGGACTGATAATATAGAATCATGAGAACTTTACAGAAGTATGTCTTGTTAAGTTTATCGGCTGGAAACCTGACATGATCCATTTAAAACCATTTGAATAGATTACATTTGGATCTAAGTAGGTGTAACAATGCCACGAATGAAACAGATGACTGAAAATGAGGGTGCTCATACTCTGTGAAATCTGGAACGAATTTGGTCATGTTTCCTTATTTGTTATAAAAGGTATAATGGGAACTTCAATGAATAATTGATCCATTTTAATAAGGAAAGCCAAAGTTGTAACTGAAACCTCAAAAGAGGTCATTCTTGATTTTACCCCTACTTCATAGAGAAAAAGACACAAAGATTAAAAAAAAAAATTTGAAAAGAAGAAAGTAGGTCCCACAATTTTTTATCATTGTGATATATTACTCTCTCCTAAACTTACACGAAATTCTTGCAAGGATAATTTGTTTTTTTTTTTTTTTTTGAAGAATTGCGAGGATGATTTGTTGGTTTTTAAAACTTGTATCTCCTTTCAAAAAAAAAAACTTGTATCTAAAATATTATTTAAAGTAAGTTAAAAATAATTCAATAAAATCTTAAGTATATAATAAAATCCCATTATTATATAAGTAATTAATATGGATTTTAAATACATATTTTTCATTTAAAAAATTATTATCTAATAGTATTAAAAATAGAAAAACAAATTAATATAATATAAATCTGAAAACATAGAAATCTAATTTGATAATAAATCATTTTATAAAAAAATAGTTCAAGAGATTTTGTCATATATTATTTATGATATATATATATATATATATGAAATTTCAACTTTAATTCATACAATAATAGTATCATATTTCATTTAAATTATTTTGAAAAGTTTAAAAAATATTATTTTTATGTTCGTAGTAACTAGTTACTTAATAAAATCGGATATTTAAAAACAAGGACAATAAAATAATCGTTTATATTTGAAGTTAATTTAAACTAATGAATCCGAAAACGTGACATGTCTATTATTCTATAATTAATATTATACATAATATGTCAAAATAGAATGCCCAGAACATTTTATAAGATTCAGATTTGGTAGATAAATTGTAAAAGTGTTTTATTTGTGTATCGAGATTATACCAGGAGCAGACTCTGATGCAAATACTAAAAATTTAATCTTTTCCAACTAAAAACTGACAATAACATTTTTAGTATTTGCAAACACTCACTTAATACTTTATCAAGGAGTATTTTGCATACGAATAAGATATTTCTTTAGTTGTTTAAAGGCAAAAGTAACTGGGATATCAACCAAGATTCAGAGTAACTGGGGTTGTTTCTCCGATGACTAATCATGTGGGAACATGAAATTTTAGTAATATAAAAAAAAAAAAAAAAAAGATTCAGAGTATTGATTGAGCCAAAATTGATACTAATTTTGCTGATACAAGTTTTCTATGCATTTCAAATCTCAACTGCGTGGGCAATGGGGCATGCACATCCGCGTCTCATCAGGTCAGTATAATCTTACTACTCCAAAAACAGAAATTGAATAATTGAAATCATCAAAAAATATAAATGAAACGAAAAATTACCACATATAACAATATTCTTTTCTTTGTTTCAACCTCTTACATTAATACTGAAATTAAATATTGGCTCCTATGTCTTAATTGATTTGATTGTTTATACAGAAGCCAAATCTACCAAAAAGCAGACCATAACAACATTTTGAAAGTCTAATTCTGATCAGTTCCTACATTCTGAACCAAATTAACAAAACAAAAAGAAAATTTGCATCACCTGCTAAAGATAGCCCAGGGTTTGGGGGGAAAATAGCACAGAAAATGAGACATAGATATTTTAAAAAATTGATTATGAGACCAATGAAGTCTTAATGAAAGCAACTAATACTGCTGACTTTACTTGATACCGTGAAAGGAAGGCAAGACGGCAATGAGGGGATCTCCATAACCCACAGCTTCTGAAAATGAAGTACAAATTAAGAATAAGAAACTCATCTTAAACAGCTCACAGAAATATTAGTACATGTTAACAACTGTCACCTTGGATTTCACAAATCTAGTATAATCACCTTAACAATGTCATGGAAGTATTGAGATAAAGAGGAAATAACAGTCAAATAATACGAGGCAACAGAACATCAAGCATTCAAGGAAAGCAATGGCATTCCAGTATTCCAAAATGAACTATGGCAAATTTGAATATTTCTATTCTGTCTAATTACACACCGACAAAAATAAGATTATCCATCAATCTGTGTCACAGCTTATCAGGTCAGGACTAACTACTCATGTAACTTGTAATTGCTCCAAGCGGAAAAACTAAAAATTTATATAACAAAAGAAAAATAAGCTGGGGCCGACATTTATATGAGCAATTGAAAAACTAATTACTCATGATTATGTTGGAATACATTCTCGGTTCATTTTTTGAAAACTCATGTGCAAGGGTTTTGACAGAAAGCTGTGAATAAAAAAAAAAATAAAAAAAGGTTCCTGGGTTATTTAATACGGGGGAAATAAATGAGTTGAAAATATAGGATGTGCAAATTAGGCATACTAGTGAGACCGGCATTTCTTTTCTAGTATGGAAGTGAGAACTAATATTTTTGTTTTCAGGTTATTCATTGATAAAGAAATGATCTACTCGACAACAACATTTGTCTTTCATTTTTGGGGAAGAATGAAAGTGGAGTATAAGAGGTCTAACCGAATTCAGTTCTCAACTAGTTCAGTAAGAATAATTATATGCGAGCATACAGTTTGCACTTAAAGTTGAGTGCAGTCATTTCACTCCAATTAGATTGAAGTTCCGCTGTTTTTGCCTCAGCTTGACAAATTACGTACAATAATAACGCTTTTTCTGCAACAATATATATATATATATATATATATATAGCTTGGTGCTTCTACGATTCTAAAAGGCAATGTGAGAGAACAACTAACCAATGTGGGAAGCGTAGACTCTCAGCATTATTTGGATTAATTTTAGTCACACGTAAGAAACTCAACAAACCAAAAGTAGATGACTTTCAAGAAACAGCAAAATCAAATGTAACTTCACAAAGAAAAAGTCCAAGTAATCATACCCCCATCGTTGTAAAGGAGCTTTAAGACTTCTCCAGCCACATCTGACTGCTCACAGATTATTCCAGGATGATTGAAAGAAAAGAGAAACGTCATTATATGTTATCACAGAGGGAGACACAAAAACTAAGATTGAAAGAAAGGCATACCCTGACAGGGAGTTCAGTGCCAAACTGATCCAAAAAGCCTATCACTTGTCCCTCCTTGATCACATCACCCTGAACGCAAAGAAGCAAACAGGTAAAATCATCCACCAACGAAACTTCGTATCACTATGTCAATTTCTGTATATATATAGTATCACAATGGAGCAAAACTTTACTAATGTAGAAGGCCATCCCTATTCTTCTGATATGAAAAAGAACAAGTTTTGTTATAGGGAAACATAATTAACAAAACAAGGGGAGAAGGAGAAGCAAATAAGAAAATAAAGGAAGAAAAACTAAGAATCAAGTCCCTCCAACCAATTTGCACATTTGATAAAGCTAAAACCAGCAAATAGGCATGCAGCCTTGTTCCATAGGGATGATAGAAATTTGAGGTATAGCTTGTAGTAAGGCCAAGGATATTGTCCTAAGTTAACACCTCTTTACAAGCAGGCGGTTGCTTTTTTCCTTTCAGAGTCCTGGCTCTTCGGAATGAACCGACCTGGTAAAGGAATTGGAAAAAGAGTCAATTAAGTAAAGTCCATCATGTATGGAACCAATCATAAGGGGTCAAGCTATGCATACCGTGGGAGATGATACAATAACATAGCCACTAGATCCAGATGCCTCCAGTGCCGCCAATTTCGCTGCCTTCTCAGCAGAGACATTTGCAAATGGACTCACCTTTTCTGCAGAAGGTTTAGGTGGGGCTGGAGGAGCAGCAGGAGCTGGTTTACTTGGAAGAGTTGGTGCAGCTGCTTGGGGAACAACAGGTGCAGCGATTGTTGGGCCATCAATGTTCCGCTTCATGTGCATTTCAAAGGCTCCAATCTATTATATAAAAAGAAAAATCAGCATAAAGATGAGTGTTTAATGGAATGGCATCATCAATACCTTGCTAATGGAAATGGTATGAAATTGTTTTGGAAATTGTTGAATGTGGTATACTTCTCCAGAAAATTGTGTTGTCTATGGCTTTTAAGTATTTGGTATCATTTCCAGTGGAATGAAAACATCTCAAACAACAATATAAAACAGAGCCCATGTAATTCTTTGTAAATCAATAAATACACCATGCTAATTAATGAATATATATCTGAAACACGTTTTCTCACTGAAAAAAACCTCTTAAACAAATGAACCCACTCCGCCGTTATCAAAAACTGCAAGGAACTAATCATTGATGGTCACATTGTTAAAGTATCAACGCACATTTATGGATTTATCAAATGCATATTAATTCTTAGGTGCGTTTTCAACTAGATATGATTTAACCTACTTGGCTAACCCCAAATGAAAACTGTTATTCTACACTAGCATTCGCATCACCAGGAAAACTCTTTTGTTTGATCACTATACAAGCTAAATAATGTTAAACATTCTTCCTGAAAAGAAACAAAACAAAAAAAAAAAAAAAAGGACATTGGGTCATCCCTTGCTAATATTAATATCTCCCTGACACAGCAATTCACTTCACATTTCTTGAAGTGAGCTTAATGTTCTAGAATTCAGCATTTTTTCTGGAATAAGAAATCATGCATCTTAAATCTTAATGTAAAACAAATTGTGCTCCTTTTTAGAAAAACAGATTTACCTTAAGTTTGAGCTCCGCAATTTTCGTCTCATCACAGACTTCAGTGAGCAGGGCCTGATATAAATTAAGTAAACATGACAAATAAGTCAGTAGAGAAAAATCAGGAAAAAATCTCACTTACAACTCGTACATTCAAAACAAGAACAAATGGATAATATTTACATCTATAGGACTAACCATCTTTTTGTCATTCACAAGTTCAATTCCACTGAAAAGAAAGTCAAGGAAGTTTTACAAAGAACACATTTTTGTGGAGTAATACTAACTTAAAAAGAATAGGAAGAAATATATAACCAAGATAGGTTAATGAAACATGTAGATGCAATATTACACATACAGGTACATTCAAATCAATCCTATTCTTGAGAAGAGGGGGAAAATCCTCGGATTATAATCATACAAAACTTAGAAGGAAAAAACAAAAAGATATGTGCTAAAATTACCATAAAAGGAACTCAATCGTGAGATACCTAGTACTGGTAATACTACATTCTTGACGAAGAAATATGTTTGAATGATCACATGGATATAATGCTTTCTTATAGTTTGAGAAAGACATTTTCACAAATCACTCCTCCAATCTTTCAACTCCAAAACATCTAAAAAAACTTTGACTGAACATTTTCATTGATAACAGCTCTATACACCTACATAGTATAGATGTAAGTTTATAAACATTTATTGTTTTCATGATTATAACTCACAAAGTCAAAGTAAGGAACTCGAATAAAGTGATAACATATCAAGCTTTTTATCATTTGGGACAAAACACTTCATTATAACAATTTGAAACTGGAGATAGAGGCAGTGCTGGAGAAAAAATTACCAAGAGCCACCTAATGTAGCATAAAGTCTGTATAAAGGCAGCATTTCGACACAAAACAGAAAAAAATTGAAATTTACAAAGAACACCTCAAAACCATTGGGAAAAGTTGCAGGGGCTGAAGTTTTCTTCTCTTGTATCCCATGTTGACTTTCTGATAGAACAGCTCCGTTAGGGTCACCTGAATGGAAATAAACATCTTACTGTTAAATTGCAGTGGTGACAATGGGACATAATGATAACAAAAAATTAAGCACTAAAGGCATATTTTTTCCGTTCTTAATTATCAATACAGTTAGACAACTCACCATTAGATTTTGCTGGTGCAGTAGTTTCAGAAGTCTTCACACATGACAAAAATAATGATCCACGCTTGTTTGTAAATGATATTAATTTTCCACCACAGACAGGCAATTTACTAAGGTTGGAGAAGGCTGCATTATTCATGGTAATGCTAGGTTTTTCAAGCACAATCCTCAAATGAGAACTTGTGCTAACAGCATCTGTAACATAGCAGAAGCATTAAATAGCAGCTTCAAATACCGTCGAGAAGTTAATACATTAGGATAGATGAAGGTTGACAAAGATCCAATTTCTGTAAAACGGACATATATAGCCAAACATCATTGATCAACAGTCAACTCCAGGCAGACTCCGTTCACTCCACCTACAGTAGTACAACTTAGCATAACAATGTATTGCATGTTTTCTCCAGATTTTTGCTACTATATAAAAGGGAAGACAGAGCCGCAGATTATAGTAAGATTCTTTTCTTTAAGAAAAAAATAGAAATAAAAAAAATATGTAAGACACCTGCTAAGAAAACAACATAAATTTGTGGGATGGATTTTTAGATATCAGCTTCTCTAAAATAGCTTATAGGTATTGGAAAAGTGATTCGCAGAATGCACTTCAATGACCAATTGACCATCAAGTAGAAGTATAAGTAAAGAATTTAAAAGCCACGACTATGCATTTCTTCAAAATAGATTTCTACAGATGTGATTTATTCGTCCATTCAAATTTAACCACCAACCATGTAACACTTTTACAAATGCACTTCTATTTCCAAATTTCCATTCGGAATTGGTTTTTTCACATACATTTTAAAATATTCCACTCATTGCTTTCATGCAAGCCATTAAGCATCAGCAACAACAGAATAAACTATTTTAACCACAATGGTTTAAAAATGAATAGGCCACCAAAATCAGACACAACCACCGTACATATTCACACAACTTAAACACTCAATGGTTGATCGGTTCTTCTTTCAAATGCCAAATGGAAGATACTTGGTGAACTTTTCAAGCACTCAAACAAGTTAAAGTACAGCCCGCATTTCACCCAGGCCTGTCAGATCAAGTATTAACGGAAACCACATAAAATATTTCCCAAGTTACCACACTTAATTACCATTTCCAGTATTATTTCCAAATGTGCACCTAGCCATATCTAAAGTACAACACTCCGTCACTCCCAAATTCAAAGCACCCTGCATTATATAAGCATATGAAATCTAAAATAAAATCAAATTTGCATTGTGCATTCCAATAACGGCTTTTTTCCAATAAATTGTTGCCAACAAACCATCTGATAAACAAAATTTAGAAAATCATATAAAAAACATACAGTTGAGTTACTGAAGGATTTACTAAAAGAAGAAGAAGATAGTGGATGGGGAAAATAACTACGAGACATAAATCATTAAGTGCAAGCTAAACTTCAGCTCAATGTACTAATTACACAGTTTTTGAATCACAACAACAGCGCATTGATTAAATCGCACGTACACCTCACACAAACACACACACACACACACACAAACCACACATCTTAGTACAGATTTTCTCTATTATGTACATAGAGGGAGAGATTAGAGATGGACTAACAATTAAAAGAGCGGAGAACAGCGGCGGACTCCATGGCTCCTAAATCTCGATCAAATGGAGAAGATCCAACGGAAATAAGTGTTTACAGAGAGGAATTTGTCGATGTACAGCGGATGAGATAATAAGAACAGGTATGGGCAGAGATTGGGGGTTGGGGGTGAGGTGGAATTATGTTTGTTAAGTAGTTTGTTAGTTCTTTGAAATGTCCGCCCCCGACTCATCAATTTTCTCCCCACACTGGCTACAGTCCTTTCTATGCTAACGTACGCCAACTTCCCATGCTCTTCTCGGACTTATCAATAAAGTTACGATTAGATGTGTTCTAATGCGATTAATACATAATCCTACTTCCATTTTTTCAATTTATTATTCTTTTTTAATTATATATTTAAATTCAAAAAAAAAAACTATAGTATTAAAATGAATACACCATATTAAATATGAAATGATTATTTCATATTTTGGTTTAAAAAATATGATTATTTTACTTTTTTAGGTACAATGGGGTAGTGACGGATTTACGTTTCCTAATATGGGGGCACGTGCCCCATAAGTTTTTCTCTTTTTTTTTAATAATTATATTATATATTTTTTATTTTTGAAAATTATATACTAATTAGATAAATTAAAAAAACTATGCTCCACTAATGGTTTTATATGTATTTGTTTTTGTTTCCTTTACTATTTTTTTTTATTTTTATACATTATATATTAATTAAATTAAAAATTAAATTAGTGTGCCTTTACTAATCTTGACCTTACTAATTGTTTTTGATATAATTTATAAGTACATTTATTATGTGCCTCCATTATAAAAAAATCCTGGATCCGTCCCTATAATGGGGGGACAGTAGGGAGGGGATACATGCACTCGTATGGGATCGAATTCGGTTAATTGTCCTTACAATACAAGTCTCTACCACTAAAGCACAAGGTTGGTCCCAAAATGAAATGATTATTTCATAATGCAAAATAGATATTAATTATTTAATCTAAACAAAATTTGAACTCTATTCGATAAGAATGGATGATTATATTTTTTGGTATTTAATGTAAATTGTAATTAAATAAAGATATATGTAAATGAAGTTTGAACACTTTTGAATAAAAATGCATATATTATTTTTGTTTAATATATATACATATATATAAAATGAAATTTATAAAAATATATTTATTAATTTTTATACCAAAAGACTTCAAAAATTATTGAGTTTAAATAATTAATACATTATATTATATAAATTTAAATGATCAAAAGAGATTCATGTTTAATTTTATTATCTTTTTGTGAATTTGTCACGTTAATTTAATATTTTAATTTTTATAATATTTGAATTTAAGATACAATTTATTTCTTCACAAGAATAACTATTCTACATTGATTTATTTTTTAACTATTTTTATAATATTTTTTTTAACTATTCTACATTTATAAATTTAACTATTTAAGAAGCATTTGCGAACGTAACCACGCTCAAAGGAATTTTATACATTACTTTACCAAATATCTATCTCAAATTAAGTGTAAAGATGTTAGCTGATTATAAATCTTTAAAACTAAAAACCTCCCATATTTACAGTTTTATGTTTCTTTTTCTTTTAAGTGTAAAGATGACCAATTATAGAAATGGACACACGGCAATCACATGGGATCAAACTTGAGTCCCTAACAACACAAGACTCTATTGTAGAAGCACAAAGTTGATTGGGAATTATTATAACTTGGTTTGAACGAAAGAGAAAAAAAAAGGGCAATTTTTTAAGTACCCACTATGGATAGTGGGTACTCTTTTCTACCCACCAAGATAACAAAACTTTTTTCTACCCAAATTGGCGAAATTGCCCCTTCTTTAAGTTGGTGTTTTTTGAATTTTGAATTTTGAAATTGATGCAATTAATGCTTTCCTTGAAAATCGCAGACACTTTCCCCCAAATACACACACACTTATGTATAAAATCGTATACTCATATCGTGCTCATATCGTGCCTTATTTAAAATTGGGCACGAATATTGGGCACGATATCGTGTCTAATTTTAACCGAGGCACGATATATCGTGCCTTATTTAAAATTGGGCACGATATCGGTGCCTAATTTTAATCGAGGTACGATATATCGTGTCTTATTTAAAATTAAGACGAATATATGGGCGCGATATCGTGCCCAATTTTTTTCGTGTACGCGATATCGTGCCCAATATAGCGATACGATATCGCATAATTTTTATCGAGGCACGATATTGTGCTCGTGTTCAATATAGGCACGATATATCGTGCAAGACACAGCATCTTAGATTGAAATTTTCAATTCTAAATATTAAAATATAAAAAAAAAACACGATAATTTGTTTAAAAAACAAAAAAAAAGAATCAAAAATATGAAAATGGTTTTTTAAAAAAAAACTACACACTTTTTCGAAAATTTTCGAGAATATTTTCCATTATTTTAAAGTATCTTGAAATTAAAAAATAATAAAAACTCATATTTATTTTCAATTTTTTTATACTAAAAGATTGTACAAAAATCTGATTTTGTTTTAAAAAAACTAAAACTTGTGTTAAAAATCTGAAAATAAAGAAAGTATATTAATGTGGGAGAGAAATATGTGAGAGATAAAGTATCAAGTGTATTTGGGTAAAAGAACCACAAAAATGGGTAGAAAACTTAATTTTTTATCTCATATGTTATAAAACTTTTTGTTCTATCCTAAGTGGTAGTTCCCACCATTTGCTCAAAAAAAAACGTTTACATACAGATTTCATGTTCAAATGACAAAATTGGAAAATTAGACAGAAAAAAAATAAAATTAAAGAAATGTTGAAGCATACCAATATTTATTTATTAGTACATTCTTATTTCTTAATGACCAATTATAGTCCAACATAAAATCGGAATAAAAATTTAGAGGATGTTAAAACATTTCTAGAATTGGCAAATTAAGGATTAATAGTCGATGAATGTGCAAAACATTATAGAGATTAACACAATTTGATTTAAAATCAATAAATTTGATAATTTATAAATTACTCAATACTCTATTCAATATTATTCACTCTCAACTCAATTAGCCAAAAGATAAAATGCTTATAAAAAATATAAAATTACTCAAATGCAAGCCCAATATAAATTTAACAAAATTATTCAATGACAAAGGCAAAATTTAATAAAAATTAAAAAAAAAATAGTAACATATTTAACACAATTCTGAATTTAATCAATTACACACCCTTCCTTACTTGACATAATTTTTCAATTGAATTTTACTTGATTGAATTTAAGCTTTCAAAAGCACACAATTATATCAAACAAAAACTCAAAAAAAAAAAAAAAAGTAGGAGACTTTTAAGAATTAATCATATATAGATGAACCGAATATATTACTATTCATAGCCATTGAATTACACACAAAAGTCTCAGAATAGCAAAATATCAAAGAACCCAGCAAAAACAATTCCAGAAACCCTAACAACAGCTGAGAGAAAAAACTATGAAATTTAACCACCGAATCCGTACAAAGTCCGGCCTTGGCGCTTCAAAGCATAGACAACATCCATGGCAGTGACGGTCTTCCTCCTTGCGTGCTCAGTGTAGGTCACGGCATCTCTAATCACATTCTCGAGGAAAATCTTGAGAACTCCCCTCGTCTCCTCGTATATGAGACCACTGATTCTCTTCACTCCGCCTCTCCTCGCCAGACGCCGGATCGCCGGCTTCGTAATCCCCTGGATGTTGTCTCGGAGCACCTTACGGTGCCGTTTTGCGCCGCCCTTGCCTAGCCCTTTGCCTCCCTTTCCACGGCCCGACATTTTCGCAAATAGAAATGAAACAGAAAGAATACGAGAACAAAAAAGGTGTAAACTGGGTAGTGGGTTTTGTTGGTGAGTGGTGAAGTGGGGTAAATGTATGGGTTAATATAGAAGGAAGACCATGATTTTGAATTTTCGCGATTTCGAGGATCGTAAATTTGGCGGAAACATTTTGGGGGTTTGGGTTGATGAACGGCTGGAGATGACAATCCACGTGATTTGGTGTGGATCTATTTTTGGCCGTGGATATTGTTGAGATCGACGAACAGAAATAAAGCTTTTACATTATTTATGGATTGTTGACGTGGATGTTCTTTAACAATTCTTTACTTCGGGTGTAAGTGGGTCTGGTATATGATTGAGAATATAGGCCCAACAAATGGGCTGAGATCATTTCCATAGAAATTTTCGTAGTTGCTGGTTGTGTAGTTACACTTTTCAGGACCTTGATTTTTTTTTTTTTTTTTGAGGGGATTTCAGGACCTTGTTGAAAGTGTCACATGATGGTTGATCATGTAATAGTAGATAGATTAGTAACACTTTTTTAACAAATTGCCAATTGTGTTCAAATAGAGTTGTCATTGAGTAAAAAGGGTTAGGATCCCAGCACTTTTAAGATAATAGTGTTAATCTTGTTAACAAATTGTATTTAACAGATTAGGTTGATGATATAAAATCCACACCTACGGATGTATGTAAGAATAACAAAGTTAATGAATATAAAAATATACATGCATCTGTCAATCAATATTCTTTTATATTGTCCAGATCTTTCTTATTGTTCCATGTATTATATCTCCATGTAATAAGATAAAGTTGAAATGAACGTTAGTTTTATGATAAAATAAAATTTAATTTTGTATTGACATTAATTGGAGATGGAGCTTCTACAATTGCTTTAGCGGGAGGCGGTTACTCCGATCTTTGGTTATATTATATATGCCCAGCACTTTCCAAGCATAAAACAATCCCTACCTATACATTCCATGGCAACAGACAGAAGGCAGTTTTGTCGTTGTTCTTAACCCCAAGCCCATTTCTGTTCCCAATAATCTCCATGAAAAGACTACCATGATTTCCGAACGAACCGAGGTAGAGTCAAGGCATGAAAAAACTTTTCTATGATCCGTTTAAAAATATTTCAGACATATGTATCATTAGATACATATTCCAGTGTTGTTTACAATGGTTTCGTCATGGGAGAAAAGATTTACTAATAATTTTATTCTATAGAGGAATTTTCGAATTACAAATAATGCAAAGCAGTAAAAATTGACAACAGTGATAACTGATATTTATAGGTGAACTGATAAGGATAATTAAGGAAAATATATAATCTCATTTTTTTGCTATTGTTGGGGGCAAAACGACATTTAAATAATTAATATATAATTTAGTTTATATATTAACTTAATATCAATTGCCCAATGAACTCTTAATGAAATAACCTGACCCAAAGGAGTCAGGGACTGGCCCATAGGCCGATTTCCCATACGTGTACTGGCCCATAGGCCAATTTCTCCTACACGGCCCACATGGCCCATCTCCCAAGTATAAAAAGGTCCTTCCTATTCGTTTGTAAGTACATTCTCACATTCTGATAATTTTCTTATGCATTTAATTCAGTATTCAATTACGGTCTTAATTATTCTATCGTTCAACGTGCTGACTTGAGCGTCAGAGGGACCTCCCTGGACCACCCCCGGAGCCCTCTAACGTATGCGTGTGTGTGCATGCAAGTTCCCAATCGAAGGATTTTCCAATTTCCAAAGAAGAAGACTTGAAGACTTTCTCTTCGGGAAGGAGGATTTTATCTACATCATTGACTTTGAGTAATCTTCCCTAAAAAGTAACATCATTTTGGGGCTATCTGTGGGAAACATCTAAAGCACATGAAAATACGTGACTAGCATCATAAAGCACGTGAAGCCGGATCCAAAGTTGTTGGCTGCCACAAGGCCAGAAATCAGTAAGAGGAAAGGGCATCAAGAAGGCGGGAGGCCAACTACCTTTCTACCGGAATGGTGCCGCCTCTTCTGCAAGAAAGAAGGGCGTCGTTTCCTCCCTCCGAAGGCGCTCCTCCCAGTGAAGAAATTCGCGCGACCAAGGAAACCCTCCGATCTTGCTAGAGGAAGCCGCACGGAATGCCTTAAGGCATTAGACTACGGTCGAACCGCGGAGCGATCATCATCCCTGCCCACCCACCATTGAAGACCTTGACTTGGAAGGACAACGAAGAAGAGAGGAAGACGCGGCGAGAGCTGAGAAGAGCTGTTATTAGTCGATGGGTCCCAAGAAACACAACCTAGTCATACTCATTAATAAGCTACCGCTTCGAGAAAGGAAGTCCGTTGACCCATGATATTCTCGATCGAACAACTACCCCTGGGAATTAGGACATCTAATCTCCCGAAATATGATGGAACCGGAGATCCCAGGAGCATTTGAATAAATTTTACGCTGAAGCAGACCTTTATAAAATGACGGACAATGCATATTACAAAGCCTTTCTAACTACCCTAACCAAGCAAGCTCTGGCTTGGTTCAATCAGCTCCTGGAGGGTTCCATCACCATGATGTGCAAGTTCACTGAGGCATTTGTGCAACAATTATCCATTAGCAAGGAAAACCACGACACCATCGCACACCAGTTTCAACGTAAGGTGGGGAACCTTTATGCAATTTTATGGGGCAACTCGTTGAAGCTGTAAATGACGTCACCAGCATCCAACAAGAGACATTAACTAGGATTCAGCAGCGTGTCGCCCTCCGAAAGCATTTTGTGGGCGTATTGAAAGAAGGATCGTTCCCCACTCTAGAAAAAATCGCCCACTGCAGCAGAACACCTGCACGGGGAGATGAAGCAATGAAGCCCCCATGAAGGAACAAGCGCAAGGCTGAAAAGGGTGACGAGAATCATCTTCAAAGCCACAAAAAGAATGGAGGGTCAGCAATAATTCCCTTAAATGCACCATTATCGGAGATACTAGCCACCCCACGGAGACAGAAAATCATAGAACCTCCGCGAGAGATGAGAGACAGTTCCGGATGACATTGGTCTAAATACTTTTGTTACTTCCATTATGATAGGGGGCACACAATTGAGACTTGCATCCAGTTAAGATACGTTATTGAACGTAGATTACCTGGATCACGATCAGACCCGGGAAATAGGCAGTAGGGGACACCTTACATCGCACTGGGAGAGCAGTTTGACTCATCAACTTGGAAATGTTATATCCCTGCCAAATGAACTTCGGACAGCACCTTTTGGATTGGTACCAGATCATTTCGTTTGCACTACCTTTCTAGTCGAGACTCGCCAAGAAATACGAGATAAGCAACATTATTGGGGACATAGGGACTATCCGAAAACATTGACCGATGATATTGAGGATGAAGTGAATTCTCCTAGCCACCTCTATCTATAGATAGCTCTTGGGGTTCAGAGATAACACTTCAAATAGTGAGTAGTTGAGAGTGTTCTAGAATATATATACCACGTACTCTAATTGACCATTCTTGGTCTAGTAGCTTTCCCACTTTTCGAAGTCAATCTTATCAGATTCAAAGACCTATACTTTTGAACTTCGCCAATCATACCGCATTTCTATATTCGATGTCGTCTTTGTTGAGTAGTTCTAAACTCCGGCATAATCGACGAAAGCATCACACCTCCAAGAGAGTCGCAGATCTCATTAACTTCTGCCTACTTTAGTTCTCCTTGGCCTTCCGGAGGCCTTAGTATTTTTTATCTATTTCCAGTTTATTTCCGCCCACGAGGCGTTGAACATTTTTATTGTCATTTCAATGTTATTTTCGCCCACAGGGCGTAAAAATTTATCATTATAGTGAATAAAAGTACTTTCACGTTTTTACTTTGATTTTGTGAATGCAGTTACTAGCCAAATATGGCCAGAGTCAATGACCATTTGGGTGTTCTCCTCAACAAATCCCATCTTTCCGGCCAAGGCCCCAGATTGGAAGGGCCTCCTCACAGAGGTCCTCGTAAATAATCTCCTCCGACTAAGACCCCAGAGGGGAAGATCTCACCCAGCTAAGACCCTGGATGGAAGGGGCCTCCTCACGGGGGTCTTAGTAATTCACCTACTCTGGTTAAGACCCCCGAGGTGAAGACCTCACCCGACTAAGACCCCAGGTGGCAAGACCCCTTCTAGCTTAGACCCCAGATGGGAGGGGCTTCTCAAGGGGGTCATAGTAATTCACCTCATCCGGATAAGACCCGGAGAGAATGACCTCACCTGGCTAAGAGCCGTGTGGGAAGACTCCTTCCAGCTAAGACCCCGGATGGGAATGGCCACCTCAACGGGGTCCTAGTAATTCATCTTCTCCGGCTAAGACCCGGGGGGAAGGGCATCCTCATAAGGGTCTTCGCAAATTCTTCTCCACGATAAAAATGTGCAAGGAAAAGAAAGCAAAAACGCTAACACATGTGAGGATAAATCAAAATAACAAAACACAAACTTGGAGGAAGCTCCAGGGGGCGCCCCCTTTCGAGTTCCAGGAGGGCGCCCCCTCCGGGCTCCGGAAATGCACCTCATAACCTTAAACACAAGTATTTTCGGCTATTCTGGAAAAATTAAGACTTCCTACCGAAGGAAAAGGTCCACCTCTACACAATATATAAACAAGTCTCACCAAAAAAAGGTCACATGCAAATATTACAAGTAAATCATGATAAAAGAGAACATATATGCATAAAGAAGAGCGTCGATGTAACGTAAATGCAAGCGAATATCATCTAGCCCCATGTGGCAAATGAACATCTCGAAATGAAAAGAGAAACCAAGAAATATCCAAGTACATAAAGCAAGCCCTAAACATGTGGACATGAATCAAAAGTCATCTGGGTCGAAATATAGTTATCACTACTCAAGTGGGGGGATCCATCTCCTTCAGCAGCATTAGCCCCTCGATACTCATCTCCATTGCTGCCGCCCGTGCCATCATCTTTGTCGGGAAGATCCTGCAAGACCTCTACCTCATCATCCTTCTTCTCAGCAGAGACGCCACAGTCCAGGATGTCAATCACCTCGCAAGAGGTCTTTCCCGCTCCTCTATAAAAGTTTCTGGCAATGGTGAACCACTCTATCAAAGAAAATGGAAGACTCCTTCAGCAACTATTACGATACTCTAGAGAAGCTCTGTAAGCCTCAATCGAGCAGGACCTCTCCCGAGCTAGCGATTGGGCATCGGCTGAAGAATGAAAAAAAGACATCAACCGTCTTTTATTCATGGTCAAGCTGGGCCTTCGCCCACTTATACTCCTTCGACAGTTCGGACATCTTGCTCTCATGCTGAGCCGCGCTTTCTGTCAAGCTCTCACCTTATATCGAAGTTGGCAATTCTCTGCTTTTATCACCTCAACTCGATAGATCGAAGCCGCTGCGAGCTTCAGAATCTACCACAGAATTTGTACAAGTTGTAGACAACTGAAAAGATAAAGAATGAAGAATGAAGATACAAATGTAACCACGAAATCTTACCCGAGCAACATCCTCAAAGGTGAGTATCGATGTCCTTGTAGGACGATACCCAATATGGAACTAATCAATCGATGTGAGCTCCTCTCGTGCTAGCATAGCCTAAGCCATAATCCATGTATTTCTAATAGAACTAAATCCCCTCCACGGACGATTCACTCCGCCGCAGAGAAGATAGCTCGTGGATCAATGGTCCCGTAAAAAGAATAAAGAATGAGCTCCATCATCGGCCTCTTCCTCCTGAAGAGAGAAGAAGGGCGAGAGTATGAAAAACATCAATGCGATCCACCGGCGAGAATCCCGGGCGTCAATCACTATCTGGACGATGAGGGCGCAAACTCCAGCTCCGCGATGCTATAACTCTCCTTACCTGAAAAGCAAACAAGAAGCAGTAACATAAAATGGAGGCAGTTAGAATATACAAGTAAAATGAGAAGCAATACATAGAAGTAAAGCAAGATGGAGTACCCAAGAACTCCTTAACACTTAGGAGACTCTCAAATAATCTCATGGATCTATAAACTTTTACCATCTTTTTTCGGGAAGTGGGAGTGCCTCAGGCCGTCATGGTTTCCGAAACCCATTCGTGAGGGAGCTCCCAACTATTTTTCCTCACATAGAAGAAGTCCTCCTTCCACAACCCACCTGTAGAAGGAAGTTGTAGGTCCCAAGGGGAGAGCTGTAAGGTTTAGAGGGGGGGTTGGATAAACCTTACCAAATTTTTGATTTAGTCCTTTTAAATATTTTCAGAGTTAACAAAAATCAGTTAAGTCCTTGAGGGACAACTAGGTTGGCTTATTCAACAAAGTTACCCACTCAACAGACTCGACAATGTTGTTGATAGTATAACTTAGCTGGTGTCAGCTAACACTTAAATTCACAGTTGATTTAGTTTTTGTTCAGCGAAATATTTTTCACCCTTAATGTTTTAAACTTGTTTCTCAACACTTGTTTTTAGCAAAGGTTATTAACATTCGAGGATGGGGTAATTCCTCAAATCCACTCTTTTCCAACTCTTGGAGGAATCCACTAAGTAATATATCTTGGTTACAAAGTAGTCAACCGAGTCACTTGATCACACGGTTACGCTCTTGGGACTCGCCTTCTTCACAAAAAACTTGTCTTGCTACTTCAGCTCCTTTAAACTCTTGGAATTGATCACACAGCCTTCCAACGAGCCCAAAGCTTCTGGTTCGAACTTGAACCTTACTACTTATCCTTCAATCTTGTAGAGTAGTGCACTTTTGTTCTTCAAACAAATTTGCTCTTCAACTTGATGAAGTAATCTTTCATTCACTGAGTGTGTTGGATTGAGTTCCTTCGATTTTAGACTTGAGGATTGTCTTTGAAAGTTTGAGAGTATTTGCAGGTTTGCTTGAATGCTTATATGGTTGTAATGAACTCAGTAACTTCCTCTCGCTTGCTCACTCAGCCTTTTATAGTGATGATTTGAAAATATGTCCGTTGAAGAGATAGACATATATTTCAAATCCCACTCGTAGGTTGTTGGCATGTCTTGTCCTTGCAGCATTAATAAGGATCGTACCATGATTTTAATGCTTTGTAGCCTTTCCTTGGTCTCCGTAGGTTTTCAGGTACATCCTATTGGTTCCTTGCTTTTTGTACTCTTTTAGCAAAACAGTTTTATTGCTGGCAGCCTGACACAGGCCTATTTCTAGCAAAATCTTAACTTGTGTTGATAACGGATCTCTATCAGCTTTCTTCAAGTCTGGTCTACTACATTCTCCTTTGACTGAGACAACTTTTCTGTGACTTGACTGATCCTTCACTTGGCTTCATACAACGTACACATAGCTGAGTCTTTTCTTCAATCTTCAGTCGACTCTTGTAATTTCAACTTAGCTGACTCCAACTTAACTCATGCAGTCCTATCTATTACAAGTTGAATTACAAAGAAAATGGGGTGCCGACTTTCTACTCTAAGTTTTATATGGTATCATCAAAATCTAAACATAAATTTTCCTAACAGAAGTCCCTTAAGAAACCTGCACTGGGGGCGAGGGAAGAAGTGGAAGAAGGTGTCACCAGGAGACTTCCTGGCATAGAACAAAAAGTGGAATCCATCTACAGTCGGAGTCAAGCCCAACTGTGGCATTGCATGCTCGTAACCCCATAAACACGTGTAAGCTTAAAGAATTAATCGACAATACATGCTCCTGCTCCGGGATCTAAGGATCACGATGAGGAAATTATCCAGGAGAAAGAACAAAGCCAAGAGAGAAAATTATAAAGATATACCATGAGGAAGCCCTCTGGTGGATGAGTTCTATTTCCCGATCTCAGGGCCAACATCACAAATGATATAGGAAGTTCTAGTCGCTCCCACAACCTACAAAGACAAACAAATGATATTCGACTGGCCAGCTCTCCTAGGACTATATTCATTGGACTCCTCCTCGGAAGACTTGTCACTTGAGCTCGAGTCAGGACTCAAGCTCTATTTCTCCCTCGCCATCAAAATGCAACTCCAGAGCGAGAGGAGGAATAACAAAATCCATCGGCAAAGATGGAAATGGAATGACAGAACCGGAAACTGAACGCCCAGTAATACCTCAGCCTCCGAGCGGAACTGAAAAGGACCAAAATCTAAAAATTGACTTGAAATATAAAAAAACTCTAGAGAAGACGGTGAAACACAGAAAGAAAATAGGCCGAGGGGCTTGGGATACCCCCTGGGGCACGCCCTTGTGGCTAGGGGTGTGCACGGTACTTGGAGATCACCGAACCCAAACTAATATCTGAACCAAAAAATATCCGAATCGAAAATATCCGAATCGAAAATATCCATTGACTTTTTGACTTTACCCGAATCATCCCAAAAAAATTCATGGTACGGTTCTGGAGATTTCTCAAATATCCATACCGAGAACCGTACCGAACCATACCAAACCAAATGGGTGGGTCCAATCAGGCACTATCATAATAGGAGCTGAAACAAGTGCCTTTTTTATTTGTTCAAATGCCTCAAACAAGACTCATCAAAGTAAAAGATAGCATCTTTTTCAAGGAGATTACAAAGTGGTTTAATAATTTTTGAAAAATCTTTTATAAATATTTTGTAAATCCTGCATGCCCCAAAAAGCTTCTTATTCCTTTCACATTTGAAGGTGGGGGTAGCTTTTGAATAGCCACAACCTTCACCCTGTCAACTTCCAAACCTGTACAATAAATACGATGCCCAAGTACAAACCCTTCTTTGACCATAAAGTGACATTTTTCCCAGTTAAGTACAAGATTAGTTTCCTCACAATGTTGCAAAACAAGAGATAAGTTATGCAAACAATGGTCAAAAGAAGTACCAAAAACAGAAAAATCGTCCATAAAAATCTTCATGATTTCCTCAACCATACCATGAAAAATCGCCATCATACACCTCTGAAAAGTAGCAGGTGCATTACATAATCCAAATGGCATCCTGTGAAATGCAAAAGTACTATATGGACATGTAAAAGTGGTCTTTTCTTGATCCTCAGGAGCAATGGCGATTTGATTTATCTTGAATAGCCATCAAGAAAACAGTAATATTCGTACCCTGCCAACCTGTCCAACAATTGATCAATAAAGGGGAGGGGAAAATGATCATTACGAGTAGCTTTTCTGTAATCAATACATACTCGCCATCCTCGTGATTCGTGTAGAAATTAATTCATCGTTATCATTTTTCACAACTGTCATACCCCCCCTTTTTAGGGACAACCTGTACTGGACTCACCCATGAACTATCAAAAATGGCATAAATAATACCTGCTTTTAGCCATTTTAGAACCTCATTTCTCACAACTTCTTTCATTGCGGAATTAAGTCGTCTTTGGTGCTCAATAGATGGTTTATAAGACTCTTCCATTAAAATTTTGTGCATTACAATGGAATGACTTATACCCTTCAAATCAGAAATATACCAACCCAAAGCCGACATATGCTCACGAAGCACGCGCAACAACTTTTCCAATTCGGGTGAAGATAATGAAGAAGAAACAATTACCGGGTAAGTTTTATCTTTTCCCAAAAATGCATATTGAAGATGTTCCGGAAGTTCCTTTAGTTCTAAAGTACCTTTCTTATTTTCAATATTAGCATTTTTTAATTCTTCCTTTTGTTTTTCTTTTTCAATTTGTTTAGCCTCAAGGGAAAGAATAAACTCAAGCAAATCAATGTCATCACTAACTTCATCATCACATTTCATTATTGAATTAATTAAACAATGTTCTAACGGATCTTTTAAATCTTGTTTTATAACCTCCGTTTGAGCACATTGTTCGATCATATCAATAAAATGACAGGTTTGATGTTCTTCTTGAAATTTCATTGCTTTATAAATATTAAACAAAACCTCATCATCGTTTATCTGTAATGTTAACTCTCCTCATTGCACATCAATTAGAGCTCATCCCGTTGCTAGAAAAGGTCTTCCAAGAATCAATGGCATTTCATGATCTTCCTCCATATCCAACACCACAAAATCCGCCGGAAATATGAATTTATCCACTTTTATCAACACATCTTCTATCACTCCTCTTGGGTAGGTGAGTGATCTATCGGCTAATTGCAATGTGATGGTGGACGGTTTTACCTCTCCAAGGCCAAGTTTTCTGAAAACAGATAATGGCATAAGATTAATGCTAGCACCCAAATCACAAAGAGCCTTATTAAAGTAAGAATCACCAATAGTGCAAGGGATAGTGAAACTCCCCAGATCTCTTAATTTTTGTGGTAGCTTTCTTTGCAAGATGGCGCTACACTCTTTTGTGAGATTGACTGTCTCATATGCCTCCAACCTTCTCTTTCTCGACATCACATCCTTCATGAATTTTGCATAATTTGGCATTTGCTCAAGTGCATCGGCAAAAGGAATGTTGATGTGAATTTTCTTGAATATTTCCAAGAACTTGGAAAATTGAGAATCCAACTTTTTCTTCTGAAACCTCTGTGGAAAAGGAAGAGAATTTGGTAATACATTATCAGAATTAGAAATTGGTTTTACCTTAGGTTTCGTAATTTCTGATTACTTGTCAATGCCCTCTTCATTGTGGAGTGTTTCAGAGCTTGCTTTCGATTCATTGGTGGCATGAGTAGGCAACTTTGGTTCATCATATTCAGCTCCACTTCTTAACTTAATGGCCTTGCAATGCTCACGTGGGTTCACCTCGGTGTTACTTGGAAACGTATCAACTTTCTGTTGTGAATTAATAGCTGTGGCCAATTGGCCCACTTGTGTCCCCCAAGATTTGAGATGACTCTCAATTGTTGTAACCCTTGATCTCAAAATGTCCATGTTAGAATCGATCTTATTCATCTTTGCTCGTGTTTCTACAAGGAATGAACTAAGTAATTCTTCCAAAGACGAATTTTGTTCTCTCACGTGTGTACTCGTACTTGCTTGATTTTGAAATCCCGGAGGTGGTTGCAACATATTTCTCGTATTGCCATACGAGAAATTTTCATGATTGTGAAGTCCCGGATGATAGAGCGTTGGCAATTGATTCCCTCTATTGTTAAAACCCCGATTGTTCACATAATTGGCTTGCTCCGTATCGGGATTTGCCACTTCTTGACTTATCTCCATAACAGCCTCTGTTTGTTGTTTTCCACCCAAATTTAGAGTGGCAATTTGCTTTGACAATGCAGAAATTTGAGAGGCTAATGCCGACATATTATCAAGTTCAAGAACACCGGCAACCTTTCTTGGCGTAGATCTCTCAGAAGGCCATTGATAACTATTGACAGCCATTTCTTCTAGTAAAAACATGGCTTCACTTGGAGTTTTAGCCATCAATGTACCTCCCGCTGCATCATCTATAATAGTTCTCGAATGCCCATTTATACCATTGTAGAAATACTGAACTTTTTACCAATCTGCGTACCCATGTTGTGGACACCTTCTCAATAATTCTTTGAATCGCTCCCAAGCTTCATAGAGTGGTTCAAAGTCGATCTGATGAAATTGAGAAATCTCACTCTTCAGTTGAAGTGTCTTTCTAGGTGGAAAGAATTTTGCCATAAATTTTTCAGTGAGATCATCCCAACTAGTGATACTTCCGGGTGGGAAGGTTTGAAGCCATTGTTTAGCTTTATCACGAAGTGAAAATGGAAATAACCTCAACCGAATAGCTTCATCGGGAACCCCGTTCATTTTTATTGTGTCACATATCTCAAGAAAAATAACCAAATGAGCGTTAGGGTCGTCCACAACACTTTCCCCAAACTGGTTTTGCTGTACCATGTTTATCAAGGCCAGTTTTAATTCAAAATTGTTCGCATTGATTGGTTGGCGAACAATGCCTGAATAATTTTGGTTCGTGGTTGGTCGAAAATAGTCCCTAATGGCCCTCTCCGGTGGTGTAATAATGGGTATGCGGTTTTCCTCTTCACCGTTTCCTGCCATTTTTGTGAATTCAATTTTTCGTGCGGCTCTAATCTTCCGGAGTGTTCTTTCAATTTCTGGATCAAATAAGATTAAATTAGCACTTTTATTTCTTTGCATCAACAAGAAAACACAAAAATGGCAATAACCCTATTGTAACAAGAACCAATCTAAATTAAAGTAAAACTACTAAGTAATAATATTAGCGCAAATAAGATGAAGTATTCCAAGAACGGCGCCAAAAACTTGTTAGAGATTTTTCTAACCGCAAGTCTACGGTGTCAAGTTTTAATATAGTGAAGTAAGGTTGTCGTATCCACGGGAAATAATTATCGAATTATTGCTAAGTACTATAATATAGTAGTCCAACTTTATTTAGAAAATCAATATTTGATGGAGTTTATATACTAGAATAACAAGAATAAATTAAGAATATGAAAATAAAAATGAGTTTATCCAAATGATCAAATGAATTCTAGAGGTGTGATGAATCTAGTTATCCCTTATGTTATCAATATGGTTTATCAATCATCAATTACCAATTTATAAGTCAAGATTCTACAATAATCATTTCCTCTCTCGAGTGCCAAATGATTTTAGATCTCAATTGGGAAATCAATATCTCTATAAATATCACCAATTGAAATCTCAATAAAAACTATGAATCTTAATAAATGACTTCAAAGGATTCACAAATCTCTCAATTCTATGAAATCATAGGTTATGCTATTTCAAGGTCATGTATTCAATTACCTCTCTCAAATGTCAAATCAAATACACCAAACACTCTAAATTATTGATCAAGTAATTTAGAAGCAATAGATCCAAATAGCACAAATAAATTGAGAAATCTAGATTGACAAACCACAATCTCAAAACATAAGTTCAAACATAGATTACATCATCCCTATAGAATTATAGAGTTTAGCTCATGATTGAAGAAAATGAATCCATAGGAATACAACAATACATCTTACAAGGTATGAGGAAAGCAACAAAATAAGAACAAGAGTTTAGAGATCTTCTCTATTTCTAGATGATAGAAGTCTTCAACTTCTTCTTCAAGCTTTTCCCAATATATTCCAAGCCTTCTCTTATGTCTTCTAGCTGTTTTGTTGGCTGCCAAAGGGCCCAAGATCCCTAATTTCACGTTCCAAGGCTTCTATTTATAGTCCCACAAAAGTCCAAGAAAGAGGGTAGGTGGCATAGGAAATTCCGCCCCCGGGCGCTGCGGCGCCAAACAATTATTGCGCAAAATTACCGCCCGGGCGTTGCAGTGCCGGGCGTTGGGCGCTGCAGCGCCTAATCCATCCATCGCCATTCGTTTGCCCGGGCGTTGGGCACTGCAGCGCCCCACTCGAAAATTAACATGCCCGGCCCTGTTTTGGGCGCTGCAGCGCCAAGGGCCGGGCGCCGCAGCACCGCCCGTCTTAAGGGTGTAAAATGTGATTTTTCTTCGTTTCTTCTTCTTCAAACGCGGTTTCTTCCTTCCTAGCACCATTTTTCGTCATTTTCTTCATTTTTTGGCTACCAAATCTGTATTGACTCTTCATTGACACTTAATGAAATAAATTTGACTCTAACGACTCTAAAAACACCCAAGAATAATACAAAATCCTAATCTAAAATACTCGATTAGTTGGTAAAATACCAACTTAACATTATTCAACCAAGAGCAAAGCATATTGGGTTTACAATAAGACTAGCATGGTTGTTGAAGAATCTATTCACGTAAAATTCAATGAAGTCTCGGGTGTTGAAAGGATACCAATGATGATTGTGATGAAGAAGATATTATTAAACCCATTGTTCAAAATGATCAACCATCCACTTCAAATGTTCCTCAAGAAGATAAAGGTGATACTTCGGATCTTCCTGTGGCATTGAAATTTAAAGGAGATCACCCAAAATATCTTATTATTGGTGATCCCCTTGATAAAGTAATGACCCGAAGAAAATTTGCCTAGAAAGCTCTTATATCTCAAAAAGAGCCTAAAAATGCTAAGGAGGCTATTGAAGATGAGTATTGGTTTTTAGAAATGCAAGTGGAGTTGAATCAATTTGAAAGAAATAATTTATGGGAATTGGTACCTTGTCCTCCATCTCAAACAATTATTAGTACAAAATGGGTATTCTGGAACAAACTCGATGATCAAGGCAACATTATTCAAAACAAGGTGAGGTCAGTAGCTCAAGGGTATTGTCAAGAAGAAGGTATTGATTATGATGAAACATTTGCACCCGTAGCACGTTTAGAAGTTATTCACATTTTACTTGCCTATTCTTGTTTTAAAAATTTCAAGCTTTACCAAATGGATGTTAAATCCGCATTTTTAAATGGTTTTATTCAAGAAGAAGTCTATGTGAAACAACCTCCGGGGTTTGAAATTTTTTCTAGGCCTAATGATGTTTATAAACTTAAAAAGGTCTTGTATGGTTTAAAACAAACACCCCGTGCAAGGTGAATTTGAGATGAGCATGATGGGGGAGCTTAATTTCTTCCTTGGACATCAAATTAAGCAATGCCAAGAAGTTTATATTTCGCAATCAAAATATACAAAAGAACTTTTGAAAAATTTTGGCATTGAAGAAGGAAGAACCGTCTCTACCCATATGGCAACAAATGTCAAAATTGATAAAGATGAAAAAGGCAAGTCCGTGGATAAATCAAAGTATCGAGGTATGATTGGTAGTTTACTTTATTTAACTGCAAGTAGACCGGACATTCTTCATGTCGTATGCCTATGTGCTCATCTTCAAAGCAATCCCAAAGAATCTCATATGAGTGTCGTTAAAAGGATTTTTCGATATTTGAAAGGCACTATTCAATATGGTTTATTTTATCCAAAGAATGAAATTTTTTCTCTTAAAGGTTATAGTGATTCGGACTATGCGGGTAATATTGATGATCGTAAAAGTACTTCCGGATCATGTCAATTTTTGGGCGATTGCCTAGTTTCTTGGTTTTCAAAGAAACAAAATTGTGTTTCACTTTCAACGGCCGAAGCCGAATATATTTCTACGGCTTTTTGTTGTACTCAACTTCTTTGGATGAAACAAACTTTAGCGGATTACAAATGTTCTTTTGAAAATGTTCCTATCTTTTGTGATAACATATCTGCTATAAATATTGCTCAAAACCCGGTTCATCATAACCGTACTAAACATATTGAGTTTCGACATCATTTTCTAAGGGATTGTGTTTCAAAACGAAAAATTGAGATATCTTTCGTACCATCTCAAGAACAATTTGTGGACATTTTTACAAAACCGCTATCTTCCGAGACTTTTGCTTCAATACGAGCTCGGTTAGGCATAATGCATATTGAATGAGGTCTATGTTTGCATTTTGCATGTTTTTAAAACTTAGGGGCGAAATCGGATTTTTGGATCAAACTTCGGATTTCTGTAAAACATACTAAATCAAATGTGGGTCGATCAATTTGAGGTTGACCGGTCGGCATTTTTAGCCCTCGCCGCCTCGGCCCGGCCGGTCGCCCTAAGTCAATTTTTGGATAAAACCGTCTCCGTTCCCAGACTTAGCCTTTTTGGCTCTTTCAACTCATTTTTCGTCCCATTTGCTATTTGCACACAAAATTCACTTCAAATGTGTTTTATTGCATTAATTCTAAATCTTGGACTCTATTATGCTCGTTTATCATCATTATTGCTCATCTTTACCAATTGAATGGTAAGAATTCTACTCCCTTAGCTCAATTGGGTTGAACCCTTGAGAATTTAACTTCTATGTAATTTTCTTGATATTTGATTTATATGATTGTGATGAGCTCCTTAATTGTTGTTGTTTGGATGTTGTATGAACTGATTTGGTGATGAAATTTTTGGCTTGATTACATTTACAAGGGTTATATACAACTTCTTCCAATTTTAACATCCGCCAAGTGTTTGATGAATTGTCGCATATAAAATTTCACCAATTATATGATTCTCTCGTTTTTAAAAGTCCCTTACACTTATAGAGATCATGTTTCTCCACTCAAACGAGCTTTTGCATTTAAAATTATCAACTTCTCCCTTGAAAATTGGATTTTTAGCTTAAAATTTGATAAATCGACTACTTAGCACACTTTGATACACATGAATTATGTTTTTATCGTGCTAACATTCTTTTTGATGATTCCAAAAGGGGAGAAACGGGAAATTGGCTCGTTAGCTCAAAGAAGCTAATAAAAGCTCGCGAAAGAAGCTATAAGCTATGGCTCCTTAAAGCCAAAAGCTGTGAAGTATACTTAGTCCATTGGATGTATTATGGACTTATATGCATGATCAATAATTGTTTTTGACAGGGGGAGCTTCTAAGATCATGTTTTCCATGTCTTCTAGCTTGTGTATTGATTTTTCTTGATGTGCTTGTTGATAGGGGGCTTTTGTATAATGTCTTTGAAAATTTTAACTCCCTTATACTTGGTCATTATGCATAGTCTGTTGTTGCTCTAAACGGATAGTTTACTCCTTGACCGGAAAATCGTTTTGTTTTCAAAATCGTCCTCTTAAAATTGTTTTGGTTTGTAATCATCAAAAAGGGGGAGTTTGTTAGATAAATGTTTTTATCATGATTTTGTTTAAATGAGTTTTTACACCAAAACAATGTTTCTAAATGTTGTCCAAATACTCCCGATCGACATAAAATATTTTTACTAATTTTTCGGAGTATTTTTTGAAGTTTATTTTCAACAAAAATTGGACAACACTTTTGTCTCGTGTTGGACCGGTCGCCCTATAGGGCAACCCGTACTTGAGTTGAGTTTTGGAATAGAAAATGGGACGGAAGGAAAATAGGAAAGGGCGACCGTCGACCCGGAGGTCGACCAGTGTGGGCGACTGGTCGACCTAAGGGCGACCGGTGCCTGGGAACGTGCTTAAGATTACAAAACTCCATGTATTGTATTTTGGAGGAGCCCAACCGGTTCACATAGGGGTCGAACGGTCGGACCCCCCGTCGACCGGTCCCCCTGTGTATTTTTGTGAAAATACTTTCAAATTTCTATCTCTGCGCGACCGGTCGCTATATGGTTTTGACATCAAACTATCAGTTGGATTTTCAGACAGCTTTTCCCCAATTTAAGGGGTTGATTTCTAACAACTATTTCTTGAGTTTAATTACATTATTTTTTTGCAGAAATCACTCTCCAAGAAGGAGCCAATGTCTGTAAATCAAACCAAGACCTCTCCTATAAATAGAGGAACCATTCAAGCAACAAGATACAACACAACATACAAGCAAAAGCATACAAGAAACACATAGTCAAAAAGCTCTTGTTGTATTAGCCCAAGTACTTTCACTCTTTTGAGGTCTAGACTCTTCATTCTTGATTACACTTGCACTCAATATTTGTATTATCATTATCGAGTTGTAATCTTGATTTTTGTCCATCATCCAAAACAAGATATCCTTGTGGTTGTTCTTGTGGTAAGAGCACACTTGAGTGATCTTAGGTGTTGAAGAGTGTGGTACTCTTCATAGGTGTTGAAGGAAGATTGTGATAATCTCCTTGAAGGTGTTGTAAGAGGATTGTGGTAATCCTCAAAGGTGGCGTTGTATTAATTATGGTAATTAATAAAATTTCTTTTTTTTTTTGAAACCCATCCCGAATATACTGGGGTGGTAGAGCACGTAGTCCCTAGGTGGGGTGAAGCTCTTTAAATCAATGTGTGTTGTTTATATTCCGCATTTACAGTTTCTATCTTTGCTTGATCTCTCGAAAAAGAGGGCGAAATTTGAAAAATCGGCATAATCTATTCACCCCCTCTAGATTATCGTAGCGACTTGGACTAACAGTTTACATATAAAATTGGGGTGTCAACTTTCTAATACAAAGTTTTCTAAACCTCATCAAAATCTATACAATAAATTTCCTAACAATTTTCCCCTTTTTGATGATGCCAAAACTTTTCTTACAAAATCATGTGCTGAAAATTAAATAATTGAAAAGAATGTATAAATTTTATTCATGAACATTCAACACTTACATTATTGTATGTATATTACAATTATATTGTAAAAATACAGAACAAAATTTTCTGACAACTATCTTCTCATCTACTCTAATGTCTTCTTCTGCTCTTCTTCTCCGTTCTTCCTCATCCTTTCTTCTCCTTCTCTCATTATCTCTCTTCTTTTTATTTTCTCCTCCTCCTTTTTTTTTTTTTTTTTTTTTCTGAGCTCCAACTCCTTTTCTTCAGCTTTCTTGCCATTTCATCATCTCATACGCTCATCTTCTCTGTTTTCAGCTTCACGTAGGTCGATCCAATATCGCATTCCTCTTTAAAAGATTAATGGCCATGATTCCACTTACTCTTTTTGGTGAGAGCTCCTACCTCCTCCCACCAGAGTGTGAATCTCTGTCTCTTCCTCTATCTCCGCTTCTTCCTCCTGCATGACTACATCCTCTAGATACTTGGATGTTGGGTGGTTGCTGACTCTTAGAAGTCTGTTGACTCTTCATTCTTGTTATTATAATTATTATAAATGGATATTAACACATATATGTACATATATATATATATACACACGTGTTGACACACTGTTAAGTTGGTTTTATATCAATGTATTGAGCGCTCTAGACTAGGATTTTGCGTTGTTTTTGGGTATTTTAGTGTCGTTTGAGTCAAGTTTGTCTCATTTGGTGTCGTTCGAGAATCGGATCGGATCGGGCCAAATTGAGCAAAAATGGTGAAAAACGTGTTGGACCAGTAAAGATCGCATTTTAGAAGCGTAAAAACGGAAAATATCGATCGAGAACGACGCCTTGAACAGAAGGCTTCAAAACCCCGCCGCTGACGCAAAGGGGTCGAAATTAGTACAGAGCATAAGGAAAGAAGGCGCTGCAGCAGCGCCGGGCTAAGTGGCAGCAAGGCCAAAGACAATAAGCAAAGAAGAGTGCCCCAACGTGTGCTAAGCGGCGTTCAAATGACGGCCCAGTGCCAAGCAAGAGAGCAGCAGGACGTCATCAAGCATGCAACAACGCATCCAAAGACAAGCGACACAAGCAAGCAGCAAAGCAGGTATGATAATTAAAGGCTGCTGCCGCTGAGGATGATGGGCTGCAGCCAGCGCGTCAACCAAATGAACGATCGGCGAGATGATGAGCATGCAGTAAGAGAGCTGCAGCGCGCGCGACTACGGGGCTGAATCTGGGCTTTATTTTCGTGGGCTTTTGGACGCGTTTTTGAGGGTTTCGAGCCTATAAATATGTTAAGTCCCGAACATAACGGGGGTCGGACATTATTTTGAGCACAACGGAAGGCAAGAGACACAGAGCTAGGGTTCGGGACGACAATTGGAGGCACTTCTCGTCTGGACACAGAGAGAATTCCTTCCCTTTTCTTCTCAATTATTTCTTTGTTTTTCTTTGTCGATTTTTGAGATGTATAATTATTTCTTCATGAATTTTTGTACATCCATTATGAGCTAAACCCATATTTCTAGGGGATTGATGTAACTTACGTTTGAACCTATGTTTTGATTTCCAGTTTATGAAACTCGCATATTATTTAATCTATTTGTGCTATTTGATTTGATTGCATCTGGATTATCTGATCAATAATTTAGATTGTTTGGTGTGTTTGATTTGACGCTCGAGAGAGGTAATTGAACGCCTGGCCATAGAATAACATAACCTAGGGTTTCATAGAATCGAGAGATTTATGAATCTTTTGAAGCCTGTGATAGAATATTCCTTGAGCACATTAGGGTTTAATTTATGATTTTTATAGAGATATCGAAATCAGAAATTGGAACCTAGAATCACTTGGCACTCGAGAGAGGAAGTGATAAACGGTAGAAATATTGGCTTATAGATTGATAACTTGTGATTAATAAACTGGATTGAAAACATAGGGGATAACTAGGTGAAATCAACCCTCTAGAATCATCTTTTAAGTGTTTGATTAATTGTCTGAACCAATTATTTGCTTAATTTTAATTTTATTTTTAGTTTAATCAATCATCATCTCTTTCCGATTTCTAGATAGAGTTAAGCTATTTTAATTATAGTACTTAGTATAAAATTCGATAACAATCCCTGTGGAGACGATAACCCTACTTTCAAAATCTATACTAAAACTTGACACCGTACGCTTGCATGTAAGATTTTCGCGATCAAGTTTTGGCGCCGTTGTCGGGGATTGTTTTATCCTATTTTAAACTAATACTATTACCACGTAGTCTTAATCCTAATCTAGACTAGTATAGGAATCATAATTTCGTATTTCTCATTGATTTATTTGTTTATGCGAGATTCTGAAAATACTAATTTGCTTCATTTTGATCCAGAGATTGAACGGACACTTCGAGCAATCGAGCAAAGAAAGCGAGCACTTAATCGAGCAATGGCGGATGGCGAGACAATGAGAATAACTAAATTGGGTCGTAAATGTGCCACCACGTACTGGAGGCACCAGAAAGGGCAATCCGGGATTACTTTTTGCCCACCGTGAACCAGAATTACTCCGGAATTGTGCGCCAGCCCATTAATGCAAATAATTTCGAATTGAAACCGGGCCTCATAAGCATGGTTCAGCAGAATCAGTTTGGGGGGAGTCCAGTGGATGATCCGAATACACATCTGGCCACATTCTTGGAGATTTGCGACACCATTAAGATGAATGGTGTGACTGATGAGGCCATTCGGTTGAGGCTTTTCCCGTTCTCACTTCGGGATAAGGCCAGCAGTGGTTACAGACGTTCGCCCCTGGGAGTATTACGAGCTGGGATGATCTGACTCAAAAGTTTTTAGCAAAATTCTTCCCTCCCAGCAAGACACTCCAACTGAAGAGCGAGATCGCCCAGTTCCAACAGATTGATTTTGAGCCGTTATATGAAGCTTGGGAGCGATTTAAAGATCTGTTGAGGAGATGCCCACAACATGGATATGCAGACTGGCAGAGGGTTCAATATTTTTACAATGGGCTGAATGGGCATACGAGGACGATACTAGATGCGGCATCAGGAGGTACATTGATGGCTAAAACACCGACTGAGGCCTTACTTTTACTTGAAGAAATGGCCACAAACAACTATCAATGGCCCTCCGAGAGGACAACACCGCCGATGCTTGCCGGTGTTCTTGAGTTGGATACAATGTCAGCTTTGGCAGCTCAAATCTCGAGTCCGACAAAGCAATTGGCAATCATGAATACAAAGAGCACACCACAAAGAAACCGCACTCCCACCCGCCGCCGTTCACGCAGCTGCCACTCACGAGGCCGATCAAGTCAATTATGTGAATAACCGGATTTTAATAACCGAGGTAATTCATTACCAACTCACTACCACCCGGACTTCGCAATCATGAGAATCTCTCTCTTATAGCAACAACAGAACGTATTGAATCCACCTCCGGGTTATCCAAACCCATCCAGCCCAATGCACTCGGAGGTGAAAAGAAGATCGCTAGAGGAGATGCTCGGCTCATTCATCGGAGAGACCGTAAATCAAATGAATAGGAGTGAGGCGCAGATTGATGGTCCGAATACTAAGATGATCACAATGGAGACGCATATTAGGTCGATCGAGATACAAATGGGGTCGATTGGCTACAACCGTGAATTCATTGCGCAGAAGGGAAAGTTCCCAAGTGATACGTAGATTAATCCGAGAGAGCACGCAATGCAATTTACGCGAAAAGGAAGCAAAAATTCAGCCTGCTCCCGAAGAATCACCTATTTATGCGAAACCAGTGGAATCCAAGAAAATGAAGTTGGAAGAATTTGAAACCTGTCTATCCGATGAGGAGTGTAGTGCAATAGTCCGCAGTAAACTACCTTTAAAATGAAGGATCCAGGAGTTTCACTATTCCTTGTACTATTGGAGGAGTTTGCTTTGAGAAACCACTTTGTGATCTTGGGTCCAGTGTGAATCGATATCTCTTGCTAATGTGACGAAGTATGGGCTCGGTGAGGTGAAGCCGCCCAACATCACTTTGCGATTCACGATCGATCCATCGCCTATCCGTGGGGAATCATTGAAGACGTATTGGTAAGAATTAATAAATTTGTTTTTCTGTGGATTTTGTAATGTTGGACGCGAACGAGGAGAAGAAAATACATATAATCTTTGGGCGGCCATTTTTAGCCACAGCAGGCTTTGATCGATGTAGAAACGGGGAGCTAACATTGCGGGTAAATCAAGAGAAAGTTGTATTCACCATCCATCCAACCAATAGGCTAAAATTTGAATTAAAGGATGGTAAGCAGATGGTTGGGAATATTGCTGAAGACATTGGAGGTTGGGAAGTTTCTAAGGGAAACGTGGATAACATGCCTATTGGAGCCCCAACTTGAGGATAATCGACATAGTCGATCAAGATCAGAACTTAGCGCTTCTTGGGAGGCAACCCAAGCCCCTTTTTATTGCTTTCTTAGTTTTAATATAGTTAGTAGTTGTTTTTGCTTTGTTATGAATTTTTTTTGCATTTTTAGGAGTAGTAAGTTGCATCATACCACACCCCTCTTATTTGTGCAAATCCCACATATCCCACTCCATCCTCACAAAGGAGCATTATGACACCACACACACCATCTTCATCTCATTCACTCATTATTTGGTAAGTTTGCAACTTTCCAAACCCCACCCCATTTTCCCCATCTTGTGATTGTTGTGTGGTTGGATTGTAGTAGTGCTAGGATAATTGTTGTTGATTTGTGGATTGTGGATTGGTTGCTCATGCTGAACTTAGGCTTAGTCTTTGATGTTTGGGATTGAATTGAGTTATCCATTGCATTCACTATCTTTGCCCAAATTCATGCATATGAGGTGTTTGATAAAATGCCCCAATGATAGTTTCACATTGTTTAGTGCTTATTTGCATATCTATGCTTATCTTTTTGACATGGCACTATATTTTTTACTTGGGTGCATTATGTATGTGCTTTGATTTTCGATTTCTCACCCATAATCGAATTCTTTGGTTCCACGAGTTTTGTTTTCTTGTCTACCTTGCTAGGTTGCAAAAATGTGAAACCAAAGAGGGACCGGGCTAAGGCGAATGGGAAGAACAAGACCACACCTCGGAGGCATATAACACCCACGAGCTTGTGCACCAGGATGCATTGTGAGCTTTTACGAGACACCTCCTACACGTAGTAGTACCACATGACTTAAGGAGCCTTCGCTCCTCGGCTACCAGGAAAGTCCTTTTTCCCACCTCTCCATTGGGGACAATGTCGTTTTAAGTTTGGGGGGTGCAGTCTATTTTTATTCATTGAGTCGTATCTTGAGTAAAAAATGAAAAAAATAAGAGTCTAGAGTCGAGTCGAGTCGCTTGTAAAAACTGTGAAACTGCGTGACTAAGTGAATTTGTTGAATATGAGTTGAACGGTCAAAAGAGCATGTGTTGAACTGTGATTTATTCTTCTTTCCATTAATTCCATCTATGTGCTTGACTCTGTTGATTTATTTGGGGATGATTTATGGAATTGAGTGGTTCCTTTATGATCCCACCGGATTCTAGAACTTGTCTGATCACTAGTCGAGGCGAAATCCTAGGTGAAGTAACATTGAGGAAGTGATTTAGGCCATCTTTGAACAAGCCAGAGCCTAAAATGCCTACCTTTGCATTATATTTTCCCTAGTGTCCCCCTTTGAGCCTTATAAACCCATTTCTTTGGCAAACCATCTAATACCCGAGCCTAAATGTGAATATCCTAATTACCCATCACTCATACACACAAAGTATAGAAAAATATTGGAAGTTGAGGAGGGTATGATGAGAAAGGTGTGAATTTAATTGAATGAAGTTGCGAGAAAAGAAAATATGAAACCCCATGTACGCAAAAGAATAAGTTTGGGGTTCCGAAAAAAAAAAGAGAAAAAGAAAAAAATGAATGAGAAAAATCATGGATTGAAGGTTCATAAACATTGGGGATGTCAAAAAGTGAAAGGTAGTTGCTAATTGATGATTCGAATTGATAATTGTGTGTTTGGGTGATTTGAGCTACTTAATCCTATATTTTCCTACCTTACCCTAAGCCCACATTACAAGCTATAAAAGTCCTATTGATCCTTGTGTTACATTAGCCTACATTAGTGGAGATTAGTGTGAAAGACAAGCCTATGGAGTCCGGTAAGCATCTCATCTCCATATTCAAAAAGTGGATCATTTTGAAAACACTTGATTGCGTGAATCTATCTGGATAATGAAAACGGAGTTGGCATGAACATTCCACCTTCATGATCACATTGTGAAAATACATGCTTGATTGATAGTAAAACGAAATTTGACGAATGAGTTTGGTTGTGAAGTTTCGCAGTTGGTTTGTTGAGTCAGTCGTCTTCATTTGTTGTTTCCTTCATGTTTGTCGATTTTTAGAGTCTGTAATTGCTTGAGGACAAGCAAACGTCTATGTTTGGGGGGATTTGTTAAGTTGGTTTTATATCAATGTATTGAGCGCTCTAGACTAGGATTTTGCGTTGTTTTTGGGTATTTTAGTGTCGTTTGAGTCGAGTTTGTGTCATTTGGTGTCGTTCGAGAATCGGGACTGGACTGGGTAGCCGAAATTGAGCAAAAACGGTGAAAAACGTGTTGGACGGTAAAGATCGCATTTTAGAAGCGGAAAAACGGGAAAATATCGACTGAGAACGAGCGCCGCAGCGCGGGGGTCGAAATTAGTACAAGAGCATAAGGAAAGAAGGCAGTGCAGGCTTGGCTAAGCTAAGTGGCTACAAAGCGCCCAAAGACAATAAAGAAAGCCCCAGCGTGTGGCAAGCGACGTTCAGCGACCAGCCCAGGCCAAGCAGCAGCAGCAGGGACGTCATCAAGCATGCAACAACGTCATCCAGCACAGCGCACACAAGCAAGCAAACAGGTATGATAATTAAAGCGGCAGCAGCTAAGGATGATGATGGCAGTAGCCGCGGCTAGCGCGTCAACCAAATAACGATCGGCAGATGATGAGATGAGCAGCAAAACAAGTAAGAAGAGAGCGGCAGCGCGCGACTACGGGCTGAATCGGGCTTTATTTTCGTGGGCTTTTGGACGCGTTTTCGAGGTTTCGAGCCTATAAATATGTTAAGTCCCGAACATAACGGGGTCGACATTATTTTGAGCACAACTAAGGCAAGAGACACGAGCTAGGGTTCGGGACGGCAATTGGAGGCACTTCTCGTCCGGACACAGAGAGAATTCCTTCCTTTTCTTCTCAATTCTTTCTTTGTTTTTCTTTGTCGATTTTTGAGATGTATAATTATTTCTTCATGAATTTTTGTACATCCATTATGAGCTAAACCCATATTTCTAGGGATTGATGTAACTTACGTTTGAACCTATGTTTTGATTTCATTTATGAAACTCGCATATTATTTAATCTATTTGTGCTATTTGATTTGATTGCATCCGGATTATCCGATCAATAATTTAGATTGTTTGGTGTGTTTGATTTGACGCCGAGAGAGGTAATTGAACGCCCTGGCCATAGAATAACATAACCAGGGTTTCATAGAATCGAGAGATTTATGAATCTTTTGAAGCCTCGTGATAGAATATTCCTTGAGCACATTAGGGTTTAATTTATGATTTTTATAGAGATATCGAAATCGAAATTGGAACCTAATCACTTGGCACTCGAGAGAGGAAGTGATAAACGGTAGAAATATTGGCTTATAGATTGATAACTTGTGATTAATAAACCGGATTGAAAACATAGGGGATAACTAGGTGAAATCAACCCTCTAGAATTCATCTTTTAAGTGTTTGATTAATTGTCTGAACCAATTATTTGCTTAATTTTAGTTTTATTTTTAGTTTAATCAATCATCATCTCTTTCCGATTTCTAGATAGAGTTAAGCTATTTTAATTATAGTACTTAGTATAAAATTCGATAACAATCCCTGTGGAGACGATAACCCTACTTTCAAAATCTATACTAAAACTTGACACCGTACGCTTGCGGTAAGATTTTCGCGATCACACACACACCACAAACACACACATATATGGGTATTTATATTTATATATATTAATATATTATATTTATAATTTTTTTTCTAAGTATATATATAATTTCAGTATTATATTAAATTATAACTTAACATAAATTCAAGATATAGGTCCCAAGGGGTGTGGTGTAAGGTTTAGAAAGGGGGGTTAAATAAACCTTACCAAATTTTTGATTTAGTCCTTTTAAATAGTTTAACAGAGTTGACTCAAATTAGCCGTGTCCTTGAAGGACGGCTAAGTTGGCTAATCAGCTAAGTTACCCACTCAACAGACTCGATAGAGATGTTGATAGTATAACTCGGTTGTCCAAGCCAAATATAAACTCATCAGCAGATATAAAATAGATATGCAGGAAAGTAAGTGTTGAAAGTAAATTGTATTTTTAAAGAGGTTCGAAGGTGGGGTAATTCTTCTAATCCTCTCTTCTCCAACTCCTGGAGGAATACACTAAGTAACAGATCAGTTTACAAAGCGGTTATCAGTCTGGAGACAACCTTGATCACACAACTGGCTTCTCTTGCGACTCAACTTCTTCACGAGGCAGCTTCCTTGCTACTTCAGCTCACTTCTCAAGTTCTTATATTTGATCATGAAGCCCTCCAACAAACTTGATACTTAGTTCGATCTTGAACCTTTCTACAATCCTTCAACTTGGAAAGTAGACCCATTTGGTCTTCAAATGTTTTCCTCTTCAACTGATTGAAGTTATATCTCCTTCACAGCTTGTGTTGGATCGAGTTTCTTCGAGTTTTAGGCTTGAGGAATAACTTGTAATGCTTTATGAATTCTGCAGATTGATTGCTTGAATAATGCTTGCTCTTGCTAGGTTCAGGTTGTCAAGGTCACCTTTTCTCAAATGCTTCATCAGCCTTTTATAGTACACATTTGAAATTTGCTCGTTGAAGAGATAGACTAGTTTCAAATGTCACTTTGTGTTTGTTGGCTTGTCTTGTCTTGGTCTGCAGCCCTTGTGATGTTGACCTTTCCTCGTATTAAATGGCATTTCAGCTTTGCAGGTTCTGACACAAGGTGCAGTGTTTCCCATTGGTTCCTTCATTTTGCACAATTTTGGGCCAAACACTTTAAGACCTGGCAGCTTGACATATTACTATATCGAGTAATATTCTTGACTTTATTCCAACGGATCTATGTCAGTTGTCTTCACTTGACTGTTGCCTTTACCCCGGGTGACTTGAGTCTACTCCAATCATGGGATTGACTCAACTATCACTTTAACTGATAGACTTGGCTTCTTTAGTTGACTTGACTGACACTTTTCACAGTTGTTCCTCAGCTGACTCTCCTTCAGTCGAGTCCTTGATTTCCTTCTAGGCCATACTCAGTTGACACACAACAGAGTCTTCATTCCAGTTCGCAGTTGACTTCCTGTAATCTTTGACATAGCTGACTTAACTCAGCTCTTCTGGTCCTATCTATTACAAAGCATAATTACAAGGAAAATGGGGTGCTAACTTCCTAGTTTAAGTTTTACACAGTATCGTCAAAATCTAACAAATAAATTTCCTAACAAATTAGTATATTTATATATTATTAATATTCTTATTTATTAATTTTATAATAGTTTTATTATATTTATCTACTTATATTATATATATACGGATATTAACACACACACACACACACATACATATATATATATATACGGGTATTTATATTTATATATTCTAATATTATATACTTATAATTTTACTCGCCAAGTATACATATATAGAGTTTTACTATTATATTAAATTGCAACTTAACATAAATTCAAGAAAATTATTTAATAATAATTAGTATGTTCATATATTATTAATATTCTTATTTATTAATTTTACAATATTTTTATTATATTTATCTAATTATATTATATTGTTCACTTGGTTTTATACCATTGATTTTGGCTTCCTAGACTTGAGTTTTGTGTTGTTTTTGAGTATTTTGAGTCATTTTTGTTATATCTCATAGGTTAAGCATTAATTTCTATTGTTTCGAGTCATTTGAGTGGCCAAGACATATTGTGGGCCAAGCATATTGAGTCTAGAGTCATAACAATGAGTCTCATGTCAAAAGAAGCAAGGATGATCAAACAAGAAGGGGATTGATATCAAGAAATGTCCAAACGCGTCTAGAATTTCCAGCACTGGCATGTTTTAGTATTTTGGCCATAACTCTCTCCACAAAATTGATATTGAGCTGATTCAAGTGGCCACGGAAAGCTAAGAGAGTGTAGCGCCCCCTCCTTGGCGCTGCAGCGCCCGGCACCAAAATGGGCGATGCAGGTTTGTGTTTTTGTCATAGTTTCATTTTCAGCGCTGCAGCTTCCAGGGGCGGACAAAACAAGAAATGTCCGATTTTTGGATCTAAAAGGAGGGTACTATAAATAGATAAATGGTAGGCTTGAACTAGGGCATGGAGGACACTTGGGGATGAAAACCAACACCACCAATACACAAGGGAAGAGTTGGGGAAGAGGATTGAAGACATTTATCATCTAGAAATAGATAAGATTCTTCTTTAATCTCTTTAATTCTTTCTTTGTTATTTCTTGTATATCATTTGATATGCATTCTCATTTGATTATGGGTATTTGTATTTTCATCATGAGCTAAACTTTATAATTCTAGAGGGATGATGTAATCTATGTTTGAACTTATGTTTTGATATTGTCGTTTATCAATCTAGATTTCCCAATCTATTTGTGCTATTTGGATTTATTGCTTCTAAATTACTTGATCAATAATTTAGAGTGTTTGGTGTATTTGATTTGACACTTGAGAGAGGTAATTGAATACATGGCCTTGAAATAGCATAACCCAGGATTTCATAGAATTGAGAGATTTGTGAATCCTTTGAAGTCATCAACCAAGATTCATAGTTTTTATTGAGATTTCAATTGGTGATTTTTATAGAGATATTGATTTCCCAATTGTGATCCAAATCATTTGGCACTCGAGAGAGGAAATGATTATTGTAGGAATCTAGACTTATAAATTGGTAATTTGTGATTGGTATACCATATTGATAATATAAGGGAAAACTAGATTCATCACACCTCTAGAATTCATTCTCCCATAGATTTAGATGTTTATATTTTGATTAGTTATATCTAGTTATTTTTATTTATAAATTGAGACATCCACCTATTATTGATCTGTCAAATATAGCATAGGTAATTTATACTTGGTACTTATACACGCATTCCCTGTGGATACGACAACCCTACTCATATCACTATATTAAAACTTGACACCGTAGACTCTAGCATGTGTTAAACTGTGATTTAATCTTCTTTCCATTAATTCCATCTATGTGCTTAACTCTGTTGATTTATTTGGGGATGATTTATGCAATTGAGTGGTTACTTTATGATCTCACCGGATGCTAGAACTTGTCTAATCACTAGTCGAGGCGAAATCCTAGGTGAAGTAACATTAAGGAAGTGATTTAGGCCATCTTTGAACAAGCCAGAGCCTAGAATGCCTACCTTTGTATTATATTTTCCCTAGTGTCCCCTTTTGAGCCTTATAAACCCGTTTCTTTGGCAACCAATCTAATACCCAGAGCCTAAAGGTTAATATCCTAATTACCCATCAATCATACACACAAAGTATAGAAAAAAATATTGGAAGTTGAGGAGGGTATGATGAGAAGGGTGTGTATTTAATTGAATGAAGTTGCCCGAGAAAAGAAAATATGGGACCCCATGTACGCAAAAGAATAAGTTTGGGGGTTCCGGAATGAGTATGAGACAAATGATATTGGTTGTGAAGCTTTGCAGTTTGTTTGTATTGTTGTGTCTTGTATTTTTCATTTTAGAGTTGTAATTGCTTGAGGACAAGCAATATTCTAAGTTTGGGGGTATTTGTTCACTTGGTTTTATACCATTTATTTGGGCTTCCTAGACTTGAGTTTTGTGTTGTTTTTGAGTATTTTGAGTCATTTTTGTTATATCTCATAGGTCAAGCATTAATTTCTATTGTTTCGAGTCATTTGAGTGGCCAAGACATATTGTGGGCCAAGCATATTGAGTCTAGAGTCATAACAATGAGTCTCATGTCAAAAGAAGCAAGGATGATCAAACAAGAAGGGGATTGATATCAAGAAATGTCCAAACGCGTCTAGAATTTCCAGCACTGGCAGGTTTTAGTATTTTGGCCATAACTCTCTCCACAAAATTGATATTGAGCTGATTCAAGTGGCCACGGAAAGCTAAGAGATAGGGCTACAACTCTTATGAAGACACAAAAAGCAAATTCGGACGTTTGGATGGCGCTACAGCGCGAAGAAGAGGCGCTGCAGCGCAACAGCGGCGCCGCAGCGCCAGGGAGTGTAGCGCCCCCTCCTTGGCGCTGCAGCACCCGGTACCGAAAATGGGCAGTCTGGGTTTGTGTTTTGGCGCTGCAGCGCCCATTTTCGAGCGCTGCAGCGCCCGTGGGCGGACAAAACAAGAAATGTCCGATTTTTGGATCTAAAAGGAGGGTACTATAAATAGATAAATGGTAGGCTTGAACTAGGGCATGGAGGACACTTGGGGATGAAAACCAACACCACCAATACACAAGGGAAGAGTTGGGGAAGAGGATTGAAGACATTTATCATCTAGAAATAGATAAGATTCTTCTTTAATCTCTTTAATTCTTTCTTTGTTATTTCTTGTATATCATTTGAGATGCATTCTCATTTGATTATGGGTATTTGTATTTTCATCATGAGCTAAACTTTATAATTCTAGAGGGATGATGTAATCTATGTTTGAACTTATGTTTTGATATTGTCGTTTATCAATCTAGATTTCCCAATCTATTTGTGCTATTTGGATTTATTGCTTCTAAATTACTTGATCAATAATTTAGAGTGTTTGGTGTATTTGATTTGACACTTGAGAGAGGTAATTGAATACATGGCCTTGAAATAGCATAACCTAGGATTTCATAGAATTGAGAGATTTGTGAATCCTTTGAAGTCATCAACCAAGATTCATAGTTTTTATTGAGATTTCAATTGGTGATTTTTATAGAGATATTGATTTCCCAATTGTGATCTAAATCATTTGGCACTCGAGAGAGGAAATGATTATTGTAGGAATCTAGACTTATAAATTGGTAATTTGTGATTGGTATACCATATTGATAATATAAGGGAAAACTAGATTCTTCACACCTCTAGAATTCATTCTCCCATAGATTTAGATGTTTATATTTTGATTAGTTATATCTAGTTATTTTTATTTATAAATTGAGACATCCACCTATTATTGATCTGTAAAATATAGCATAGGTAATTTATACTTGGTACTTATACACGCATTCCCTGTGGATACGACAACCCTACTCATATCACTATATTAAAACTTGACATCGTAGACTCTAGCATGTGTTAAATCGTGATTTAATCTTCTTTCCATTAATTCCATCTATGTGCTTAACTGTTGATTTATTTGGGGATGATTTATGCAATTGAGTGGTTACTTTATGATCTCACCTAGGATGCTAGAACTTGTCTAATCACTAGTCGAGGCGAAATCCTAGGTGAAGTAACATTAAGGAAGTGATTTAAGCCATCTTTGAACAAGCCAGAGCCTAGAATGCCTACCTTTGTATTATATTTTCCCTAGTGTCCCCTTTTGAGCCTTATAAACCCGTTTTTTGGCAACCAATCTAATACCCGAGCCTAAAGGTTAATATCCTAATTACCCATCAATCATACACACAAAGTATAGAAAAAAATATTGGAAGTTGAGGAGGGTATGATGAGAAGGGTGTGTATTTAATTGAATGAAGTTGAGAAAAGAAAATATGGGACCCCATGTACGCAAAAGAATAAGTTTGGGGGTTCCGGAATGAGTATGAGACAAATGATATTGGTTGTGAAGCTTTGCAGTTTGTTTGTATTGTTGTGTCTTGTATTTTTCATTTTAGAGTTGTAATTGCTTGAGGACAAGCAATATTCTAAGTTTGGGGTATTTGTTCACTTGGTTTTATACCATTTATTTGGGCTTCCTAGACTTGAGTTTTGTGTTGTTTTTGAGTATTTTGAGTCATTTTTGTTATATCTCATAGGTCAAGCATTAATTTCTATTGTTTCGAGTCATTTGAGTGGCCAAGACATATTGTGGGCCAAGCATATTGAGTCTAGAGTCATAACAATGAGTCTCATGTCAAAAGAAGCAAGGATGATCAAACAAGAAGGGGATTGATATCAAGAAATGTCCAAACGCGTCTAGAATTTCCAGCACTGGCAGGTTTTAGTATTTTGGCCATAACTCTCTCCACAAAATTGATATTGAGCTGATTCAAGTGGCTACGGAAAGCTAAGAGATAGGGCTACAACTCTTATGAAGACACAAAAAGCAAATTCGGACGTTTGGATGGCGCTACAGCGCGAAGAAGAGGCGCTGCAGCGCAACAGCGGCGCCGCAGCGCCAGGGAGTGTAGCGCCCCTCCTTGGCGCTGCAGCGCCCGGTACCGAAAATGGGCAGTCTGGGTTTGTGTTTTGGCGCTGCAGCGCCCATTTTCGAGCGCTGCAGCGCCCGTGGGCGGACAAAACAAGAAATGTCCGATTTTTGGATCTAAAAGGAGGGTACTATAAATAGATAAATGGTAGGCTTGAACTAGGGCATGGAGGACACTTGGGGATGAAAACCAACACCACCAATACACAAGGGAAGAGTTGGGGAAGAGGATTGAAGACATTTATCATCTAGAAATAGATAAGATTCTTCTTTAATCTCTTCAATCTAGATTTCCCAATCTATTTGTGCTATTTGGATTTATTGCTTCTAAATTACTTGATCAATAATTTAGAGTGTTTGGTGTATTTGATTTGACACTTGAGAGAGGTAATTGAATACATGGCCTTGAAATAGCATAACCTAGGATTTCATAGAATTGAGAGATTTGTGAATCCTTTGAAGTCATCAACCAAGATTCATAGTTTTTATTGAGATTTCAATTGGTGATTTTTATAGAGATATTGATTTCCCAATTGTGATCTAAATCATTTGGCACTCGAGAGAGGAAATGATTATTGTAGGAATCTAGACTTATAAATTGGTAATTTGTGATTGGTATACCATATTGATAATATAAGGGAAAACTAGATTCATCACACCTCTAGAATTCATTCTCCCATAGATTTAGATGTTTATATTTTGATTAGTTATATCTAGTTATTTTTATTTATAAATTGAGACATCCACCTATTATTGATCTGTCAAATATAGCATAGGTAATTTATACTTGGTACTTATAAACGCATTCCCTGTGGATACGACAACCCTACTCATATCACTATATTAAAACTTGACACCGTAGACTCTAAAGCATGTGTTAAACGTGATTTAATCTTCTTTCCATTAATTCCATCTATGTGCTTAACTCTGTTGATTTATTTGGGGATGATTTATGCAATTGAGTGGTTACTTTATGATCTCACCGGATGCTAGAACTTGTCTAATCACTAGTCGAGGCGAAATCCTAGGTGAAGTAACATTAAGGAAGTGATTTAGGCCATCTTTGAACAAGCCAGAGCCTAGAATGCCTACCTTTGTATTATATTTTCCCTAGTGTCCCCTTTTTGAGCCTTATAAACCCGTTTTTTGGCAACCAATCTAATACCCAGAGCCTAAAGGTTAATATCCTAATTACCCATCAATCATACACACAAAGTATAGAAAAAAATATTGGAAGTTGAGGAGGGTATGATGAGAAGGGTGTGTATTTAATTGAATGAAGTTGCCCGAGAAAAGAAAATATGGGACCCCATGTACGCAAAAGAATAAGTTTGGGGGTTCCGGAATGAGTATGAGACAAATGATATTGGTTGTGAAGTTTTGCAGTTTGTTTGTATTGTTGTGTCTTGTATTTTTCATTTTAGAGTTGTAATTGCTTGAGGACAAGCAATATTCTAAGTTTGGGGGTATTTGTTCACTTGGTTTTATACCATTTATTTGGGCTTCCTAGACTTGAGTTTTGTGTTGTTTTTGAGTATTTTGAGTCATTTTTGTTATATCTCATAGGTTAAGCATTAATTTCTATTGTTTCGAGTCATTTGAGTGGCCAAGACATATTGTGGGCCAAGCATATTGAGTCTAGAGTCATAACAATGAGTCTCATGTCAAAAGAAGCAAGGATGATCAAACAAGAAGGGGATTGATATCAAGAAATGTCCAAACGCGTCTAGAATTTCCAGCACTGGCATGTTTTAGTATTTTGGCCATAACTCTCTCCACAAAATTGATATTGAGCTGATTCAAGTGGCCACGTAAAGCTAAGAGATAGGGCTACAACTCTTATGAAGACACAAAAAGCAAATTCGGACGTTTGGATTAAGCTACAGCGCGAAGAAGAAGCGCTGCAGCTAAATAAAACCGGCGCCGCAGCGCAGTGAGTGTTCTACGGACTGCAGCTTTCAGGGGAGGGGCGCTGCAGCCCTGGTACCGAAAATGGGCAGTCTGGGTTTGTGTTTTGGCATTGCAGCGCCCATTTTTTCGAAGCGCTGAAGCGCCGTGGGCGGACAAAACAAGAAATGTCCGATTTTTGGATCTAAAAGGAGCCGAGGTACTATAAATAGATAAATGGTAGGCTTGAACTAGGGCATGGAGGACACTTGGGGATGAAAACCAACACCACCAAGACACAAGGGAAGAGTTGGGGAAGAGGATTGAAGACATTTATCATCTAGAAATAGATAAGATTCTTCTTTAATCTCTTTAATTCTTTCTTTGTTATTTCTTGTATATCATTTGAGATGCATTCTCATTTGATTATGGGTATTTGTATTTTCATCATGAGCTAAACTTTATTATTCTGGAGGGATGGTGTAATCTATGTTTGAACTTATGTTTTGATATTGTGGTTTATCAATCTAGATTTCCCAATCTATTTGTGCTATTTAGATTTATTGCTTCTAAATTACTTGATCAATAATTTAGAGTGTTTGGTGTATTTGATTTGACACTTGAGAGAGGTAATTGAATACATGGCTTGAAATAGCATAACCTAGGATTTCATAGAATTGAGAGATTTGTGAATCCTTTGAAGTCATCAACCAAGATTCATAGTTTTTATTGAGATTTCAATTGGTGATTTTTATAGAGATATTGATTTCCCAATTGTGATCTAAATCATTTGGCACTCGAGAGAGGAAATGATTATTGTAGGAATCTAGACTTATAAATTGGTAATTTGTGATTGGTATACCATATTGATAATATAAGGGAAAACTAGATTCATCACACCTCTAGAATTCATTCTTCCATAGATTTAGATGTTTATATTTTGATTAGTTATATCTAGTTATTTTTATTTATAAATTGAGACATCCACCTATTATTGATCTGTCAAATAGAGCATAGGTAATTTATACTTGGTACTTATACATGCATTCCCTGTGGATACGACAACCCTACTCATATCACTATATTAAAACTTGACACCGTAGACTTGCGGTTAGAAAATTTTCTAACATATATATATGGATATTAACATATATATACATAGATATTTTTATTTGATAATATTTTATATTCATATAAATATTATTTATATAGCATATTAATATTTATATATACGGATAATTATTTATATTTATAATATAATTCGATTAGTATTATATGGATAACTATAATACATGTATTAAACGTTTTATTTCAAAAATACGGAGTAGTTACAATGTTTCAAAATGTGTACGGAAAAAATTATGCATTTAAGTTAACATATTGTCTACAAAAAACTAACACATACAACATAATCAGTAAAAAATTAACACATACAAAGATATTCAATCAAAAATTATATACAATAAATTATGAAAAGAATTAACATAGGAGTTAAAACATACAGTAAAATTATGTCGACGCTCTCAAAAAATTCTGCCGATGTTGGAAAATGTTGTTGCTGCCACCGAAAACTATTGTCGCCATCGCTGGAACTGCTGCCGACTAAGAAGAAGAAGGGGAAGTGTTAGTGTTTGTGTTTGAAATGAGAGTTTTGGGGGATATTTAAAGAATGGGGGGAAGGGGTTGGGGTAATTAAGGGGGTTGGTTGGTTGGTTAGGTAAATCCGACACCTCTTTTTTTCCTAGTTTACTTTTTTTTTTGGTTGTTGGCGCAATAGCCTCATGCCCGCCCCATTCGAATATAAGGGAGGTATAAAAAAAAATTAGGCATGGCGCAATCAACAATTGTGCGTCCCATTCAACTTAATTTTTCAGGCACAATTGGTGATTGCGCGTCTATTTGTACACATAATACCCACAATTTCCATCCAAATTCTACAAATTGATTTCATTTTTACCTCACTTCAACAATTTGCCCTTACTAATTACCAAGATTGACTTTACATATTCCAATTAAATTTTACTATTTTGGGAGAATGGTTTAGGCGGGAAAAAATTGTGGCTACTATCTATATCTATACTTATACTTATTATTATAAAAGTGTGAATGAGTTTGAAGGTTTCTTAAAAAATTTGATTTACCAACAATATCCTTATAGTAAAGTTAGCTTTAAGGGCAATTAAGTAGTTTTATATATTGATTTTGTTTTTATCTTTTTGATAATATGATTAGTATCTCTTTGTATTCCAAACTCTTACTATATGTTTTCATTTAATTGTAATTCTTAGAATATTTTTGAATTTTTAAATAATATTCATTTCATATTAAACTATATGTCGAGAGCTTTCCAATCATATGTCATAAGCATATATATATAAGATTTCATATGAGATAATTTGAGCCATTTAAAGTTGAGTGTTATGTAAAAATGTACATTTATAATATTTCTCTTTAATTTTCTAAATAACTAAATGTATCCCAACAAAAAAACAAGAGAATGAATTTACAACTAAATGAATATAAGAAAAATATATAAATAAGATTAATTCATTTAGTTTGATTTAAATAAATAGTAGGACAAAATATATTTTTTAAATTCACTTTTGATTGCAAATATCCCATAAAATAATAAATTCATCATCTATCACCCTTCTAAATTGTGAGATAACTGAATGACATATTTTTTAGATTCGTGAAGATGGGGGTTTGAGACCACTGAGAATTACAGATAAATATATGTATTTTCAATTAAAAATATTTAGTTTTAATATTAGTAAATTATAAGTTATTACTAGAATTTTGAAAAATATATTTTGTTATCCAAGATTTATTCATTAATCTTTATTTATATTTTTTTTTTGTAATAACATATATGCAATTTAATATGATTTGGATTCAATTTTTTTATCAATGCAAAATTGGGTTATCAAATTTTACCATGTAAAATTATACGATCAATTATTTATAATGCATCTAATGCAAAAAATATTAAAAGTAATATAAAAAGAGACGTGTCCAACCATTAAAACCAAACAAAGGAAAATTGTAAACTAAACATAAAAACCTATGTGGTTTTATACTGTTTTTATGTTTTTCTTGAATTGAGTTATATAAACAATTAGTTAATAATTCATTCCGATATATACTTACTAAAAATAAATTATATATTTGAACAATGTTGAAAATTTAACAATCATTTCAAAATGTTATACATTTACTCACAATCTATAATTAACTTGTGTAGTATATTAACTAATTTCTATTTACATGATATGTATTATTATTTCAAAGAAATAATTGATAAAGCGAAAATCAAAGCATACATAAAGAAAATGTCACTGACAATAAATCTAACGAGGAAGATTTTGAAACAATACCAAAGTATTAATAATATTTGAAGTACTTAAATATTTTATTAATCCATCAAATAGTAATCATTATTTTATGAGTTTTAAATATAGATTACAATTGAATGTCGTACAAGATGCTTTAATTTATGTTTGAGTAGACAGTGACTATATATCGGATCTCCAATACGTGAATATTCAATATTGATTGAATATGTAATAATATTATATTATAGATACTTATCTTACTTCATATTTTAATTTTTTCTTTTTTATTAATATATAGTTCGAATAGTATATGAAAATGCATCATGGTTTATTAATTTATATGATATAAATATGCGACTTTTCTTTCAATTGTAATTAATTGACCATTTCCAATTGTATTGATTAATTTATTTTATCTTCATTTCTCATATATAAATATTTAATTTAATCAGGAACATCATGCAAGTGAGAATATTACATGGAGCTAAGGGCTCATATGGCCATTGTAGACACCTAAATTTATTACCAAATATTGTCAAGTATCGAAATCTTCAATCTTGGCCATCAAGGTAAGATCTTGCAAATAAGGAAGTGATTTACCAATGTTTTGGTAAATAAATCAAGTCAAATCAAATCAAATCATATTCTTTTGATTATGGCAAGATATGTAAGACAAATCATGACCGGCCAATCAAATCGCCCCATTTCATCCAGCAATTATGGAAAGAATCCCCAACCCACACCTATAAATAGAGGCCCTCTTCATAATTCATAGACATAAATTCAAGGAGAAGAAATCCAAGCAAGAAAGGCGGTGGAGAAAATTATCTCAAGTCAAGAAGATCAAATTCAAGGAGATCCATGGTGTTCAAGGTGTCCATAGCGTTGATTCGAGAATAAGTTACCAAGCACTCGGTAAACGTTATTGAAGATCAAATCTATCTTAGAGGAAGATTGAAGGATCGATTCCATCAACAAACTTCCAAGTCAGAAAGTCAAAGGTCTTGAAGATTTAACGTTTGATTCGAGAATAAGCTATCAAGCCCTCGAATTAATGTTATTGATAATCAATTTCAAAATTGGAGGAGATCAAATAGGCGATTCCACCTCCAAAATATCAAATTCCGAAGTTCTTGATCTTTAAGAGAAGGATCGGAGGATTCATAGGAATTATAACTCATATTTATTCCTTTTGATTCAATAAAAATATTATTTGTATTATTTTTCGTGTTTGTAATTTTACAGATATGAAATTTGTATTACAACCACATTTCAATTGAGAATTTTCATTTCCACTCTTTTCCTTGAGAATGGGTGTTAGTTTTCGCGTGAGAATTGAAAATATGTTTGGTTGAATGTAATTTTTTTAAAATAAATATAGGTTTAGAAATGAATTGATATTTGGTTTAATATTTTTTTTACAACTTTTTTTTTTCATAAAAACACGTCATACAAATAATGATATATGTTTTTATGTATTTGAAAATAATTTTATTGATAAGTTAAGGGTTGGCATAACAATTAATTTTTAGTGAAAAGTGGGAGATAGTAATATAAATTTGATAGATGTGATTGAGTGACAATGTAGCCGTAGGAGAATATGTAAGAAAAGTAACTTTGAAAATTAATTTAAAATGAGTTGTTTTTACTAAAAACACTTGAAGCAACAATAATTTGATTTTATGAATAGTACAAACTGAAAATATGTGTTTGGAAATGAGAACATACAAAAAGAAATTGCACTTGCTCACCAGTCTTAACAAAAAACCAAAGGCACAGGTGGTGAATGGAAGATTTAATGTTATAGTTTAGTCGAGAGATAACACACATTTCGGAGATGGAGAAAAATAGAAAGACATCCATACGTCAATCAATCATGCTTGGACTAAGAATTCATTAAAAAACGTTGCAAAAAATCTCAAAGCCAAACATGAAGAAGAATGAGACACTTAAAAAAGTAAAACAAGAGTTGAATTGATGCAAAATGAGTTCTTGGACTGTATTTTTTTTAATTAGTATTTAGTTTTTTAATATCCATTGTATTTGTTCAATTATAATATCATGTAAGTATCGTTTTTCGGGTTCAAAATGTTCTAACCATATTTTTTTTTGAGGGAATGTTCTAACCATATTTCACTTGCCATGAATATTTAATTTTAACTTTGCAAATTTTATTTTTAAGATCAAACTACACGAGCGACATATACTATATATAAAAAATATTTAATAAAAAACTATTCCATAAACTTTAATTTTAATTAAATTAAAAATGATTATTTGGATTACGTGCAACACACGTACACCTAACTAGTATTTATAAGTGACTCTATTTTTATATATATGTACACAGATATTCTATCAATCAAGTGGTTTGAAAAAAATCTGCTATCTTTTTTTTTTGTTAATTTGTCACTTTCTTTATGTCACATAAATATCAAATGAGAGAATTGAATAGTGGTCCAGTGATTAAAGACTTTCAAGCCTAGACTTAAGGTGTGAGGTTCGATACCCACAATAAAAAAACATAAATATCATGTGTATACAAAAGGGAAAAATATCATTTAATTTTCCGATAAATTTTGCAGTAGAGCATTATATGAAAAATATATATAGATTGAATATGACTTCATAAATCTAGAATCAAACATTAATTATCAACTTTTAACTTTGCGATTTTTTTTTTGAAAATGACCCCCCCCCAAAAAAAAAAAAAAATAGGCATGTTGAATACAAAACCAATTTAAGAAGAAAAAACACCACTTAAATGTAACCATATGGGCTTTAAATTTTCTTTCCATCATTTAGTTTCTTTTCAAAATTGAGAACATATAATTGATGGATATGAATAAAACAAAATTCTCCTTTTTCATATATTTACTTGCCTTAGTTATGTTGAGACCTGAGTAGGTAAATATTGTTGTTAGAAACATGTAACAAACAAATGTATTCTTTTCTATGCAGGGAGTAAAGTGCGTTAAAGGCACAATCAGTGAGGGATAGATTAGGTGTCATCTTTCATACTTTATCAATAATTTTAAATTATATATTATTTAAATTTAAAATTTAAAATCTTCAAATATTAAAATTATTATATTATATGAACTATAGATTTATCTTAACCCCAAATGCATCCAACTACTCTCATGCCGTCCGTGCAAGTCACCACAATTGTCACTTAGCTTATTAATATTTCTCAGAATAGTTGGGGATTCTTCATTACTAGTGGTGTTTCATCTCTTGTTTTGTTATATATATATAGGGGGAGAATCAAGTTAGACCATGTCTCTAGGTGAGACATAATGGACTAATCTCAACCATCCCCTACTATTAATCAATGGGTATGATTTAATGGATAAAAAATATATTAAAATATTAATTTAATCAATATAAGGGTAGTAGGGTAAAATAACATAACAAGTTAGTTACAAAAATGGAATCAAATCTCTTTCTCTCTCATACATCTCTCAATTTTCCCAATCTCACGTCTCTCTCTCTCTCTCTCTCTCTCTCTCTCTCATTCCTCCATTAACGCAAATAAAGAAAATTGTGAAGAACTCGAAAATTACAGTTCATGAAAATTACAGAGAAAAAACAAGAAAAATCGGTGCAATATTACAGAGAAATAATGAACAGTGAGTTCGAAAACTAAATATGCAACAAAACTCAACTAAATATGCATTATCTGAAAACTATCTATGCAACATAAAAAAACTAATATGTAGTACAGTATAACCAACTATGCAAGACGTCATAAACTATGCAACAAAATCAACTAACTATGTATTATCTAGAAACTATCTATGCATTGTGTGATAACTAAATATGCAGTACATTATATAACATCCCATTTTTATAATTTCCAAAAGCATAAATATACATTATATTGAACCTATTTATGCAGTGTAGTATAACTACATATGCAGTACGTTATATTCAATTATGTCTTGTTTTAAGAAAAAAAGTGCCAACAAAATAACTAAATATGCATTATTTGATGTCTAATTATGCAGTAGAAGAACCCTAACTATGCTGTAAAATAAAAATATTTGGAAAGAAAACAGGTTCCTTAAATTCCGCCACAAAATCCGGCAATGTCAATTTCAGCCCATAAAATCCGCTGGGACCACTAATTTGAACCATAAAATCCGCTGGGACCACCAATTTGAATTAAAAAATTACAATCTTACCCTTAAAATCAGCGAAAATTAGGAAATAATTAAAAAAACTGAATTAATCACATCCCTTCATTTTTTAAGATAATTGGGTAAGATGAGTCCACACTGTCTCACCTAGGGAGGATGGTCTCATTTGAACCAAATCATATATATATATATATATATATATATATATAGAGAGAGAGAGAGAGAGAGAGATTGGTTCAAATGAGACCAATCCCTTTAGGTTAGTCCATAAGAACACTTATGGACTCTTGATTTAAAATTTTGGATGGTGTAGATCATTTTAGTTAATTTAGGCATATAAGGGTATAATTGTACTTTTATATTTAATTATTTATGTTAATTGGAAAATTATTAGCTATTTTTAAGGAAACATAATCCTACCTTTTCAGTTACCCGGTTTTTAGGGAGGAAAAATCATCAACTTCAAGTATTTTTTCAAAATTGATACTTATTTCCGCCATATTTGTGAACAATCGTTTTATTGTATACTTAGTTCAGTGGACTTGTATACTTAGTTATGCTTTATTGTATATTTAGTTCAGTGGATTTGTATACTTGGTTCAGTGGAATCGTATTCTTAGTTATATAAGTAGTTTAGTAAGTAATTTAGTAAATTTCTATACATAGTTCCGTGGATTTGTTTACTTAGTTCAATGGAATTGTATACTTAGTTATATAAGAAATTCAGTGTAATTGTATACTTAGTTAAATATTTCTGGATACTTAGTATTATTTTAATGTATAGTTAGTTCAATGTAATTGTATACTTAGTTAAATGTTTATGTATACTTAGTAAAGTTTTAATGTACAGGTAGTTTAGTGTAATTGTATACTTAGTTAATTATTTTTGTATACTTAGTAATGTTTTAATGTATAGTTAGTTTAGTGTAATTGTATACTTTTCATTAATTGTTGCACGATTTTGTTGTCATATTTGAATAATTTGCAGGTTCGAATGGGAGAGAGAGAAAGAAAGGTGAATCGCTTAATTATGGGGACGTGATCAATACAAAATCACGTCCCTAATTTTTAGGAAGCGGTTACTATATTTAATTTCCTAGATTCCTATTTTATTCCTTCTATTGTATAGTTACTTATGAAATGCTGTATATATTGTAATATATCTTGGCCATTGATTTACTATTTGGATGGTGTAGATTTAGTCTTATAGACTAACCTAGGAGGGTGGTCTCACAGGATCCTCCATATATATATATATATATATATATATATATATATATATATTGACATGTGGATTTGTATTTGTGTATAACAATAATATATGAGTCTTGTGAATTAACAATGGTCAAGACCAGGTAAAAAAAAGAGTACAACCAGAAGAAGAAAAACACAAATTTACCGACCTGGATAATATTTCTTTTTGTTATTTAGCTCGAAAATTAGATATTATAAATGCTCTAAAATACAAAGTAGTGAGATTATTTTACAGTTATAAATGATGATATGTATATTGGAGGGGTTATCCCCCTCTCTCTCTCTCTCTATATATATATATACATCTATATATATATATATATATCACTACAAGAAAATTCTAGTTTAACGACATAAAAGATTTTGTCTTAAAATTTTATAATTACCTATAGAATACTGACAAAATAAAAAATAATTTTTCCCTAAATTATATCGACAGATCATCGACAACTGTAATTACCAATAGAATACTGTAGGTATTTACCGATAATTTTAAATTATGTATGTAAATATTTACCTACAAAAAATTTACCTACACTTTACAATTATTTTAATATTTACCTACATATTTTTCTGTAGGTAAACTGATTTTTTTTTCTTGTAGGGTATATATATAAACACATGTACGAGTGGTACATGAGAGGTAATGATTTCATGTCAATGATTGACTGACACGGAATTTTAGGATATTAAGTGTCAGGCGAGAGTTTAACTGATGGATGCGACTAATTATGTGACAAATGTTGTCTGTCATTTATTGGGATTTGGACTTCTTAATTAAGTTACATATTACGACCGAGTGAGACTTTTTTTTAGGTCGACTCTTCCATGAGGTCAATCGATGTAGACGCTTCTTGCGTGATGTTCGTCAGGCCGGACATCGAGTACGGACTCCTACTATCATGTCAGTCTATCCCCAACTGATTATCTTGTCCACATGTCTTGACCGGGATCTGACATTTCTTGCTTTAACGGGTCTTTTGTCTGACATGGATCTTGGGTGACTATTCCACGTCGGACGGTGTATAATAACTTTTATGTTGTATAAAATATTTTTGGAAAAATATATATATCACATGGGTAATATAGTTTAACTTTTTTTAGCTCATTTACATATATTAGACTGGTGGTTACAAGAAAAATATTAGACTGGTAGTTACAAAAATAAACAAATTATTAGACTGGTTAATCTAATAATTAATTATCGACTTTTTGGTCACTATGGCCTACAATAAAATCACAAGTCCGTTATGATTGATGACCATGGGATAATTTATACCACATATAAAGTGGGATGAATTACTCCAAACATTTTCATCTGAAATTTAAAAATATATTTTGATCATGATACCCATATTCTTAAACCACACATTACAATTTAAATTTAAACCACTTTATAAGAAAAATAGTTTATGACTAATTAGTCAAAGGCATCATAATCCAAATAGTTACCCATCAAAGTATATATCTTGGCAATTTTTTTGATTACTATAATATCGCTCAATAATCATATGAAAATATACATAAAATTTACATAATCCCATAGGGCCATATTTCATTAAGTTCTTTATTAGTGTCTTTCAAAAAAACATTAAGTTCTTTAATTAGTGATATTTTAGTAATTGATACTCAATAAATATTCATAAAATAAAATATTAAATTAGAAGAATTAATGTCCATGTAGAGCCTTTATAACACCCAAATTCACCTAAACCCAATATTGAAAGACAGAAAGGCAGTCATTACTAGGTCTGAAGTGGAGCCTAGGAAAAGGACTCTCTCATTTAACAACAATACTTAATTCCATCAACAACCAAAATAATAAAACCTAGGATAAGGACAAGCTTTTAGTAAAACCTCGTATGACCAAAACAACCTCCCAAAAGACCACGTAAATAGCTTCTAGTGCACAAAAACCAAATAAATTTCACCAACCCCAAAACATCCCAAGGGCATTATCGTCACTACAGGTGCAAAATTTAAAGATGGGCCCATTCCAATCCCAGTTGCTACAAGACCAGAAGTTGACTGGACCCCACATGAAAAAGATAGCCGTTGGGAGCCAGAAGAGGAGCCTAATCTGAAATCTGAAACAATAAATAATAATACTAAAATGGACCCAAGTTTCTAAAACCCTAGACATGTGTGCAAATTTACATGCAGGTAAAATCAGGAAAACTAGCCGTTACCACGAGAAAGAAGAGAGAGAGATTCTATGTGACACACCTGCTGACAACTTCTCTTGTCTCCCCAAAAAAACCCACTTAGATTCCTTTCATTTAACATTTTACATTATGATAATCCTCTACACGACATGAACCCGATCTGAAATTATTAAAATAAATATAAGTACGACACAATTAACACAAATTTAATACGATCAAACACGGGATGTTATTAATTTGTCTTAAAACATATTATTTTATATTTTACTTAATTTTAATGCAGTTTGAGCAAAATCCAAATCCTTGACACGACATGACTAACAGAAATCTAATACGATACAAACAAAATGTTATTAATTTGTCTTAAAATGTAATTATTTTATATTTTAATTTCGATATATTTTAAAAAAAACTCGAAATAAAGTTGAAAACCAAACACTAATCCGTATGACCGACATCTAATTATCTGCTTATGTTTCTCTTTCTCTCTATACTTCACGTGTCTCCTTGGCTCCTCCTAATTTCCCCACTACAAAAACTTGTTCACACACTGTTCATTTCTCTTGTTTTTCACTTCTCAGTTCTCACTAGCCTGGTTCTGTTATTAGGACCAAATAAAACACTCTTCTTTTCTAACACTCTCTCATTCTCCATCTTGTTAATTTGCTTACATTTTCCACCTTTTTCTTTTCATTGTGTGGGTTATGGAGGGAGATTTAACTTACACGTGCCCATTTCAAGAAAACCAGCTCCCATGTTATGTCTCTGACAGAAAGAAGGAAAAATGGAAGATTCAGAATGAGCCCTTTTATTTTCCACCATTTTCAAGAAGATTTTCCCAGTTGGCCCAAATTTTCTTGATTTTCCAGATATTTTTGGGCCCAGTTTCAAGCATTTCTTGGGACGGTATAATTGTGACAGAAGCAGATTATCAAGCCCTCCAAGCCTTCAAACATGAATTAATTGACCCAAAAGGGTTTCTAAAAAGCTGGAATGATTCTGGCTATGGAGCTTGCTCTGGTGGTTGGGTTGGGATTAAATGTGCACAAGGCCAAGTTATAGTTATCCAGCTCCCATGGAGGGGATTAGGTGGCAGATTAACTGAAAAAATAGGTCAGTTTCAAGCTTTAAGAAAACTGAGTCTCCATGATAATTTCATTGGTGGGCAAATTCCAACATCTTTAGGGTTTTTGCCTAATCTCAGAGGTGTTCAGTTGTTTAATAACATGTTTTCTGGTTCAATCCCTTCTTCACTTGGTTTGTGTCCCCTTTTGCAAACACTTGATCTTGGTAACAATTCTTTATCTGGGGTGTTACCAGCTAGTCTTGTTAACTCAACTAAGCTTTTTAGGCTTAATGTTAGTTATAATTCACTGTCTGGTTTGATCCCACTTAGTTTTACACAATCTGTGTCACTAATTTATATTGCTCTTGAATATAACTCTCTTTCTGGCCCTATTCCTAATTCTTGGGGTGTTAATGGGGAAAATGTGTCAAAGATTGAATCTTTGACACTTGGGCATAATCAATTGAGTGGGGTTATTCCTAGTGGTATTGGTAATTTATCTGGGCTTAGAACACTTGATTTATCAGGTAATTTCTTGAATGGGAGTTTGCCTAGTAGTTTGTCTAATCTACAGAAGTTATTGGTTCTTAATTTGAGAAGTAATCGACTTATCGGTCTAATCCCGGATGCAATTGGGAATATTTCTTCACTTAGGGAGCTTGATTTGTCTCACAACAGTTTTAGTGGAGAAATTCCAAATTCTCTTGGTGATTTGCCAAATCTTGATTCATTCAATGTCTCATATAACAATCTCTCAGGTCTTGTTCCTATAAACCTTTCTCAAAAATTCAACTCAAGTGCTTTTGTGGGCAATCTTGATCTTTGTGGGTATAGTGATTCAACCCCATGCCCTATTTCCCCCTCTCAAACCCCTCCATCACCCAAAAAACGACGACGAAAACTAAGTACCAAAGACATTATCCTAATTGCAGCAGGGGCTCTCCTTATAGTTTTGCTAGTCATTTGTTGCATTTTGATATGTTGCTTGGTAAGGAAAAGAAAAATGGCTAAAGAAGCTAAAACCGGCAAGGCAGCCCCACCCGGGGGCGAAAAGGGGGTCCCACCGACTGCTGCTGAGGTGGAAGCAAGTGGAGAGACAGGAGGGAAACTTGTGCATTTTGATGGGCCATTGGTTTTTAGTGCAGATGATCTTTTGTGTGCCACTGCTGAGATTATGGGGAAAAGCACTTATGGAACAGTGTATAAGGCTACAATGGAAGATGGGATTCAAGTTGCTGTGAAGAGATTGAGAGAAAAGATAACAAAAGGGCAAAGGGAATTTGAGACTGAGGTTAATGCACTTGGGAAAATTAGGCACCCTAATCTTCTTGCACTTAGAGCTTATTATTTAGGTCCAAAGGGTGAAAAGTTGCTTGTTTTTGACTACATGCCTAAAGGGAGTCTTGCTACTTTTCTTCATGGTGAGTAAATTCTTTAGCAAATAATTCTTGATTCAAAGTTGTGCTAGTTTAAAAATCAAAAAAATCCAACTATGTTTTAAATTACAAGTACCCCCTTGATATTTGTTTCTATTTACAAATTACACTCTTAGTAGGGGTATTTGTTAAGTAAATACAAACCTGAACGGTTGTTTGTATTAATTTACAGGAATATTTGTGATTTTGAAAGATAATTGAGTATTTTTTTTGGTAATTTGGTGTGTTTGTAATTATCCCAAGAATTAATGATATGTTCTTTTGCAGCTCGCGCCCCTGATACACCAATCGATTGGTCGACAAGAATGAAGATTGCTAAAGGCATGACAAGAGGGCTACTCTACCTTCACAACAATGTCAACATTATCCATGGAAATCTAACATCAAGCAATGTCCTTCTTGATGAGCATACGAACGCGAAAATCGCGGATTACGGCCTCTCTCGTCTCATGACCGCTGCCGCAAACGCAAACGTGATCGCGACAGCTGGCGCGCTAGGGTACCGAGCCCCCGAGCTGTCGAAGCTCAAAAAAGCCACGACCAAGACCGATATCTACAGCCTTGGTGTGATCATATTAGAGCTTCTGACCGGGAAATCTCCGGGAGAGGCGATGAACGGTGTGGATTTGCCGCAGTGGGTTGCGTCCATCGTGAAAGAAGAGTGGACAAACGAAGTTTTCGATTTGGAGCTCATGAGGGATGCCTCTGTGATTGGTGATGAGTTGTTGAACACATTGAAATTGGCTTTGCATTGCGTTGACCCGTCACCGTCGGCTCGACCGGAGGCTCATCAGATACTGCAGCAATTGGAGGAGATTAGACCGGAGACAGCTACTAGCTCAGGGGATGATGGTGGAGCTATGCCATCACCTAGTGATTAAGAGAGAGACTCTGCTATAAGTTAAATTAAGTGTTTAGCTGGTTGGGAGACTATATTAGTGTTCTATTATTCTTTCATTCTTGAAATTTTTATGGCATGTATTTTTTTAAATTTTTTTTGTAGTGTCTGTAAATTTTGGTTGGATTGGGGATTTTGTAAGGAAAGGGCATGATTGGATGTGAATCCTTCTTAATTCCATCCCTATGTGTCGGTAGAAAATGAAGTTTTTTAGATTGAAAAATGCATCTACTGATTCTACTCCCCCTTTCCCCACTATTATTTGGGATAATTTTCAAAACAATCATGAGATTTGGTCTAATTACAAAAAACTCCAACTGTCTTTCAAAATTAGAAAGTCCCTTATAGTGTTACAATTAACCCCTTGAAGGGTTTGTATTTACCTAACCAACAATATCCATCTGGAGGGTGATTTGTAAGAGAAACACAAATGTCAAAGGGCATTTGTAATTGTAAAAAGATAACTGGAGTCATTTCATTTTCACAAGAAACGAGACATTTGTACGATAAATCTACGCTAAGCGTAGGTAGATACACCTGGTATAATCTTTTTATTTTTTAGAGTAAAACAATCATATCATTAAGCAAATTAATGAGCTTTCTCAAAAAAAAATTAAGCAAATTAATGAGGACCCTCCTCAAGTATCGAGTTCACAATGTGTTGAGGAAAATCACCTCTAATAGACTCTAAGAAATTCAAAGAAAAAGCATGGCGCGTTAGATAATGCGCAACTAGATTACCAGACCGTCTAACCTACCAAAAAGAAAACAAGATAAAATTTTGGGAGAAGAGTCTTGATGTCCTCAATGATATTTCCCAAGAAGGAATTTGTAGCATGACAAACTTCATACAACGGAAACAACCAAGAGAATTGAAGAGCAAATAGACTTGGATATCATCAGACCAATTTCCTTTCCTATTCCACTTTCTTTATTTTATTTTGTGTTCCATTCTCCAGCGTCATGCATCCAACAAAGTAAAATACAAAGTGAAACGGGAAAGTCCGAATAACGAAATTAGTTGCAAATGAACTTAGCTGCCATGAAGGAGAATCAATATATTCAACAAACTGAATATTTCTTTCTTATAAAGTACATACTTCATTTTTCATTAAAGCCATCATGCCTTTTGGTTAAGTAGATACAAAGATTTTCTCAAAAAAAAAAAAAAATGTAGATACAAAGATTGTAATGTGACAAAAGAAAGGCAATATTGAATAATGCTGCTTGAGGAGATGATGACAGTGAACTGGTTAAGAAACTTAATACTATTTCTTAAGAAAATACATGAAAAAATAAGGGAGAAAAAAAAGGAGCTAATCAGACAAACAACAGCTCGCTAAATGTATCACATTTGGGTATATACGTCTGAAATTATAAAGGATGATAATGGACAAAGGGTTAAATGCCAATGAAGAAAAAAGCTACATTAAAACAAATATTTACGACAAGATATTTAGACATCATTTTTCTTGACATATCCACTAGTTTCTTCAGCAACCGTCTCCCAAACATTAGCCATCTTCTCTGCATATCCAACCTGTTATCATCAATGGTATTAAGAAAACCAGAAACTGGAACCGAGTAGCAAAACGGAACAAAGTGTAACCAGCACTATATCGCAGGCATCAACGACATTAATTACAACTAGGGTTAAATAACAACCCCTGAATTTAGTCTAATTACAAACACCACACTGAGCATTATAAAACAAATATCAGGGGAGTTTTGTAATTTTGAAAGATAACTGGGTCTTCCTGTAATTCGACTAGACCTCAAGGGTAGTTTTCGTAATTAACCGCTACCGGTAAAAAGACTTATCCGAAGATTATTTGTTTTTTCTTACTATTTCTCCAAAATTCACCCAGGCAACGGACCCTCGAAAGAAATAAAACAGAGGAAATGACACAAGGAACTCTTCAAGTATTACTCGAACTCGAAATGGTGAAAACTTACTATTAACTAGAAGAGTTCTAGTTCCGAAACTTGGATAGGTTTCTGTACCAGTCTTACCTTTTTTTTCTTTTTTGTTTTTTTAAAACTGAAACAAGTAATAGCAAACACTACAGCACCATGTAGAAAAAGCAATTCATCTCTTCCTCGGTCCCATCTATTGCTAATGCTCGTGTTTTCTTCTAAACAGTTTGAGAGACATTTAAACTGTCAGCTTGAGAAAACATTGACCAAAAGTCAAATTCACTGTTCTGATTGCCTAAGGCAGTAATCAGTATGCCATTTGTGATTTAATCCAGAAGTGAAGACAGTCAAGTTCACAAAAGAATGTGGGGTATTTTCTATAAAAAAATAAATAAAAAATCATGGGTTGCAAACTTGCAATCCAAAAGCCACCACATTCTAAAAAGGCCAGCAACAATTTATGAGATAATTACCAAAAAAACACTGGTTGGGACTAATTAAAAAAAAACAGAGAGGTTTTTGAAAATTGCAAAAAACCCCTTGAGGTTTGATTCCGTATTACATTTTCCCCCTTCATAAGCAAAAAACATTTTGAATACCCCCTTGATATTTATAGAAATATTTCAGTTACCCTCTTAAATTTAAAACATAATCAAATTTGAGTGGCTTTTTGTAATTTTGAAACATCTCTGGGTTTTTTTTTGCAATTAGCCCAAACCTCAGGGTTTCTTTTGTAATTATCCCACAATTTACTTTCTAAAAATCCCAAGATATCACAAAAACAAAACGATATCTGTTATAAATGATAAAATGACATTGTCATTGAGACTTCCAAACAGGCTCAAGCTTCTACTGTTCTAACAACATCAATAAGAGGAGAATACCTGATTAACAATGAATCCTTTCAGCATGTTCATAAAATCGTCATGCCTCTCTTTGTCTAGTCTCTCAAGCTCATTTCTATTATTTTCCTGCACATAAAAAAATTATCTTTCAATCCATAATCAACTTACGGAAAAAATGATATAAACATAAATTTGCAGTAGTTTAAATGTAATAATGGATTGTAGCATAATGGTTCAAAGTGTTCCATATTTTACATTCGGTGTTATCAATATTGCGCAGTCCACTCTTACATATAACCTAAAAAGTGGTTCTCCCAACCCAACTGGTTTCTTTGTCACCATAAAAACACCTAAAACCTATTCAACAAATGCAGAGAGAAATCTGATACATTTTTTTACCACAAATAACGAAAACAACTCTAAAAACTATTAGCAGGTAAAAGAATGCATGAAAAATATTACTCCCTCCAGTTCACAATAAGTGTCTTTTTGGCTGATAAAAAATTCTTCAAAAAGTGTGACGTTTTGACATTTTTAAGGCTAATGAGTAAAGGTTTCTCCTAAATTACCCTTATACCTATTAATTCATTTAGTAAATGTATTTATGATGAATCATTTTCCAACTCACATTAATTAATGGTATATAGGATATTTTAACACTTTCTTTAATATGTGTGCATTTTCCTTAAACGACACTTCTTATTTTCTTGACTTTCCTTTATCTTTGTGAGTTTGCTCAACTTCATTAAGCTTACAGCAACCAACACAAAGCCTACTGAGGATTTACAGAAAGAAGGGAGAGGATGAATCCTGGTGTATTATTCTGCTTTATCCCTCCGCTCTAAGTCAAGACATAAACCCAGCCAACCAAAATCACACTTTTATATTCTCATAGTTCTATTATACTGATCTTTACTGCCTAAGTGGTACAAAGTGATCTCTGCAAACAACGCCCTTTCACTGGTGATATCAACTCTTCACATAATCAGTCAGGCCCAATTATTGCAATGATTAATGATCAAACATAAAAATCATTCTAAAATGCTCTAATCTAACCAGTGCACCATCGAACAAGACAGTAAAATGAATATGAGCATCTATACCATAAGATGATTTTAATGGAATGAAAAGTATAAAAATATAGGGTAATATTATAACAAGAGATGTGACTCTAATCGAAATGAAGGATTTGCATGATATGCTACTGAGTTTATATAAATTTAAGATCCCAAAAAAGGAATACAATTGGAGATATCATTACTTCTTCCTTTCCACAAAAAAATTCATATTAAACACAAACTTGAAGCGGCAATTTTCCAAATTATGGCTTTTTTTCTTTCCAATATGTTTTAGTTAAATCACACAGCTTAGCTGCAACAAGTTCCAAATTACCTTTGGGCCTACTGAGTTTATATAAATTTAAGATCCCAAAAAGGAATATACAGAGAAAAAAACACATAATTTCCTTATGATATCAACTTTTGAAATCATGGGTTTCAGATAGTTACTTCTAACTACTTCTATTGCAACTGGTTTGATCATCATATATTCAACCATAGTTATCAATGTGACAGGCGACGTCAAAGGCGACAAGTCATGGCCTAGCGCCAGACGGCCTAGGAGACAAAAGGCGATGGCCTGGCCATGGAAGGCAACAACAACTAGAAAACATGCTGTATACTTATATTCTCCTAAAAAAAACAACTACAAAAAGTAATAAATCATATCAAACAATAATAAACTATATTAGACACCAATATTAATCAGCAAGCAACAGCGGCACAAGTCAAATAGTCAATAATGTCAACAAGACAACATCACACCCCATCATAGACAATTAAAGTTTTCTTAAGCAACCTACACAAACATTGGAGGAGGTAGGGGGCAACCTGGGCCCCGGCTCCCCCTCTTTTTAAAATATAAAAAATATTTTTGTTAGATTTTTTTTAAAAAAAAATTAGTCAGACGTTATGTGATTTTTCTTGGGTTCTCTATCCGGCCCACTCCACTTTCGTGTATTGGCCCACCCGTTTACGGTTTACCGTGCCCTGGCTCCACCATTGTACACAAATCACTCATTTTCAAGATCAATCGTTTCATCCCCATCACTACCATCCACATCAATGTCCGAGTCATCATCTAGAAAGACTTCAACATTAACATTCTTAGGGTTCTAAGTTTTAAAATGTTATTTACGAAACAACCTCTCTTAATTAAAAAAATAAAGGGAAACTAAAGACTCATTCAGTCACCCAACAAAGAAAGGCGTCGCCTGCCTTTCACCTATAGCCTCTCAAAAGGCGGCGCCTAAGGAACCCGGCGATCGCTTACTCATTTCGATACCATGGGAAGCCAACGAGGCGATAAACCATCGGCTCTCGCTTAGTCGACTAGGCGTCACCTAGTCTCGCTTTTAACAACTATAGTGTTCAACCTATTTGCCTTTGAAAGTTTAGTAGAAAAATTCCCCAGGATAAGCAGTAAATTTTGGACATATTTGGTATCCACATCTCCAACGCATCTCTCTTGCAGTCTCCCAGCCTCATATTAGTAGTTCCTTCTAATTATTGGAAGGTTTAAGTTACTCACATGACAATTAAATCAAATCAATTAACACAAGCTGATCATCATTTTCTTCTTTTCCCCCCTTTTTTTCTTTTTTCAATCACAAGTTGATTATGCAAATATAAATTAAACCCTCAGCAGCCTGACAAGTTACCAATTAGCTAACTTGTTTTATTATAACAATTTATCAAATTCAGAACAGACTTTACTAATTCATTAGCAAATTACATCTAGGAACACTTCAGCTGCTAATCAAATAGAATTCAGGCGTTAAGGTTGGTATTGTGTAATACAAGAAAGATACTAAAAAAGGGAATCATAAGAAAAAGTTTGTTCTCCAAGTTTTCTATGCACTAAGAGATTAAAAGAATGAAATGACACTATTTTAGTAAGACTTAATGCAAAGGAGAATAAAGTGGTATTTACCAATTGTTATGCAATGCAACAGACCTGATTCGTAGATATTAAGTAAAGTGAAATTTAAAGAAGCAAAAGTTGCTGATAGCGAAACTTGGGTATCGATTAACAGCATTTATATGTATGATAATATTGGTCAGAAACGAGAACCCACTGGAGTTACTACTTGGTTATAATTTAACTTCTCATTTGACTACTAGGTTACAGATCCTACCTTGATTTGCTCATATTCTCTGACCGCAGAATTTTTAGCATCCTCAGTTACTCTCACAGTTTCTCGCAGCTCTTCTATTTTCCGTATCCTCGATCTATCCCCACCAAATATCTTTGACGAAGCAGCTTCAAGCTTTTCTATTCTTGAATGTAATGATGATAAATCAGATAAAAGAGTTTGTACAGTCAGAAAAGCACTTGATCGGTCCGAAAAAGCGTTGTTGACAGCAAGCATCACTCCGAGATATTCATGAAGCTTATCCTGCATTATATAAAAGATTTCAGATAGGCTTGATATGCTGGAGCAGGAGTTAGAATGTAGACTCTAACATAAACAAACTGTAATAAAATAAGGAAGCATGGTGTGAGACAAACCAGGACCAGAAATTGCAAACACACAAGTATCTGGATGAATACACACGAAAAGATCTTACAGCCATGACACTTACGACCAAATTATTGAAATTCCGAGCTGATAACGAAATGTCCAATTGACTTACCAAATGTTTGACAGTTTGAGCATTTAATTCCCGATATAATCTGCTTGCTTTTACAGCAGCTGTAGCCACATTTTTCATGTCCGCAGCACGTGCTCTTTGGGAATCATAAATGGCTTCCTCTGTTTCAAACTTGGTTAATTTAACAAAAGCTAGCCCCAGTTGGCCCATTGTCTCCCCAATGTCTTGCTGGGCTTTCACAAGTGATTCAGCCTGAAAATACAAAAGAGATCACAATAGTACTTAATCACAGTTTCCTTACCACAGCTTTGACAGAAAATCCTTGAAAATGAAGATTACAATATTTCATGGATTACATAGTTATATTACACTTTCAATAAAGCAAATCCTTTAGGAAAACATTCCAATTTCAACTTCACTAAACCTAATGTATCAAATGAAGGAAATCCCAAGCTTATAATGAAAGAATATCAGGTTCATTAAAAAAACACAAAATGCAAAAAACAAACTTTTGACATATAAAACATTGATTTCTTCGCAATCTTTTCATATCACTTAGGAAATACGGCTTCTTTAGCATAATGCCATATGTTCAGATTCTGGAACCACAATTCAAAACTCTGATAATTTAATAATACTCAACATTAAAATATTCCAATTTCAACATGTCGAGAATGCTGTGGGTCAAAGGAGGTATTAAAATAGAAAGAAATGCAAAAATTTCAAATACACATGCATGCAAAGAATTGATCACAGAGGCAAAGCAAAATTAACTTCTGTGAACGGTGCATGGCATATCAACATATCCTAGTGATTTTGACAACATAAGTGCACAAACATGTAATGTCGTATATGTTGCACTTCCTAAAACAACTACAACACTAGGGAACCAGAAAACTGTAAATCAACATCATATATTATTTAGCATGGCGCAACTTCAAAAGTCAGAACACTGAATCAAAAACAAAAGAAAAGGCAAAAGAGCCAAAAAAGAAGCTGCATATACATTGAACTTTTGGTGCTCTTTCCTTTCCACACCACAACATGTCGCCAACTGAAAAACTAAAATCTCCTGACACCCTAAATATTCATGAAATACCAAGTGACAACCAGCACTAACACATCCCAAATGGCGGTGGCACCACCAGTTGCACCCCTGTCTACCAGATTTGTCAAAACTTTAATTGAAACTCTGACATAACCAGAATTTATCATTATCATATTATCAATTTGGCATTCTACCTGAATAAGCTGTTATATGCGCCGTCATTCGACCACAATGCCCCTATTTTACAAGTAATCCTGGACCGCCATTACATCCAAAAATGAACCTAAACATAATTTAACCCCTATAATCCATCCTATTATAAAGAAACTAGTTATCTAAAATCTAATATCTATCAAGGCAAATCCATAAATTCAAAACTTTGACTATGAATAATATTTGTACGCAACAAATGAGGGAAACTTGCATACACTAAGTTACAATACATCATACAAAGATGCAAGATAATGGCACAATAACAAAGGAACACGATATTAACCTGCTGAGACACATTAACCAGCTGCTGCTCGAAATCCTGCAATTTTTCTTTCCTTTCCAAAAACTCCTTATCATCCTCGACGATCGGGGGCTTTGCTCCACCCCAATCATTAGTCACCGATTGCTTCAACTCCTTAAAAATCCTCAACAAATCCCTCCCACCCTTGGCCGGCTGTGTCACCTCACCCATATCTGCTGCCCCACCATTCCCACCAATCAGCTGCTTCGGCAACCTCACCGCCCCATCCAACATTCTCGACGCTACATCAGTCGTCCTCACAAGCGTCATTTTTCCAGAAGCTTCTAGAAACACCCGTAATTCCTCACTTCCCCTTATCACCGGGTGACTAGCGAGCCGCCTCAAATACTTCTCCAATGCAGCACGCCTTTGCTCCACGAATTCATTTGTTTGCATCACCTGACTCTCAACCACACTCTTATCCGGCCTCAAAGGAATAAAAACCCACGATAATTCTCTGCTAACCTATCTGCAAGCGTTACAACGTCTTTAAATCGCCTCCTGACATTAAATTCTGTCCCGTTAAACTCGGGCATATTCGTAAAAGTGGTAATCAAGTACGAGATATAAGAATTTCCGCCAGGCACAAGAGACCCTGATAGCTCCTGCTCCCTCAGTGGATCTGAAACGGAGATTTTGAGGTAAGTTGATGAAAACGAGGGTGATGCCAATGCGGAGTGATCCTGGCCGTTGATATCAGCAGAATCAACAGAATCCAAGTCAAAGGATCGGAAAACGGCTTCTGCGTATGAAGGGGGCTCGAGGATGGAATTGATTGAACTATTGCTGGGGTTCAGGCTTTTTTTCGATGGGGGAGAGCGCAGAGGATCAGTATCATCAGTGGGGATATCAACGAACTGAGAAGATGAAGAGAGGGGGTCGTCGTTAAATGATTTTGAGCCGTTGGATGGCGGTGAGGGATCATCGGCGAGGACTATCGACGACATTTGCTCTTTCGGCGTGTAGAGATGGGCTTCCTCATAACCCTGGTTCTCATAGCCCATCATTTTTCTCACTCTTTCTCAACTGGGATTCGTTAATTTTCAGATTTTTCTCTAAGAATGACGGATAATTACGAGGGTTAGAAAAAATAGGGGTGATTTTTTAGCTTGAGTAAGAGAGATGATGACTGTGACATTTCTGGTGAGTGGATTTTGTTAATATTGATTGGGTGGCGGATAAAGTAATAGTGAAGGAGGGTTATGGTTCAGGTTAACGTACGGCGGAGGGTGGTGGTGGCTGTGCGACGGCGGCGAATTGTGGAGGTCAAAGGGAAAGTAGTTTTCGGGGATTAGACGGAAAGTGAAGTTAGGAGAGAAGGAAGAGATAATGATGCGGTGTTGCCACGTGATTAACACGTGTAGTAGGATAATTGTTGGTCATTTTTAACGAAAATAGATGACAATAATCTTTATTGAAGGATAATTAGAATATTTAAACTATATATTTTATATTTTTTGTTGAGTACATATTCCGTCGACTGGAGTGATGAGAATTGAACGACAAACCTAGCAATGAGCTAGGTTGGGCCCGACCTATCATTTTTTTAGTTGGACCGCAAAAATAAATGGGTGTATATTTATACATAAAGATTGTTGGGTCAGGCTAAAAGTCGGGCTAATCTTGACCCACATGCCAATCGAAAAGCCAAATAGGCCCGAGTTTTACAGGCCTATAAAAATATGGCCTAACCCAGCCCAAACCTCGGACCGGCCAAGAGTCAAGACTGGATTTTGCCGGCTCTACGTTTGGTTTGGACTTGAAATCTAAACCATTCTACTGCTATTTAATTCTCTTATTTTAAACCAAATAGAGTGTAAAAAAAAGTTTTATTATTATAGGGAAAGTGTTTTTTTTGGTTAAATTTTTCCACTGTGGAGTTGACATCAATTGTTATATTCCTAAATAAAAATTTCAAAATTCTTCTTAAGTTAAAATAATTAGTATTTCCCTCAAAAAAGAAAAAATAGTATTGATGTACGAAAAACCTCTTAAGCTAAATCAAATGATAAATTTACTGTCCAGCTATTCATAATCTGTATCTCTATGTTATATCTTCAATTTAATATCGATTTAACTGACCTCAAATTTCTTAAAAATAACTTTTCATAAATTTAAATTAAATAAATAGCAAAATAATAAGAAGAAACATCAAAGTTTATTTTATGCTTTAAAAAGCATCTCACAAGTCACATGCTTTTTTCACTCAAATTTGTTGCATAATTAACATTTTTTTTTGGCACAAACATTAATTAACATTATTTTTTTACATTTTATTTTTCTTAATTTTTTTATTACATTTTCATAAATAAATATCAAGACATTGAATAATTAATATGTTAAGTTATCAATATATATCCAAACAGATACATTATAGACTTTTATAGTTAAAGCCAAGTATTACACTTGATAAAATGTTGGGCTGCCCAATGCCCAATAAGAAATGAAACCCTGGTTCTTCTAGTCTGGGCACCGACCAGGGAGCAGCAAAGATCGAGGTCAAAATGGGCTTTGTTTAAAACCAAACTTGGCTCATTTTATGCTGCCAAGCAGTGACAAAGACAAGAAATGAATATTGGAGGGGGTGGGGTGGGGAGTTGATTAGTTTTTTTCTTTTCAAAAATATGAAAAAAAAAAAAATTGGAAGGATAAAGATGAATTTTGAGAGTGTTTTTGTATATGAAGATAAAAAAGTAATGATGAAAGTTGATTTGATTTAAAAATAGTAAAATAATAATTGGATGTGATTGATAGTTAGAAATGTGTGAGTGAGTGAATAATGAAATTTGTAGGAGAATGTGTAATAATAATTAGGGCGCGATTGGATATACTTTCATTTTGAATTTTTTCATTTTGCTAGAGGATATTGGTAAAAAGAAAATTTAGAAGAAAAAAGATGAATTTTGAGAGTGTGATTGGATGTGAGATGAAAAGTAATGAAGAAAATTGATTTGATTCAAAAATAGTAATATAATGATTGGATATGATTGGTAGTTAGAAATGTGTGAGTGAGTGAATAGTGAAATTTGTGGGAGAATATGTAATAATGATTAGTTTTTTTGCGTAAAAAAAAATATGTAGATGTGATTGATAAGAAAAATAAGAAAAAGTGAAAGTGAGAGAATAATATATATTCCAAAAATTTTCATAAATAATCACATGTTTGGTAAAAAATAATTCTCCAGCGGAACGAAAATAAATTCTATTTCACATCCAATCGACGCCTTAGTTTTTTTTTGTGAAAAAATGTGTAGACGTAAGAGAAAAAAAATGAGAAAAAGTGAAAGTGAGATAATAGTATATTTTCTAAAAATTTTCATACATAATCGCATTTTTGGTATAAAAATTTCTCTAGCGGAACAAAAATAGAATCTCTTCTATATCCAATCGCAGCCTTGATTTTCTCTTTTGAAAATAAATACTGAAGATTTTCGAACTCTTTTAGGGATTTAAGACTTAAAATTTTGTATTAGAAAACTTATGAAGTCCAGAGGGGCGGTTAATAAAAAGAGAAGACAAATATACAACGTGAATCAGTAATTTTGACCTACATCCAATATAAAATGCCAAAATAGATATTAACTCTTTCATTTTTTTACCGTAAAAATTAAAATATCACACACATATATATATAGATGTGTTGATCACGTGTGGATTTGTTATTTCTCTTGTTTGCGGTGTTTGTGTTAGGAAATTTATTGAGTAGATTTTGATGATACCATGTAAAACTTAAACTAGGAAGTTGACACCCCATTTTCCTTGTAATTTGCATTGTAATAGATAATTTCCAAAAAAAGCTGAGTCAAATCGACTATGCCAAGAATTACAAGAAGTCAATCACGGACTATGTGAAGACTCGTGTGTCACCGAGTAATGCCATGAAGGAAGTCAAGGACTCGACTGAAGGAGAGTCAGCTGGAGAACAACTGTAAGAAGAGTCAGTCAAGTCAACTCAAGAAGCCAAGTCTACAAGTTGAAGTGACAAAGTGACGATTAAGTCAATCCAATGATTGGAGCAATTTAAAAAAGAAAAAAAATCATCAAGACTCAAGTCACCTGGGGTAAAGGCAGCAGTCTAGTTAAGACAACTGACTTAGATCCGTTGATTAAAGTCAAGAATATTACTCAATATAGTAATATGTCAAAGTTGTCAGGACTAAAGTGTTAGTCCTAGAATTGTACAAAAGGAATGAACCAATGGCAAACACTGCACCTTGTGTCAGGCACCTGCAATGCTGCAAATGCATTTAATACGAGAAAAGGTCAACATCAAAGACTGCAGACCAAGATAAGACAAGCCAACGAACACAAAGTGACATTTGAAATTAGCCTATCTTATCAACGGGCAAAATTTCAAATGTGCACTATAAAAGGCTGAGGAAGTTATTGAGAAGAGGTGACCTGAACCACGAACAAGCAAACATTTAACCTGCAATATTCTCATAAACATTCAAGCAATTCCTCAAGCCTGAAACTCGAAGGAAATCGACCCAACACAAATTGTGAAGGAAAGACAACTTCAAATCTGTTGAAGAGGAAACTTTTGAAGAAACCAAATGGGTCTACTTTCCAAGTCAGGATTGTAGAAAGGTTCCAGGTCGAACCATCATCAAGTTTGTTGGAGGGCTTCGTGATCAAATCCAAGAACTTGAGAAGTGAGTCAAGTAGAAAAGGCGATTGCCCCTGAAGAAGAAGCCGAGTCGCAAGAGAAGCCAACTTTCCGTGTGTGATCAAAGGTCGTCTCAGACTATGATTCACCGCTTTGTAAACCGATCTGTTACATAGTGGATTCCTCCAGTAGTTGGAGAAGAGAGGATTAGAAGAATTACCCCATCTTCGAACCTCTATAAAATATTTGTGTCATTTACTTTCAGCAAACTTACTTTCCTGCATATTTACTTTATATCTGCTGTTAAGTATTATATTTGCTATCCAACTGATAAATAACCAAGTGCTAAAAATCAAGTATTTTAAAATAAGCTAATTCTAATCAAAGGGTGTTAAGTCTTCCGCTGTTAAAAACCAATCAGCCAAGTTAAGTATTTGTCTTGAGCAACCAAGTTATTCTATCAACAACTCTATCGAGACTGTTGAGTGGGTAATTTAGCTGAAAAGCTAACTTAGATGTCCATCAAGTACATAACTATTTGAGTCAACTATGTTGAATAATTTCAAAAGGACTAAATCGAAAATTTAGTAAAGTTTATTCAACCCTCCCCTTCTAAACCTTACTTCACACCCCTTGGGACCTACAAGTGGTATTAGAGCGGTTGGTTTATTGAGCCTTCCGCACTGGTTACTGAACTAGATCTCTATCTTTTCAAAAAGTTTTTACACGTGTGTTTCAAAGTCTTCTCTTTTTAAGCAAGGTTATTATCATGGAAGCAAATCTAACACGCATTCCTATGTTCACTGTCAAAGAATTTGATGATTGGAAAATCCATAAGCAGACTCATCTATTTGCATTACATGATGAAATGTGGCTTGTAATAGAGGAAAGCCATTGCAAATACTCAAAGTGAACACGACTGTAATAAGAGCAGCTGCAGCTGAAGGAGAAGAAGTTGTTGCTGGAGCAAGACCAACCATGGTTGAAAAACCAAGAACTGAATGGACAAATGAAGACATGAAGAGATACAACTTGGACAATGTGGCCAATGACATACTCTACAAGACATTGGACAAAGCAATGTTCAATAAAGTCAAATCTTGCAAATTTGCAAAAGAAATCTGGAACAAGCTGACTTTAATTTGCGAAGGATCAGAACAAATTGAAGAAAATAAACTGTTCGTTGATGTTCAAAAAATTGAAAGTTTCAAAATGCTTGCAGGTGAAACCTTGGATCAGCTGAATACCAGATTCACTGAGATCAGAAATGGGCTTTCAGCTCTTGGAAAATAATATACACAGAAGGAAATGTGTATGAAGATCTTAAGAAGCCTCCCAAGCTGAATGGGAAATGAAGGTTATGGCCCTGAGACATTCAATGGGCCTCTCAAGAACATCTAACCATGAGCTATTCTCAGACCTCAAAGCCTATGAGTTTGAGCTGAGAAGAAAAGAGCAAGAGGAGACATATGTGCCTAATACAAAGTGCACTAATGGCCAAAGTGAAGGGAAAAGAATTGAGCCAAAGGAAGCCATAAACCAAAGAGGAGATTGCCCTGATGGTCAAAACATTCAGCAAGTTCTTTAATAAGAACTATAAGAGAAACAAGGGTGAAACTTCCAGAAGACATTCAACACCTTCCAAGTCAAGGGAAGATAGGCCTCCCAAGAGAGCTGAGCATCAAAGGGTTGAATATCAGAAAGCTGATAATCCAAGAGCAGACAAAGCTGATCAAAGAGCTGAGAACCTGTGTTGGAACTGCAGACAACTAGGACACTTTGCAGTTGACTATTCCTATCCACAATCAACAAATATAGGAATGAGGAAGAAAGAAAAGTCTTCAGGAAAAGAAGACAGGAAAAGAAGAAAGCCATGTTAGCTTCTGAAACTGCTGAGACAGTCAAGTCCAAAGAAGCAGCAGACTCAGATAGTAGTGAAATTGACTAAAGTGACTCTGAGGAAGAGGCTATGATTTGCCTTATGGCCAAAGAACAAGATCAACAAGATCAAGAAGATGAGGTACACTCCAACTCATCTCATTCAGATTCAATTGATAGTGATTGTGATACACACACTTCATCACCCACTGATCTTTATGATTCATTAGGCAAAATGATGAAAGATTTTGAACACATAAAATCCTCACACTATTCTAAATGAGGAAAATATCCAGCTTAAAAGCCAAAACTCACAGCTGACTAAAGAGCTGGGTACTCTAAGTCATATAGCTGATAAGAACACTAAGCTGAAGGCTGAAAATGCAAAGATCACAGCAGAGTTAGCTGCTATAGAAAAGAGAGAGAAATATCTTAAAAATGTGATTGCCTCATTTACAAAAGCATCCAAATCATTGGATGATCTTATTATGAGTCAAAAAGAATGTGGAGATAAGACATGCACATGATTTAATTCCTTTATGCATAGCTAAACTCCTAAAGTGATTTTGGAAAAAGGATCTTCAAGTAATGAAGCATCCAAAAAACCCAAAACACCAAATGCTGCACCCACATTCACTCCAAAGTACAATCACAAACAAACTGGCCTTGGATACAAAGGGAAAGGAAAACAGCCAGTTGAGTATGCTGAGAGGACAACTGAGAACAAATCCAGTCGAGTTCCTCAGCAAACTCCAAACAGAAGATACTTTGTGAAAAGTAAACAGAGCTACCAAAAATCCTTAAATTTCATCAAAGAAATACATATGATGGGAATGGTAGAAACTATCCAAACTATCTTGATTGGAATAATGTGAAACATCAAAGAAAGACCTAAACCTCAAAGAAAGGTCATTCCAAAGGCAAAAGAGCTATTATAAGCATACATATGCACCCGAGCACTACACTTAGAAATACCACAACTACCCCAAGAAAGCAATTGCTAAAACACAAACACAAGCATACAGACAAAAGAGACAGTTGTATGAATCTAAAACCCCTAAGCAATTTGCTAATGTGCACTATTATTATGGCACTGATAGATGGCAATCTCTTAGAGTCAAATCTTTTGGCTATAGGTTGGTTGGATTATAGCACTAACCCCTCAGGACCCAGACAAGCATGGGTACCTAAAAACTGATTTCCTTGATAGCAGGTTCAAGGAATAGCTGAGTGTCAAGGAACCTTGTACATGGATAGTGGTTGTTCCAGATATATGACAGGAAACAAGAAAAACCTGTCAAGATTCAAGGAGATTAGAGTTGCAAAAGTCAATATTTGGAGGAAATGAAGCTCCAGGGGAAATCAAAGACACGTGATCTATCAAGAAAAATGGATTGGAAATCACAGATGCTGCTTATGTTGAAGGCCTCAACTTCAACCTGTTAAGCATCAGCCAACTCTGTGATAAATGCTACAATGTTGGATTCAACATGGGAGTGTGCCAAATCAAAGATGCTGAATCAAATGAAATAGTGCTGCAATGATCAAGACAGAAGAATATGTATGTGGTAGATTGGTCTACTGCTACACCAAGCACTTGTGTATTAGCAAAGAGCACACCCGAATCAAGTTGGCTGTGGCACAAGAAGCTGAGTCATCTGAATTTCAAGACAATCTACAAGCTAGCAAGGAGTCATCTTGTAGAAGGATTGCCAGACTCAGTGTACAAGAAATAAAGTGTACGTGATGCATGCCAGATGGGAAAGCAAATCAAATCTTCATTCAAGGATAAGCCAAGTCCTTCTTCAATAAGGATATTACATCTGTTGCATATGGATTTATTTGGTCCAGTAGAGCTAGCTAGCATAAGTGGAAAGAAATACACCTTAGTGGTAGTGGATGATTATTCAAGATATAAATGGACAATTTTCGTGTGTAAAAAGAATAAAACTTTGCAGAAGTTACCTCAGCTGATGAAAAGAGTTCAAAATGAGAAGAGCCAAACCATTATAAAAATAAGATCTGACAGAGGAATTGAGTTTGTCAATGGGATAATAACTCATTATTGTGTTGAAAATGGAATTGCTTATGAGTTGTCAGCTGCAAGAACTCCACAGCAGAATGGAGTAGCTAAAAGAAGGAATAGAACTCTTAAGGAAGCTGCAAGGACCATGTTAGCTGAAGTTGGATTGCCTAAGAGATTTTGGGCTGAAGCTATAAATACTGCATCTTATACTCAAAATAGATCCATGATCAACATGCAATTGACCAAGACTCCCTATGAAATCTGGACAGGGAGAAAGCCAAATGTTGGATACTTCAGGATATTTGGATGTAAATGCTTCATCCATAATAATGACAAAGATAATTTGAAGGCTTTTGATGCTAAAGATGATGAAGGTATTTTTTTGGGATTCTCAGCTGAGAGTAAAGCCTATAGAATGCTGAACAAGAGGACTATGGTTACAGAAGAGTCTATCCATGTGATTTTTGATGAACCTATTGTGGGTGGAGAAGACATTGAAGAGTTAGCTGATAAGCTGAATCAGCCAACTATGCAGAAGAGTCCTTATGTTGAAGCTGAAGTAAGAGCACTCAACCCAGATGAAGATGAGATAGCTGAATCTCAAAGACAGCTGGAAAGTCTACAACTGAATGAAGATGAAAGAGCTGTTCATGACAACTTAGCTGCAAGATGGCTGAATCCAACTGACTTACTCCAACCTGATGTAAGATGGCTGAATCCAGCTGACTTACTCCAACCTGATGTAAGATGTCTTAGAGACCATCCACCAGAGTTAGTCATTGGAGATGTTAGATATGGCATAAGAACCAGATCCATAGCACAACATGAAGCTATGTTAACTTGTTTTATTTCCCAGATAGAGCCTAAAGATGTGTCTCAAGCATTGGATGACACACATTGGATTCAGGCTATGCAAGAAGAGCCGAATCAGTTTGAAAGAAACAAAGTATGAGAATTAGTGCAAAGGCCAACCCATCAAAATGTTATTGGCACAAAATGGGTATTCAGAAACAAGATGAATGAGGAAGGATCTGTTGTAAGGAACAAACCAAGATTGCTAGCCAAAGGGTATTGCCAAGAAGAGGGTATAGATTTTGATGAAACCTTTGCTCTTGTTGCAAGATTGGAAGCAATAAGGATGTTTCTTGCTTATGCTGCATATAAGAATTTCACTGTGTATCAAATGGATGTGACGAGTGCATTTCTAAATGGACTATTAGAGGAAGAAGTCTATGTTGAACAACCTCCAGGTTTAGATCAGAAAACTATTGGAGATAAGGTCTATAAGCTCAAGAAAGCATTGTATGGATTGAAACAAGCACCAAGAGCATGGTATGATACATTGTCTCAATTTCTAACTGACAATGGAATCACCAAAGGCAAAGTTGATAGAACACTCTTTAGGATTCAAGATGGATAGATATACTGCTTGTTCAAATATATGTGGATGACATCATTTTTGGTTCCACAAACAAAGAGTTGTGTGACAAGTTCTAAAACCTCATGCAAGGCAAATTTGAGATGAACATGATGGGAGATATGACCTTCTTCCTAGGACTTCAAGTCAAACAACTGAAGGATGGAACCCTCATAAGTCAAACACAATATACCAGAGATTTGATGAAGAAATTTGGTATGGAAGAGAAGTCTTCTGTCAAAATTCCAATGAATACTTCAGTCAAGATGGACATGGATGCAGATGGCAAAGCTATTGATCAAACTAGATATAAAGCTCTTATTGGATCTTTGCTCTATGTAATAGCAAAAGCAAGCGGACTTACATCACCTTTGCAAAGAGGTGTATGTGCAAGATTTCAATCGCACAAAAGAGAGCCACATGACTGTAGCTAAGAGAATCCTAAGATAGTTGAAGGGATGCCAGGAAGTTGGCTTAAGGTATCCAAAGGAAGGTTGATTCAAGCTGATTGATATTCAGACTCAGACTATGCTGGATGTAGAGTTGATAGGAAGAGTACCTCGTGTACATGTCAAATGCTCGGAAATAGATTGGTTTCTTGGTTCAAAGAAGAAACAAAATTCAATAGCCACATCCATAGTCAAGCAAAAAATACATAGTCGGGCGCTTGTTGTGCCCAAGTCTTATGAATGAGACAACAAACCGAGAGATTATGATATTGAAGAAAGAAAGATTCCAATTATGTGTGATAACACTAGTGCTATTGCAATTACTCAGAAGTGTTGGATTCAAGAACAAAGCACATTGATGTCAGATATCATTTTATAAGAGATCATGTTGAAAAGAAAGATATCACATTGGAATACATCTCAACTGATAAACAGTTAGTTGATATATTCACAAAGCCTCTATGTGAATCAAGGTTTGAAGAGCTCAAGAATGAGTTACGGTTAATTGAGCTGAGTTAGCATACTTAGAAGATTCAACCAACATAGATATAAGATGAGAGATTTGAAAAAGATAAAGTTTCATATTTCAGCCAAGTGAAACAACCAAGTCGGGAAGTCAGATGTACCTAATTAGCCGACAACTGAGTTACTTCATGAGAAGAGAGAAGCAGAGTTAAGTCACTTTGGATATAAGCCGAATCATTTATGAGCTAAGTGACAAAAACGCAGTCGTTATAATTGAGCGGGAATGTTTTTAAGGATGACGTCAACATAATAATGACTACAGTAAAAGTTGCACAGTAAACCATATGATTGGATATAAATGCTGCTGCATTTAATGCGGGGAATTAAATGCGATTTTGAAGCTCTAATCTTAGCCGTTGATCTCGATCAAAAATTTCAAAATCCGAAATATGTCCTTTCATGTTCCTTATATACGAAACTTCGTCTTTCTCTATCCTCACGCAAACTATTCATTTTCAAGCAAACAAAGTGTATTCTCTCTGCAACTAAGGGAAAAACCCTAGTTCTTTCAAGCAAGTCTTCTCGTATTTTAATCGGTAAAAATCTCTGAAAATAGCTCCAAAATTTGATTACGTGAAGCTCTCAAAGCAAATCTACACCGGTGCTTCTGTGGATTTTGACGGGATGATCAAGCAGGGCGTGGATGATACCCTGGTCAAGAAGATAGCTGAAAAGTTAGAGAAGTCCGGCCTGAAGGACTTCCTGACGATGGAGTTCACTTATACATACCTTGAAGAGGTCGCTATGTTTTATGTGAATGCTGATGTGAAGGACGATGAAATCAAGTCTTCCGTCCATAGCAAGGTCATCAAACTCAATGCCGAAGACCTTGCTGAGCACTCTTTGTTGCCCGCGGAGGGTTTGAAGGACATCTCTGAGCAGGATGTCGACTTAGCTGCGGCTTGGAAAGAAGTTGCCAAGCCCAAGTGTGCTGAGAAGGTGATCTATACAACCAAGAAAGATTCCTTGAAGGACGACTATCACAAGCTAATGGATGTCATCTCAAAGTTTGTTGACATGAAATTTGAAAGCTTCAATCAGCTGTCCAAAACTAAGCGGATCGTGATGGCTGCGATCATGCAAGAGAAGTAAGTAATCTGGGTTGAGTTTGTTTACAGGACTCTGCCAAAATGTGCTGAACAGGACCTAAAAGGAGGATGGGTCCTTTGGATGTTCCCTAGGTTATGGCCTGGTTATCGGTCATCTTATGGAAGTGAAGGGTATTGCTCTCCGCCATGGCAAGCCCTTCCATGTAAACAAGATAATGTTCAGGGAAAACCTCTCCGGTACCCAGAGGAAAGCCCATGCTAGAAAAGCGGATACCATTGAGGGAGAATCAGCTGATCCCGAATACACAGCTGAGACCCTTCCACCCAAGAAGAAAGCTGCGGTATCCAAGCCTGCTCCTGCCCCCGCAGCCAAGTTAGATAAAGCACTTGCTCCTGCAGCAAAGTCCAAAGCTCCCGCCCATGCAACGAGTCACCGTCCCCCTGCCCCCTTGAGATGAGATAGAGGAGGAACACCATATTCCCTCCCCTATCGTAAAGAAGAAGAGGACCGCCAAGTCAAGAAAAACGGTGCTCTAAGAAAAGTCCAAAAGCTTTCACTTTTGAGGAACTCGAGAATGTTGAACTAGAGGTTCCGCTCCCATCCAAAAGAGAAAATCCGAGCTTGAAAAGAATTGAATCCGATATAGCCGGATAAAGAAACCGAGATGGCGATGTTCGGAAGAAGAGCAATCTCCGATGTTGTTAATGAGTCATTAAGTCCATTGATGATGATCAGCAGAGGATTCACGAAGACCCAGCTGTGAGAAAGTCAGCTGAGGAAGTTGATGCAGCCGAGACAACAGAGCCCGATTTTGAAAAATTTGTCTCCATTCCTATAATCGATCTTTCTTTGCATCTGAGGAGAGCAAGGTCTCTTAGCTCCCATTCCAAAAACTGGAGATAAAGTCATCGATGATGATGATGTGATTATGTACTCTCCAGTTTACCCTGACATTCAAAGGCGCTTGAGGGAATGAAGGGCATGGAAGTTGGATCACTCAAGGATGCAGTTCACTCGCCCTGAGTTCATCGAGGAAGAAGAAGAGCTTCTCTAATTCCTTGGTCTTAATGATGTTCGATCCGACCTGAATAAAGCCAACTGTCTAGACATTCTCCGCATTCTTAAGGAGGAGGAGAATGAGAGAGCTGCCGAGCAAGCCCGAGCCTTGGAGAAATCTAAGATGTGCGCATTTACAGGCTCTCTAGAGCATACTCACGAACATTTTCGAGTTCACGCAGGCAACGTGATGAAGACATGGATCTTGCCGCCGCAAAGAAAGTCGTCGAACTATCCAACTGATTTATAACTAAGTGCTAAAAATCAAGTGTTTAAAACAAGCTAAAATCTAATTAAAGGGTGTTAAGTCTTCCACTGATAAAACCAAACCAGCCAAGTCAAGTTTAGGTTAAACAACCGAGTTATTCTATCAACAAATATAAAGTAAATATGCAAGAAGATAAATGTCTTTGAAAGTAAATGACACAAATATTTTTATAGAGGTTCAAGATGGGGTAATTATTCTAATCCTCTCTCGCTCCAACTCCCGGAGGAATCCACTAGGTAATAAATCGTTTACAAAGTGGTGAATACGATGGGAGACAAAGTGTTGATCACACAATTGGCTTCTCTTGTGACTCAGCTTCTTCACAGGGCAACTGCCTTGCTACTTCAGCTCACTTCTCAAGTTCTTGGATTTGATCACGAAGCCCTCCAACAAACTTGATACTGGTTCGACCTTGAACCTTCCTACAATCCTGACTTGGAAAGTAGACCCCTTTGGATTCTTCAAAAGTTTCCTCTTCAACAGGTTTGAAGTTGTCTTTCCTTCACAGCTTGTGTTGGATCGATTTTCTTCGAGTTTCAGGCTTGAGGAATTGCTTGAATGTTAATGAGAACATTGCAGGTTAAATGCTTGAGTAATTTTTGTTGTTCAGGTCACCTCTTGTCAATAAATTCCTCAGCCTTTTATAGTGCACATGATAAGGGTCTTTTTATGCATGATTTATGTGTATGTTTGAGTAGAATTCGAGTTATTTTATTGTTAGTTTTGTAAATTTTTGATTGTACATAGTTCATATTACTCCGAGGTGATTTTATTGATGTAGATTGACCATTCGGGGCTAATTTTGGTGAATTTCGGACCATGGATTCATGTCAAAACATGTCGGGAGTTTAAGGATGCAAAAACGCCGATATTCCAAGCAAAACGCGTCATTTGGGGCCTTTTGGTCCAACACGGGCAGGGGTGTCCTGCAACACGGCCGTGTTCACGGAGCTAAAAACTCGAATTTTTTGCGTAAAACAGCCCGAACACGGCCTGGCCGTGTCGCATAACACGGCCATGTCAGGCCCATTTTCGATTTTTTGAAAAGACGGCCTCCGGCCGTCCGCCTAACACTGGCGTGTCAGGACCTCTTTTTGCAACTTTTCTTTGCGGAATTTGGGGAAAACTCACCAACCAACCCATTTTGGCCACTTTTGTACACTTTTAACACCCTATTTTGCTGAAACATGTCTCCATGTCCCCTCCCCTCATCACTTGAATACAAGAATTCACCAACCAACAAGGAAAATGGAGGCAATTGTTTAACAAAAGAGAGTACTATCAATGTATTGGTTGCCTATAAAAGCCAAGGGTTGAAGTTGGGAGAGGCATTCATTAGATACTTTAAAATATTCATTGTATTCATTTCATTAAGTAGAATTGGGATCAAGGGGTCTTGGAGGAGTAAGCTTGAGGCAACATTGGGGAAGAAGGCTTGGAGCAACATCATCAAGTCAATTGAGATTTTGATAAAGATAAGTACACCATGTCTACAATGTTTACATCTTCTTGTGTAATTTATTCTTGTGTCAAAAGCATGTGTAGCTAAAACTCCTAGTGTTTGAATGTAATGAACTCTAGAATGGATTTGTGATTAAGGTGTGTATGTTTTTAATAAAATCTTCATATTTTGTGTGATTCACTTATATTATGCTTCGTTCATTCGAATTGATATATGCGCAATATTGATTTGAAGTTTATTTTTCATCCGGGAAATCGAGAGATTCATGGTGAAATAGAACCTATATAAGTGAAAAGAGTTGCATGCAATCCTAGATATAGGACGACATAAATCTTCTGGATTAGGGTCAAACCTAATATGGGAATTCACAAATCGTTATAATGTTGTCTTGGGGTTTTAACTAGAAAGAGATTTCAGTTAATCAACTTGAGATTAGAAGTTTTTCGCCTTGAGAAAGGGTTTAACTTAAATTGGGAATTTCTACCGGTCCACAAGACGTGAGATTTTATTAAAAGAGGTTGGTTTTTGCTTAAGGGCTTACGGTTGTATTTTTAACTTGTCAAATCACAAAACATTCTAGAGGGATTTACATTCAAACACATTTCTATCTCTTGATTTCCTATTTTACAAATCTTCCTTCATTTTTACAATTTATAATTTGTTTTCCTTTTTCATCAAACAAAAACTCGAAAATTGTTAGATTAAATAACAAAAAGACGGTAATTATTAGTACTTACAATCCCGTGGGAATGACACTCTAGACTAATAATCTATACTATAAAACGATAGGTGCACTTGCCTACGGTTTTAAAGGTAACTTTTGAGCCATCAAGTTTTTGGCGCGTTGTCGGGATTGTAATATTAAGAACACCTTATTTTTGTTAATTTAATCATTTTTTTTATTTTATTTCATCATTTGTCTTTCTTTTTATCTATCTTTGTAAGTCTTGGATTACACTTATCCTCTTTATTTACCGCAGTAGTGCATGCCTACTCGTCGCCGAATTTGGAAGTCGCGACACCGCCGGTAGCAACACAGAGGAAAGTATTAATACGCATCACGAGGAGGATATTAACGAAGGCAAGGATCCCAATATGGCGGATGAACAACAAAGAACCATGTACGACTATGCCAAGTCGTCTATGGACGGCACATCATCTAGCATCGTAGTGCCATTTGTTGCCGCCAATAATTTTGAAATCAAACCAAATGTCATTCAAATGGTGCAACAATTTGTTCAATTCGACGGCCTACCGGACGAAGATCCAAATAATCATATCGCGAATTTCCTTGAAATTTGCGATACATTCAAAATAAATGGGGTCTTCGATGATGCCATCCGTTTACGCCTATTCCCATTTACTCTTCTGGGACGGGCTAAACAATGGCTAAATACTTTTCCAAAGGGAACGATTACAACGTGGAACATCATGGCCTTAAAAGTTCCTTTTGAAATATTTTCCACCGCCAAAATCGCACGATTGAGGAATGAAATCTCTTCATTCACTCAAGAAGATGACGAGACCTTGACGACACTGGGAGAGATTCAAAGAATTGTTGCGGAAATGCCCACACCATGGCCTACCTATTTGGATGCAAGTCCAAACATTTTATAATGGGCTACTTTTCGCAACAAGACAAATGATCGATGCAATGGCACGGGAACTCTTAATAACAAAACGCCGAAGCCGCCAGGATTTGATTGAGGAATGGCCATGAACGGCTACCAATGGCAATCCATACGAGGTAAAACTACAGTCGATTGGTGTGTATAATGCAGATGCGTAGTTACGCCGCCGCACGTGTCGAAGCATTGACCCAAAAGATCGACGATCTAGCAAACTCCTAAACCACCACCACCGCATGTTTTATCTTGTGAAACTTGTGGGGATTGCATAATCATCGGATTGCCCACACACAATACCTCACACCGAACATGCTAATTACGTTGGGAATCAAGGCAAAAATTACCCAAGTAATCCTTACAAAGAACACATATAATCCTGGGTGGCGACAACATCCGAATTTTTGGTTGGGAAATCAAGTTCAACCACGACCTAATCCCAATCCCGATCTACACACGTCTCCGGATTTCACCAAACCAAATCAAGGTAAGCCTAACTTGGAAGATCTTATAACAAAATTTGTGCAATCAACAGATACCCGATTCCAGCGGTGGAAACATCCTTGAGAAATCAAGAGGCATCTATCCATAACGGAAAACCAACAGGCCGATTGCGAAGATGATTTCGAAAGGCCACAAGGTAGTTTGGGTAATCGAGCCAAACCAAGGGAGCACGTAAAGGCAATCACCATCAGTTCTCCACATGAGCATGATTATGCCAATGCCGCCATGCGAAATACGTGGAGGATAACATGTCCAAAGAAAATCTCATGAAAAAGAAGGTTGCAGAATACAAGCCCAAGATCCCTTACCGGAGTCTAACCGAAGAAGATAGAAGGGAGGACAAATTTGGTAAGTACCTTAATTCTTTCAAACAATTACATGTCAATATTCCATTTGTTGACCCTCATTCAAAGCATGTTAGGGATCTTAATGACATCATTCCTAGCGAAAATAAGCTTAACAAATTATCAAATGTGCAATTGAATGATAAATGTCCTTCCAATGAACTACCACAAAAATTTAATGATCCGAAGCTTTATTATCCCTTGCACAATTGATGATTTACTGTTGATAGGGCACTAGCCGACTTGGGAGCTAGTATCAATGTGATGTCTTATGAAACATTTAAGATGCAGGATTAGGTGAACTTAAACCTATTAGGATGGACATTCAATTAGCCGATAAATCGATTAAACATCCTAGAGGTATTATTAATGATGTGTTAGTCAAGATTGATAAATTCGTGTTTCCAATGATTTCGTTATTCTTGACATGCATGATAATATAGAAGTTCCCTTAATTCTAGGGCGTCCATTTTTGGCTACCGCTAAATCTCTCATTGATGTGCATGATGGAAAGCTTACTTTGAGAGTAGGGGTGAACAAGTTATCTTTAAAATTCCTTTGAGAAATCCTATAAATGATACTTGTTTTCCTATAAACTTGATTGAGACAAGGATAAATGATTCTTTGATTGATATGTCTTCTAAAAAATCCTTGAAAGTATGTGATGTTCAATGTGCAAAAGTTTCCACAGATGAATCCCATTTTGAGAATAACATGCAGAAAAACAGACCATGAAGGTCAATTGTTCAAAAATCGATACGGTGACGATGTTGTTCAAAGAGATAAATTTTTCATAAGTTCAAGGCTCCGCCCCGATTAAATCTTCACATTTAGGTGAAATGGTCCACTATACGACGTTAAAGAAGCGCTACCCGGAGGCAACCCGATGTTTGTGTGCAATTGTTTTCATTTATTTTTATTTTATTTTATTTTCTTTCAAAATAATCACAAGTCCTGTAGAGTCATTTTCAAATCATTAAAAAAAAAAACTCTTGAGCTTCTTCTCGCTTGTCCTAATTGGCAATATTTGAGATTTCACGGTATTCGAGTTGTGTGTTGCTTAACTTTGATTAGGTATGAAGATGCCATTGAAGGTCCGCACCAAAACAACCCAATGGTCGCTCAACACCGATTCCACTATTGTAGTAAGGTCGTATTTTTTTTTTTCCACCTCTTTTATATCATTCTAATTTCTTTTTTTTTAGTGTTTTGTGTGTGTTTGTCCATTTTCTTTCTTTCACATTGAGGACAATGTGAATCTTAAAGTTGGAGGTGGATACAATAACATTTTCTAATGCTTGTGTGTTTGTTTTCAAGAGATGTGATTTTTTTAACAAATTGAGTATTTGCTAGTCAATAACTTGGCCCAATTATACCTATATTAACTTGTTAATTTGTGCTTTCAAGCAGTGAAGCAATTGATTGTCTAGATAGATTGACGTGATGCGGGCTAAATTTTGACGAGATTTCCAACACCATAAATACTTGATGTGTTAAGGCATATACGACGATACTTAAGTAGGCTATGAACTTCCGAGAACTCATGATTTAGTAGTGGTTAACTAGTTGTTAAACCAAGCTTGCGAATAAAAAAAAAAAAGGAGAAAGAGAAAAATGAAAAAAAAAAAGAAAAAGAAAAAAAAAAAACGGACCAATCGAGGTTATACTCCTCTATTTGTTGTTGCTTAGTAACTAGGAGCATTCATGAGCCCCATGTTTGTCTTTTTTATGTAAAACGGCGACATGAATATGAGTATGGGAAACCACCCTAGAGAGTGTTTGAAACGTAAATTCAAAATATAAACCTAGTGGAAGCATGTCTCGAAAGGTCCCAAAAAAAAAAAAAAAAAAAAGAGAACGAAAAAAAAAAGGAGAATGAATACTCCTTGACTTCTCATTCCAATAAAGTTCAAGAAGTTTGGTTATATGACTAGTAAGCTAACTACTATGATCCATTGAATTCTTGTATTTTCATGGCGTTATTGAATTGAAGTTGTTCATAACTATCAAGATTTGTGGAGTGATGATTTCAAGTCCGAATGATGCCTCCGATATTACGCTTCTTCGTGATACGACGCTTTACAAAACTATGTTTTTAATTCAGGTTGAGAAAGCCAAGAACTTGATCGCTTATGTTCAATATGTTGAAAAAAAAAAAACATCTTTGTATGTTGTGATTTATCAACTCTTTTGATATAATATTTTGCTTGAGGACAAGCAAAGTTCAAAGTTGGAGGTGGTTTGATAAGTGGTCTTTTTATGCATGTTTTATGTGTATGTTTGAGTAGAATTCGAGTTATTTTATTGTTAGTTTTGTAAATTTTTGATTGTACATAGTTCATATTACTCCGAGGTGATTTTATTGATGTAGATTGACCATTCGGGGCTAATTTTGGTGAATTTCGGACATGGATTCATGTCAAAACATGCCGGGAGTTTAAGGATGCAAAACGCCGATATTCCAAGCAAAACGCGTCATTTCGGGGCCTTTTTGGTCCAACACGGCAGGGGTGTCGGGCAACACGGCCGTGTTCCACGGGAGCTAAAAACTCAATTTTTGCAGAAAAACAGCTTCGAACACGGCCTGGTTGCAGTATCGCATAACACGGCCAGAAAACATAACACGGCCGTATACAACACGCCAGGCCGCGGTTGTACAACACGCCATGTCGTGCCCATTTTCGATTTTTTGTGCAAAGACGGCTGGCCGTACGCTTCAACACGGCGTGTCCGGACCTCTTTTGCAACTTTTCTTTGCGGAATTTGGGAAAACTCACCAACCAACCCATTTTGGCCACTTTTGTACACTTTTAACACCCTATTTTGTTTAAACATGTCTCCATGTCCCCTCCTCATCACTTGAATACAAGAATTCACCAACCAACAAGGAAAATGGAGGCAATTGTTTAACAAAAGAGAGTACTATCAATGTATTGGTTGCCTATAAAAGCCAAGGGTTGAAGTTGGGAGAGGCATTCATTAGATACTTCAGAAAATATTCATTGTATTCATTTCATTAAGTAGAATTGGGATGGGCGGGTCTTGGAGGAGTAAGCTTGAGGCAACATTGGGGAAGAAGGCTTCGAGCAACATCATCAAGTCAATTGAGATTTTGATAAAGATAAGTACACCATGTCTACAATGTTTACATCTTCTTGTGTAATTTATTTTGTGTCAAAAGCATGTGTAGCTAAAACTCCTAGTGTTTGAATGTAATGAACTCTAGAATGGATTTGTGATTGGTGTGTATGTTTTTAATAAAATCTTCATATTTTGTGTGATTCACTTATATTATGCTTCGTTCATTCAATTGATATATGCGCAATATTGATTTGAAGTTTATTTTTCATCGGGAAATCGAGATTCATGGTGAAATAGAACCTATATAAGTGAAAAGAGTTGCATGCAATCCTAGATATAGACGACATAAATCTTCCGGATTAGGTCAAACCTAATATGGGAATTCACAAATCGTTATAATGTCAGTTTTGGGGGTTTTAACTAGAAAGAGATTTCAGTTAATCAACTTGAGATTAGAAGTTTTTCGCCTTGAGAAAGGGTTTAACTTAAATTGGGAATTTCTACGGTCCACAAGACGTGAGATTTTATTAAAAGAGGTTGGTTTTTGCTTAAGGGCTTACGGTTGTATTTTTAACTTGTCAAATCACAAAACATTCTAGAGGGATTTACATTCAAACACATTTCTATCTCTTGATTTCTTATTTTACAAATCTTCCTTCATTTTTACAATTTATAATTTGTTTTCCTTTTCATCAAACAAAACTCAAAAATTGTTAGATTAAATAACAAAAAGACGGTAATTATTAGTACTTACAATCCTCGTGGAATGACACTCGGTGACTAATAATCTATACTATAAAACGATAGGTGCACTTGCCTACGATTTTAAAGGTAGCTTTTGAGCCATCAGCACATCTGAAATTTTTCCCGTTGAAGAGATAGGCTAATTTCAAATGTCACTTTTGTTCATTGGCTTGTCTTGTTGCAGTCCTTGATGTTGACATTTTCTCGTATTAAATGGCTTTGCAGCATTGCAGGTGCCTGACACAAGGTGTAGTGTTTCCCATTGGTTTATTCCTTTTGCACAATTCTTGGACTAACACTTTAGACCTGACAGCTTTGACATATTACTATATTGAGTAATATTCTTGACTTTAATCAATGGAACTAAGTCAGTTGTCTTGACTAGACTGTTGTTTTTACCCTGTGACTTGAGTCACCCAAATCATGGATAACTCAACCGTCACTTCAACTTTGAGACTTGGTTTCTTCGAGTTGACTTGACTAACACTTCACAACAACGTCACCGACACTTTTATGAGTCCTCGACTTCCTTCTTGGCTATACTCACTGACACACAAAGAATCTTCAATCCAAATCAGCTTGACTTTGTATTCCTTGGCATAGCCGACTTGACTCAACTTTCTCAAATTTCTATCTATTACAATACAAATTACAAGGAAAATGGGGCGCCAACTTCCTAGTTTAAGTTTTACATGGTATCATCAAAATCTACTCAATAAATTTCCTAACATGCAGCAAGCTATGAAGGATTCCAGAGCCATGCACTAACTAAGCTTATTAGAAGGTCCGTAAGAGTCCTCCCAAACTCTTCTACAGAGTGATCCTCGGGAGTGGCGCATCAAATTGCTACAACCATAGCCGCCACCACGCCCCCAGCATTCGATCGATGGCTCCTGTGGAAATGGCAATGAAGCCGGGACTTTGGGCCCCAAGCTAAGCTCCTACCCTCGAATAAGGTGTTAACACATGTAGGTCCCAAGGGGTGTGAGTGTAAGGTTTAGAAGGGGGGTTGAATAAACCTTACCAAATTTTCGATTTAGTCCTTTGTAAATTACAGAGTTGATACTACACACAGTGTCCTCGTGGACGTACTAATTTAGTTAATCAAGAGAGTTAGTCACTCAACGCACTCGATCGAAGTGTTGATAGAATAACTCACTGTTAAGATCAATTAGCTCAACTCGTGGTTTGTTTTCGCGAAGACTTAACACCCTTATTTATGGTTGCGTAGATTTAAAGCTTGATTTAGTACTTAGAGATTATCAAGTAGATAGCAAATTTATCAAACAAAGTTAAGCAAATAAGATGCAGAATTTAAAGTGCTGAAATGTAAATGACACGATAAGTTTTTATAGAGGTTCAAGACGGGGTAATTCTTCTACTCCTCTCTTCTCCAACTCATGGAGGAATCCACTAGGTATTGATCAAGATACAAAGTGGTAATAGTCCGTACACAAGTCTTGATCACACAAATGACTTGATCCTTTGGGACTCACCGAGACGCCTTGATCACTCACCAAGCTTCCTCGTATGACTCGCCTTTTCTTCACAGGGTTCGCTTTGCTACTATGTAGCCCACTTGCTCAAGCTCTTTGGATTTGATCACAAAGCCCTCCAAAAGCTCAAGACTTGGTTCGACTTTGAACCTTCCTACAATCCTTCGTGGAATGTAGACCCCTTTATTCTTCAAGAATTTCCTCTTCAACCGATTGAAGTTATCTTTCCTTCACAGTGAGTGTTGGATTGATGTTCTTCGTGAATGTAGCTTGAGGATTGAGCGTTTAATAACTCGAGAATATTTCAGTTACAAAATGTTTTTTTTGCTTGTATTCAATTCTCGATGGTCAAGGTAACCTTCAGATATTTTTCTCGTGAGTTATTCCTCGCCTTTTATAGTGAGCTTTCAAAATCGCCTGAAAAGATAGCTTATTTTTGAAAGTCACTTGTGGTCGCTGGGTTTGTCTTGTTGCAATCCTTGGAATTGCCATTTCCTCGTATGAATTGTTCTTCACTTTTCGTAGTTCGACACGCGATTGTAGTGCTTCCTATTGGTTTATTCCTTTGCACGCTTCCTCGACTCGAGCACTTCGAGAAAGGTAGCATGGATATATTACTTGTTTAAGTAATTTTCGATTCGCGCAACGGATCTTTTCGCTTATCTCGACTTGATTGCATTTCCTTGCTTTCCTGTGTGACTTAGAGTCGCCTTCCAATCATTGGATGACTCTTCCGTCACTCAACTTGAGCCTTCGCTTATCTTGAGTCGACTTGATCGATACTCCTCTCACCGTGCATCTTAGTCGCTTCCTTCGGGCCGAAGTTCTCGTCTTCTCTTCTTTGCCATACTCATTTGCCTTTGCAATGAGTCTTCCTTCTAGTCTCCAATTGTCTTCTTGCATGTTTGGGCATAGCCGACTTAACTCACCTTTGACCATTTCTATTTATTACAATGCGATTTTACAACAAAAATGGGGTGCCAACTTCCTATTCTAAGTTTTACATGGCATTCATCAAAATCTAAACAATAAATTTCCCAACAACACACCCGCTTCCCTAACAGACACTCAAAGGGAAAAGCCGTTTCTCTCGGAGCAGAGTGACCCCATTTATTCACCACCTGGTGTGCCACCGAGGGGGAAACTCTCTCCACCACAAACCTAGGTTGGAGATGAAGTCATGGGAGACAAACCAATGCGCTAGAGGCGAAGCCGAGAAAGAACGAGTAAGAGCAGAGTGAAATTAACGACGCCAAATAGTTAAGTCTATTTCAAACCGAAATGTCACCCGTTGAAGGTCAATGAAGCCGCTACCACAATCGAGGCAAAGGATGGTAAAGCCTGGAGTTAACACTGGGCTCAAAGTGCAATCCAAGGGGTTGAGACTCCTATGGATGTCATCCCAAGACCCTAAGACAATGGGAACTGGCAAGGGAGGTTAGAAGACCCTAAGACAGTTGAGATTGTCGAAGGGATTGAAGAAGGCCCCGCAAATGCTGGAGACCACGGTATTGAAGGCCAAAGGGAGGTTGAGATTTCCCTTGGTAAAGATGACGGAAACAAGAACATTACTCTATTTGATGGTGTAGCCACGGAAGAAGCTGATGATACAACTGAGGATAAGATTACTCAATTGGAAAAACCCACTGAGACCGAGGAAGCTGTTAAGACAGCTGAGGCTCAATCAGCTGGGTAAAACTGTTAGATAAATGTTTTTATCATGATTTTGATGATTTAGTTCAAATGAGTTTTTATACCAAAACAATGTCCCTAAATATTGTCTAAATACTTCCGATCGATTTAAAATGTTTTTACTATTTTTCAGAGAATTTCTTGAAGTTTATTTTTGACAAAAAATTGACAACACTTATATTTCAAGCTCGACCTGGCCGCCCATATGGGGCAACCTGCACTGAGTTGAGCCAAACGAAAATGGGACGGAAAGAAAAACAAGGAGGGTGACTTGGCCGACCGAGGTTGACCGAGAGGATGACCGGTCGACCCTATGGGCGACCGGTACCGAACGTGTGGTTCAATTACGTAACTCTCTGCTTCGACTTTCCAACACCCCCGACTGCTCAAGATAGGGGTTGACCTGACCCCCGTCACGACGGTCCCCCAGGTAAAATTCGCAGAGAACTCATTTCAAACTTATCTCTCGCACAACCGTCGCACCTCTGTATCAAAGAAACTATCCATTGCATTTTCGCATGTCCGTTTCCCTAATTTGTGGGATTGATTTCTAACAGCTATAATCTTGATTTTAAATGGTTTATTTTGCAGAAAATCACTCACCAAGGAGGAGCCTATGTCTGGAAATCAAGCCAAGACCTTTCCTATAAATAGAGGCTTCATTCAAGCAACAAGATACAACACAACATACAAGCAAAAGCACACAAGCAAACTCATTGTCATAAATCTTGTTGTATTAGCCTAAGCACTTTCACTTGCACATTCTTGAGGTCTAGGCTTTCAATTCTTGATTACACTTATACTCATATTGTATTATTCATTATTGAGTTGTAATCTTGATTTTGGTCATCATTCAACACAAGACATCCTTGTGAGTATTCTGTGGTAAGAATACACTGGGTGATCTAGGTGATAGGTGTTTCAAGAGTGTGGTACTCTTCAAAGGTGGTGAAGAAAGATTGTGGTAATCTCATTGAAGGTGTTGTAAGAGGGTTGTGGTAATCCTCAAGGTGTTGGTGTATTAATTTTGGTAATTAATAAAATCTTTTTTTTCTTTTTGAAATCCATCCCGGATATACTGGGGTGGTAGTGGATTAGGCCCTAGGTGGGTTGAACCTCTATAAATCGATGAGTGTTGTTTAATTTCCGCATTTACATTCACGTCTTTGCTTGATTACTCAAAAAAGAGGGGCAAAATCTGAAAAACCGAGATAATCTATTCACCCTCCCTCTAGATTATCATAGCCACTTGACTAACAAGTGGTATCAAAGCCAAACTCTTTAGCTAGCTCGTTCCGAGTAAAGAGGAAAGATCTATGGCTACGAATGACGCTTATCTCACCACTGGCGCCTCCACCAACAAGCCACCACTCTTCGACGCCAACAACTACGCATTTTGGAAAGACCGTATGGAGTGCTTTCTACATGGTGCGTGTTCGACATTTGGAATGTGGTTATTGGAAGGAGTTGCTCAACCAACCAAGAAATTGGAGGATGGCACCTCGGCTCCTAAACCTTCAAGGAGTTTGATGAAAACGACAAGAAGGCCTTCTCTCTAAACAGTAAGTGCCTTAAATATTTTGCATTGTTTCTCTTACCGCCACCGAGTACAATCGCATAAGAGGCATAAGGTCGGCACATGAAGTTTGGGAAAATTGAGACGATATATGAAGGACAAAGAAGGTCAAGCAAGCAAGAAAAGCCATGCTTGTTAAAGACTTTGAAAACTTTAACATGCATGATGGTGAAAACATCTCTAAGATGGTGGAAATGCTTGACAACATCGTCAATCCTCTTGTGGCCCTCGAAAAAGTCATCTCCGAAGAAGACAAGGTGACTAAGGTATTGAATGCTCTTCCCGGCTCATGGTCCGAAAAGGTGACGACAATCACGGAGGCACAAAATCTTGAGACACTCAAGTTTGACGAGCTCATTGGGAACCTCCTCATCTATGAAGTCTACCTCAAGGAAAGGAAAAATTCCAAACCAACCATCAATTAATCGAGTATGCAAAATATTCCTAAAGGTCTTACTTCTTCTTCTAATAATGCATACTATGATAATGATGATGATGATGAGGAGACGGCCGCACTTGTTCGAAAATTTGCAAAATTTGTGAATAAAAATAAGGCAAGAAAACCTAGAGATAATGCTTGCTTTAAATGCAGAAAACCCGGGCACTTCATTGCCGATTGCCCAAAACTTGATGATGGAGGAACAAAAGAAAAAGAAGTCTTTCTAAAAGAAGGCTCTAAATGCGAAAGTCAAAACTGATGAACTACTTGAAACAACCGACGAGGAAGGAGAAATCGAACATGGTCTCATGGCCATGATTTATGGAAACAATGAGGTACATTCTAACCTTCTACCTCCTCGCGTAGTTGATGAATTGCAATGTGATTTTGATGAATTGCAAATTGAGTTTCAAAATTTGATTGTCAAATACAAGACTTTGAAAAAGGAGCATAAAGAGCTTAACATTGAAAAGGAAAAAATTATTTACTTATGAATCTCTTTCGATAAAGCTCATGCTATTACTCTTACTAGAGTTCATACTCTTGAAATCGAAAAAGAATCGCTTTCACCAAAGATCTTGAATGTTTAAAAAGGATGTGCATTGTTTTAACATAAGCACGGACAAAGTTACAAAAATTTTAGATGCACAAAGAGGTGAGCATTCCAAATTAGACTTGGCTATAAACCTTTCAACCTCTTTTCAAAGAAAAATGACCAAAGTCCGACTTTTGTACATGCTAATAATGCCCATGATATTATTTATTTTTATTGTGGTACGCTTGGTCACTATGTTAGCCATTGTAAATTGAAGAACAACTTTAGCTATGTTTGGAGACCCAAAGGTGTCAAGACTAACCCCATGGACCCCAAAACTATAGTGGTACCTAAAAATAATTCTTTTATAGGTCATAGGAGCTATAACAACCATGGAGATTCAAAATGGCTCGTGGACGGCTTGGTGTTCACGCTATACGACCGAAAGAGAGAACTTTTACCAACATCAAGCTCCAAGAAGAGGGTATGGTCATGTTCGACAATGACAAAGGAAAAATCATTGGCAATGGAGACATCGTAACTCTTCTTTCTCTCTTAGTAATGTTCTTTTAGTAGAAGGGCTTAAGTTTAATTTGATAAGTATTAGCCAACTTTGTGATTCAAATTATAATGTTTTTAATAAAGAAAAATGCTTTATTCTTAAAACGATAAAATTATTTGTGAAGCAAAATAGAAAAGGCAATCTTTACAAAATATGTACAAGTTGATTTGGTTAGTCAAAATGTTTCTTGTCTTGTCGCCAATAATGATTTAACAAGTTTATGGCATAGGCGACTTGGACATGTTGATATAAAATTTGAAAAATATTTACAAAAACCAACATGTAAAAGGACTACCCAAATTAAATTTTGAAAATCTTGGCTTATGTGACACTTGTCAAAAGAACAAATTAGTTAAGAGTAGCTTTAAGCCCAAAAATGAAATTTCCAAAACCAAGCCTCTACAACTTCTTCATTTAGATTTGTATGGGGATATTGGTACTGGGCTAGTCTAAGTGGAAAACATTATACTTTCGTTATTGTCGATGATTTTTCTAGATATACTTGGGCTCTTTTTCTTACCAATAAAAGTTTACGCCGTTAATGAGTTTGTTAAGTTGTGCAGACTTATTGAAAATGAAAAGGAAAATACTATTATGTCTATTCAAGTGATCGAGGTGGAGAATTTGATGGTGAATTTAGAGTGTTTTGTGAAACCAAGGGATATGCACATAATTTTTCGCTCCAAGGACACCTCAACAAAATGGAGTAGCCAAGGAAAAATCGACACTACAAGAAATCTCGGTCCATGCTCAATGAATTTTTTCTTCCAAAATATTTTTGGGCCGCCGTAAGTACCGCTTGCTATAAATATTAATCGAGTTTATATTCATCCTAAAATGAATAAAACTCCATATGAGCTTTGGAAAGAAAAAACTCCAAATATTAGTTACTTCAAAATATTTGATGTAAGTGTTTTATTTTAATACTAAGGATCAATTGACAAACTTGATCCTAAGGCCGATGAAGGAATATTTATGGGGTATTCTACAAAAAGCAAAGCATATCGGGTTTACACAAGACTAGTGGGATTGTTGAAGAATCCATCCATGTCAAATTCAATGAAGCTTGGTGTTGAAAGGATATCCAATGATGAAAGTGATGAAGAGGATATTATTGAACCCGCTGTTCAAAATGATGCTCAAAATGATCAACCTTCTACCTCAAATGATCAACCATCCACTTCTAATGTTCCTCAAGAAGATAGAGGTGACATCGATCTTCCCGAGCATTGAAATTTAAGGAAGATCATCCAAAAGATCTTATTATTGGTGATCCCCTGATAAAGTGATGACCCAAAGAGGATTTGCCGGATGACCTTCTTATATCTCAAAAGAAGCCTAAAATGCCAAGGAGGCTATTGAGGATGAGGATTGGTTTTTGGAAATGCAAGAAGAGTTGAATCAATTTGAAAGAAATGATGTATGGGAATTGGCACTTGTCCTCCATCTCAAACTATTATTGGTACTAAATGGGTATTCAAACAAACTTGATGATCAAGGCAACATTGTTAGAAATAAGGCAAGGTTAGTAGCTCTGGATATTGTCAAGAAGAAGGTATTGATTATGATGAAACTTTTGCACCGTAGCACGTTTAGAAGCTATTCGTATTTTACTTGCCTATTCTTGTTTTAAAAATTTTAAGCTTTACCAAATGGATGTTAAATCCGCTTTTCTAAACGGTTTTATTCAAGAAGAAGTCTATGTAAAACAACCTCCGGGTTTGAAAATTTTTCTAGGCCTAATGATATTTATAAACTTAAAAAGGCCTTGTATGGTTTAAAACAAGCACCCCGCATGGTATGATAGACTTAGCTTTTTTCTTTTACAAAATGGTTTTACAAGAGGTAAAGTTGATACTACTCTCTTTGTTTTTGAAAAAGGGCAAGATTGTTTACTTGTGCAAATTTATGTTGATGATATCATCTTTGGGGCTACTAATGAATCTTTGTGCAAGAAATTTTCTAAGTTGATGCAAAGTGAATTTGAAATGAGCATGATGGGGAGCTCAAGTTCTTCCTCGACTTCAAATTAAGCAATGGCAAGAAGGTATTTACATTTCACAATCTAAATATACAAAAGAACTTTTGAAAAAGTTCGCATTGAAGAAGGAAGAACCGTCTCTACCCCTATGGCGACAAATGTCAAAATAAACAAAGATGAGAAAGGCAAGTCCGTAGATGAATCAAAGTATCGAGGTATGATTGGTAGTTTACTTTATTTAACCGCAAGTAGACCCGACATTCTTCATGCCGTATGCCTATGTGATCGTTTTCAAAGCAATCCCAAAGAATCTCATATGAGTGCCGTAAAAGGATTTTTCGATATTTGAAAGCTGCACCATTCAATATGGTCTATTTTATCCAAAGAATGAAATTTTTTTCTTAAAGGTTATAGTGATTCGGATTATGCGGGAAATATTGATGATCGGAAAAGTACTTCCGGATCATGTCAATTTTTAGGCGATTGCCTAGTATCTTGATTTTCAAAGAAACAAAATTGTTTCACTTTCAACGGCCGGGTTTAATATATTTCCTGAGCGCTTTGTTGTACTCAACTTCTTTCGATGAAACAAACCTTAGCGGATTACAAATGTTCTTTGAAAATGTTCCTATCTTTGTGATAACATATCCGCTTATTAATATTGCTCAAAACCCGGTTCATCATAACCGTACTAAACATATTGAGATTCGACATCATTTTCTAAGGGATTGTGTTTCTAAACGTAAATTGAGATATCTTTCGTGCCATCTCAAGATCAATTCGCTGATATTTTTACAAAACCGCTATCTTCCGAGACTTTGCATTTATACGAGCCTGGTTAGGCATAATGCATATTGAATGAGGTTTACGCTTGCATTTTGCACGCTTTAAAACTTAGGGCTTAAAAATCGAATTTTTGGTTGAAATTTCTGATTTTGGTAAACAAGTTGAGACAAGGCTGATTGGGGTGAGGGCAACCTGGGCCGAGCCACACCGACGGCCGCCCTCACTGGCCGACCGGTCGCCCATCGCTAATTTTTGGTTTAAAACGCCCTTGTCTTCATACTTAGCCATTTTGGCTCAAAATGTTCATTTTTCGTCCCTTCGCCAATTGCACACAAATTTCACTCAAAATTTATTTTCTTGCATTTATTTCATGTCTTGACTTTATATAGCTCGATTATCATCATCATTGATCATCTTTACCGATTAAATGGTAAAAAATTCTACTTCCTTTGCTCAATTGGGGTGAACCCTTGAGATGGTGAACTTGTTGTTATATTTTTAATGGGAGTTTCATATGATTGTGGTGAGCTTATTATTTATGATGTATTGAATTGTGTTTGAATTGATTTGGTGATAATTTTTTTGGCTTGACTCATTTACAAGGGATTTTTACAACTTATGTTATTTTTCACGCCCACAAGGTGTTCGATGAATTGCCTCAAAGAATTTCTCATCTTGTACATGACTGTTATGCTTTCAAATGTCTTATATACTCATTGAAATCATGTCTTGACAAATAAAACGAGCTTATTGATATCAAATGATCAATTTCTCCCATCGCTATTCTGGATTCTACGCCTATTTTTTCAACGGTTGATAACTCGCTCTTTTCGCACACTTTCTTGATATACATGTATGATAATTTTATCATGCTAACATTCTTTTGATGATTCCAAAGGGGGAGAAACAGAAATCGCTCGTTAGCTCAAATAAGCTAATAAAAAAAGCTCGCTATAAAGCTATAAGCTATGGCTTTCTAATGCCATAAGTTGTAAAGAATACTTAGTCCAATGATTGTATTATGGACTTGTTTGCATGGATAATGAGTATTTAGACAGTGGGGAGCTTATAAGCTCATAATGTTGTTGTTTTATTTGTGCTTGTGCTTGTGCTTCTAGCTTATGCAATATTTTTATTGATGTGTTTGTTGATAGGGGAGCTTTTGTAAAATGTTTTTAAACTGATAGTTTACTCATAGATCGAAAATTATTTTATTTTCAAAATCGCCCTTCTTGAAAATTGTTTTCGTTCAATTACGTAACTCGCTTTTTCGATTTTCCAACACCCGACTGTTCAAAGATAAGGGTTTACCGGTCGACCCCCGAATCCCCCCTGCGGTAAAATTGGGCAGAGAACTCATTTCAAACTTATCTCTCGCGAATCGGGTCGCACCTCGTATCAAAGAAACTATCCGCTGCATTTTCGCACGCTTTTTCCTAATTTGTGTGATTGATTTCTAACAGCTATAATCTTGATTTTAAATGGTTTCTTTTTAAAATCACTCCCTAAGGAGGAGCCTATGTCCTGGAAATCAAGCCAAGACCTCTCCTATAAATAGAGACTTCATTCAAGCAACAAGATACAACATAACATACAAGCAAAAACACACAAGCAAACTCATTGTCATAAATCTTGTTGTATTAGCCTAAGCACTTTCACTTGCACATTCTTGAGGTCTAGGGCTTTCAATTCTTGATTACACTTGTACTCATATCAGACATTCATTATTGAGTTGTAATCTTGATTTTGGTCATCATTCAACACAAGACATCCTTGTGAGTATTCTCGTGGTAAGAATACACTTGGGTGATCTAGGTGATAGTGTTTGAAGAGTGTGGTACTCTTCAAAGGTGGTGAAGGAAGATTGTGGTAATCTCCTCAAGGTGTTGTAAGAGGGTTGTGGTAATTCTCAAGGTGTTGGTGTATTAATTTTGGTAATTAATAAATTTATTTTTCTTTTGAAACCATCCTGATATACTTTGGTGGTAGAGATTAGGCCCTTGCGGGTTGAACTCTATAAATCGACGAGTGTTGTTTAATTTCCGTGATTTACATTCACGTATTTGCTTGATTACTTGAAAAAGAGGGCAAAATATGAAAACCGAGATAATCTATTCACCCTCTAGATTATCGTAGCCTACTGACTAACAAAATATCTCAACCGCCCACTGAATCGAGTCATCTCAGGTGCTCCCACGCTGCAAAGAGTAACGATCCGACAACTCGGGGCCAAGCCACAGCTCCCTACAAAACAGTGACGCCGATGAAGCCGTTTCAATGAGGCACAACAAGTCGAATCATCGCAAGCACTCGAGCAACAAGATATTCCATACGTGCGATGATGATGCATTTCAAGATATGTTCCCTTTTCTAAGGATCTCACCTCAATTGGAAGAAGAAACAATCGCCAAGAAAGAAGATACATAGTAAGAGAAGACCCAATCATTTCCTACATACACGATCGCTCCAACATTTCAACTTTGACACGACGCCAACATCCAATCCAACATACAAGCCGAGTTCCGTGAAGTCTTCAAGAAAATTTGCGAAGAAATTGAGAAGATGCAATGTCATCGTGCCTCGACTTATGTCCGGGACAATCGAGATGCCACTCTCACAAACCGATCCGAGAGGCATAGTGGTGAGACTGGAAGGGAATGGATCTACCGTGCCAGATCGCTATACAACAGAGCAAGTCCGATATTTCAAAGCCTTGATGGGTGATGCTTGTATGGAGGCCGATAACTCCATGTATAGTAGAGGATTTAAGGAGTACATTGAGAGGATTAACCAGCCTCACAAAAATGATATGGAGTTGTTGCAACATTTCCACAAGAATGAGATAACCAGCACTTATCGAGAACAACATGAATGAGAAATTCAATCTCCTCATGGCCGAAATGAAGATCGTGACACCTTTAGCCCAGTCTAAGGTCACTCGCTGGAGTTTAGAAAGGCGTATGATGCTGAGACTCCAAGACAACTCAACTATCACCGATCGACTTTATCCTTGCGGTGTTTGTTCCCCAGATACCTCTCTCCTTTTGGTGATGATGCCAAAAAGGGAAAAGGAGTCCTCAAGGGATTGAAGGAAGAAAAATTGAAACAA